>CAUYUJ010003982.1:35840-74000 GCA_963575745.1 Prorocentrum cordatum
GGAGTGGCAATTATAGAAACCCGTGCTCAGGACTCAAGGGGTTCAGGGTTCTTTATCCCCATACCCATTGCTTCCTTTCACTCACCACCTACATTTCTAAACTTATCTCTTACACTACGTCCTCTATCCAATGTTTTGGGCGGTCGCTCTCGTTCGCGCGCACGTGCGAAGACACGACGGATTCTGCCGATGGCATGGCTAGCCCAAGTCCCATGGGGAAATATTGGAAATGCAGCCGCCGTGGGATGGGCGTGGGCGTCAGGTGCGTCCTCGCGGTCGTATGCTGCGGCAGCGTCGATGCCTACGAGTGCAAGCAGGCCACTGTGCATGCGACCATGGTGTGCAGCGGATACCACCCAAATATTATAATCTTCCAGGGCTGGGATCAATGCTACTGCGATGGAGGCGGGGCTATTCATCGGCACGTTGGTGACCGCAGTGGGATTCTTGACATACACGATTTGTTCGCAGAATGTGCCGGGTCACGATGCCCACGGGGATCCTTTTTTTCCAGGCTGGGCAGAACCCACAGACCAGAGCACGAATCGCAACAGTCATGTACATCGAACAGCACGGGCAGCCCGGACTACGTGTCATGGCTGCCCGGCCGAACCTCTCGGAGACGGACTTATTATACCATTTGGTGGGGTGCGAACGGGCGGTTCGACCACCTCCAGGGCTCCCACCACGCGCATGATGCACCCGGATGGCGACCTGTACGGCCGTCCCGAAGGCACCTCCGACGGGGGCCTGCCTGCACGACAGCTTGGATAGCACTTACAACCAAGCCCAAGGCGATCGGGAAATGTGCCGGCGCTGCGGGTACGACGACGGATCCGAAATAAAATCGGTGATTTATATATGTAGCGTTTATTGCGTAAACCCGTTTGGCATTGCGCACGGCGATGCGATTACTACTATTACGAGGGTCTGGGGGGGGACTTTTATTGGTGGTTCTCGGTACATGACTACGTCAGTAACTCTGACGACAATACAACCATGCTGTCCCATTTCGGTAAGTACTCCGGTGCGGGGGACGAAATCTATAAGTCCACACATAATTGCATTTACGCCCTCTCCCGCCCTCATTCCCCCGTTCCCCCCGCCCTTCCCCGAGACGGAAACAGACAGCAGTTCTCCGAAGGTCTCCTGTAGCAGAAGCAATGCAATATCTTTTGATGCTTGTTGGAATTCCCATAGATATCTCAGAGATTTGGGATACTTGGTTGTGGTTCCTGCGGACCCGGGCGCATCCTTATACCAATCGAATCCAAGACCTATTGGTTGGCGAAATTCCGACTCCAGCTCCCGACTTTATTCCTCCGCCCGCCCCTCTGTCCCCCGAGCCGGAGTCTGACGAAAGGTCCCAAATGAGTCTCCGTAACAGAGGCAATGAGATCTCCCGCGACATCCATGCTAGCGATTGCAAGCCCAATAGGAAAAGGCTTCACGACGACTTCCACAATAAATCCGACCGACGCCCGAACACACAAGTTCCGACGAATTTGAGGTCGAAGGGCGCTGCCCGCGTTTGTGCCGGCAACACGACCATCCACCTCAGCTCCGACGAGAATTTCATGTACGGTGTTAGTGACGCCCACGGTGGCACTTACGACAGCACCATATCGACCACTCCGGCGGTATACGATTGGTGGGTATACGACGTCCCGACGACATTACCGATTTTCGGTTACCGGGTGTTTTACGTCTACGATGAGCATGATAACTTACGCTGTGTGTGCAAACGCATGAGAATCAATACCACGATGCCATTACACAGGACAAGACACGACGTAACTCGGTCGAAATATGATGCTGCACGTATTCGGTATGCATTCGTACTTGAATTACCATGTAGATGTTCACCATTATGGGGACAACGGATTGGGGAAGCTCGGAACCCAGGACCTGTGTTACGACAACTGATATCGAAGACACTGTTATTGGGACACATCTTGCCCTACGCATATTCGCCGTGCAACGGTATTCGTATTGGGGAAGCTGCACACCCGGGACCATCTCAGGAAGAAACTATGGCGGCCTTGCGAGTGCTCGGACTTTCAGCGCCTTCGGAATCGAACAAGGGAAGAGTTTCTGGGAAGATGCACGGACCATACGTAGGGCCTCCGACGACACCGGTACGATACCAACCACGACAACGACAACCACTACAACAACAACGACCACCTACTACGGTTCCATCCGGTGCGCCCCCTGCCCCAGCCGTTGTCAATCCAACGCCGTACCCTTTCGTATATCCCATTCCCATTCCCATCCCCTTCCCCTTCTACCCTCCAGCCGCCCATGTTGCGCCACCGATCCTGAATCCAACACCGATCCAGACGTTCAATGCGTCTTCAAATGCCAAATGCCGAGGACAGGTTATCGGAGCCGCTGTCACCAGGCAGGGCCGAATATGAACTTCCACTCGTATCTCAGACCCTGGTCCAAGACCTTGGACCCGCCATAAGGCCAGAAGGGGTTAACCTTGCATCTGCAGCCCCTCCTATACCACCAACTGGAGATAGCGAGGACTTCAACACCCCATGTTCTACGCCTCGGAATCTGTCTGGCCCCCTTCCCCCATATGCCACCAGCATGAACGCACCACACCCCCAAGCTTATGCTGACTCTTTGTGCCCACCGGCTCACGCAGACTTCCTTACGCCTCCCACGCCAGCTAATTGGACACCACATCAGTTTGTACCTCCTGCTGCCCCCGTTCCTCCCAACCCCCACGAACCCATGACGAATCCAACTCATGCAGACCAACATTTGTACTCACCACCAAACTGCGCCGACTCCCCCACTCTCCCCACTCCACCTTGTCTACCCCGACACCTACCCATTCCACCTGAGCTTCCCGCTCGCTTTCCGGCTCACCCTCCCAATTCACATCGTGGTTTGATGCGGGAGTTCGTTGAGGACGCCATGCGATCATTTGGAATCTCAAGGTGTGACGGCGAAGTATCTGCTACGCAAGATCAAGAAAGATCTCCGACTCTTGTTACGGGATGGCCAACCCCACCAGGCAGCCCAGCTCGGACGGAGGAACCATGACCGGGCGATTCAAGTATTCCTCCAGGTCTGGAAAGTCCACTTGCGTGCGACGTTGGGGCCAGGAACGAACTCGACGAAGATGACCACAACATTGACGACGTTCTTGCGGCTGAGCGCTTACCGGAACCGTCTGGTATTCCACATCCCATTCAACCCCTTCCTCATCACGATCCCGCCCCACACGGTTGCCCCGCACAGACGGCACGAGATGCAGAAGGGGAACGGCAAGACATTCAAAAACCCCATCCGCCTGAGGATCTAGCACCAGGACAATCCATCCGCGGAGCAGTATAGATCTTAATGGAAAAAACTAGACAATATCCCGATCGGCACATCACCAGCCGATGTGCGGGTCCGTATCCGACAATACCGCTGGTCTTTCTTCAATGTGACACTGATGTGGGCTGCAGCGCGGGAAGACGAGCTTCCACCGATGCTCGATTGGATATGTCAGGCACTTTATGTGTATGGGACGGACATACAAGGGATGCATGGATTGATTTCCCGGGAAACTACTCGTAACGCATTCCGGGGGTTGCGACAAGCATTTCGAAATTTCGGCATACACGATGTGCAAGGTTTATCACGGTGGTTGCAAGCTGAGGGATATGGGAACGTGCAGCCAGGAGGGTACATATCGCCAGAAGCACAAGACTACATATTGGATCGGGGAGCTACGACGGTGGGTACGGTATCTGATTTAGAATTGGCGTACGTGGGTGTGGGTGAAAACATGCATTTCAAACAACATCTTCGTTTTTTCTTATTTCAACGGCTGTACAATCGGGTGGTTGTCCGGTCTGAATCGGGGCCTGCACGAGGGCAACCAAGCGATGACGGGCCACAAGGGGTTCATAGTAATCAAAATGGTGATTTTCTCACGCAGCTCCCAGGTGGAGTCCGACGGCTTCCAAACGGTTGGAGACATCTCATAGCGGTTGATCTTCAAATTGAAATCGATACCCACATTCGTACCGTAAAGGCTGTGCCACGATGCATTCGGGAGCAATACTTATGAATATTCACACAATGTTTGGCCACAGTAGCTGGTATCACAATTGGGTGGATGCAGTCACGAAGCTCAGAAGGAGATTGTATTTTGGCGTGGAGCTTACTGATTCTTCTTCCACGTATGCTTCTCCAACACACGTCGAACGGGGGGGATGCGGGAGCACGCGAACTCAAAACCATAATCGCTATGTTTGATCGGGGTGAGTGGAACGTTCTCCTGGCCTCAGCACACCGGCAACATGAGCAACAAGAGAACCGACACCGACGCCGACGACAACGCGAACATAACGATAAGGAACAACTTGATCGTCTATTGCAGCACGCTTCGCAACTTGCTGAAATTGGGGAACTCAGCCACGCCGCTCGGAGTCTGACTTCTCCAGGGGTGGCTCCAGGAACGACATCGACGTTGAATCAACTTCAAGATCCACGCCTCCGCCCAGCAGAGCCAGCCGAACCTTTACCTGTCGGCCTCCAAGGCTTCCAACCACAACAACCTGTTCAACTGGATCGGAATATATTCGCGACCGTCCTCCGGACATCCCGGAGAGGCTTGAGCGCCGGTTTATGGGGGGTACGGTACGAATATTACAAGTTATGTTTGTAATATACAACAGCATTGGAAGTTTTAGGTGATGTAGCAGAGCATGTTGCACAAGCAAACTTACCATTTTGCGTTGCTAATGCGTTGCGGATTTCTTCTCTCACAACGTTAAACAAAACAGAGAATAAAATGCGGGGGATTGCAGCTGGGGATACTTTGCGGCGGCTAGTTTCCAAAGCGTTGGCCAGACAATTCCAGGACGCTCTCCGGCAGACGGTGGAACCGCACAATTTCGACATCGCCGATCGTAGCGGCACAGACGCGGCGATCCATTTACTCCAGTACCTGACTGACGCGTACCCTGACAAGGTGATTTTAAGTATCGACGGAGTCGGAGCATTTGATCACGTCAGTAGGGCGCGAATGTTCGAGCAGTTGATGGCCGTCCCTAGTCTGCACGGGTTGGTTCAATTTGTTCGCCAATGGTACGAAGAAGAGACGCAGTTTCGTTGGATCGACGACAAGGGGTGTACGCACACAATATTGCAGGGCGACGGTGGTGAGCAAGGATATGCCCTCATGCCAGCCTTATTTTGTCTAGCTCTGCACCCTGCCCTTTGCGACGTCCACGCCAGGCTACCAGCAGGAGCAGAGATTGTGGCGTATTTGGACGATAATTATCTTGCTTACGATCCAACAGACGTCCCATTCATCTTGCAGTTGGTACAGGCTACATTCGAATCGATGTACATGTTGGGAAACTTGCCGTATGGGGCAATAACTCAATCCCTTGCCCCCCAGACCTGGCGGAAATTGGCCTACAGCGTGGAAATCTGACGCACCAATGGAGGAAAGAGGTATTAAAGTTCTGGGAACACCGTTCGGTAGTGATCAATATGTTCAGGCTTTTGGCGAAACTATCGCTACGAAGAGGGCGAAGCTGCTAAACTACTTACCTAAGCTCCCCTCTTTACAAATTGCTTGGCTATTGCTCTATTACTGTGCTGTGCCCCGGCTGAACCACCTTTTACGTACATTGCCACCAGACAAGGTTCAACTACTTGCCGACGCCCACGACACCGCGATCCTGCACGCACTTCGGGAATTATTGGGGCTTCCTGAACGACGCAGTTGGGATGTGAATTTACATGGGGTTGGTTTTGATACATGGGTGTTCCAAGCACGCCTTCCGCTACGATTGGAAGGGATGGGTCTCCGGAGTTCCTACTGTACGGCCCCCGCCGCGTATTGGAGCAGTTGGGAAGATGTGATGCCGGGGATAATGTCTAAATTCCCAACTTTGGGTCGAAATATCCTATTCCATTTCAACTCAATCCGGGCTGGTGCACAACAAGGCCCTCGATGTCTGACCGCAGCAGAACATGCAGGGACACATTGTGAAACACAAGGGTGGGGAGACCGACCCAGCTGGGATGAAATCGCGGCAGGGGCGCGGCCGCCAGAACCATCTGGGATCGACATGCCGTTTCTGGGAGAATGGCAGCACGGATGGCAATTTTGGGCGTCCTCGGCATTGGAGAAATCAGCGCACATGGCTTTGCTTCGCGATCTCGCCCTCCCAAGTAGGCGAGTCAACGCAATATCGGTTGGCAAGACTAGAATCTACTCAAGCATGGGACGTTTTGCATCAGGCTGGTTACTGGTTTGCCCCACGTGTGACGGGCTTACGTTCGACACAGAGGTACTCCAATGTGCTATGCGGCGCCGGCTCGGAATTGCAGTTGCACATGACACACCTGGTCCGCACGGACATGCACTGTTGGCGAGCGTGCTCGGGGGACGTACGAATGCGCGACATACAGAATTTATCGCAGTGTAGCGGCAGATCTTGACCGAAGCAAGGAGTTTCATTCCTGACCGCAACATCGAACGGGTACTAAACACTACACATATACCAGCGCCTCAAAACGACATGCGTCGCATGGACATCATCGCGCCGTGCCTGAACGTAGCACAAGGGTTACCACTCTTTTGTGACGTAACGGTCATCTCGCCTGTGTCTGCAAATGGGATGCCGCGATCGGGAACGAGCAACTACGGAGGGCGTTTGCTGGAACATGCCGAGAGCAGCAACAACGACACTTACCATGAAGTGGTGAGCAGTGGCTTAGGTTCTCTGCAATGCTTAGGTGCTGAAGTGTATGGGCGGTTCGGCAAGCAGGCTACGAACCTCCTCCCACTTCTAGCTCGAGAACGCACCCGAGGAGCAGACCCAACAATCCGGCGTGGATTAGCGTTGGGTCTTCTCCACCGGTCACCGGTGGGCTGGGCTTGTAGGTGTAGCAATTCGAAGATCAGTGGCGCGTTCTATTCTGACTCCGGCCGCCGCACTGCCGCGCACGCAGCTCGAGCCAAATTGCCCGTTCGCTGATCTAGAAGTGCTATAGGCTCCCCCCTCCTCCTCCTCCTCCTCCTCCTCCTCCTCCTCCTCCTCTTCCTCCTCCTCCTCCTCCTCCTCCTCCTCCTCCTCCTCCTCCTCCTCCTCCGCGCTCGTGCTCTTACTGTCGCATCATGTGAGATGTTCGACACCAGATGCTGCAATGCGTGGCACGTGCAAGCGCATGCACAAGCCAACACCATTACAGACGAATATCGCGTTGAGCAAGAGAACGAGCCAAGTAAGGAGCAACCGCTTTCGCCATCGCGCTCTTGCTGGCACGATCCAAGCGCACTTCTAGCCGGGGTTTCCACGCTGCGCGAAAACGGGTGTCCCGTTCCTGCCATGATTCTGGTTCCGTGACCCAACCCTCCCCGAGGCTAAAATCAACACATCGCCCATAACCGCTTTCTTTTTCGGCGTTTCGACATTGAACGAAGGGGGGGCTGTCTCCAGACCTCTGCTTAATGCGACTGTTTGAAACAGTGCTCCCATGGGCAAATCCTGTGGGTAGGCGGGGCCCCCGTGCTGACTCCATCCGCTTGAAGCAGGCGCCGGCAATAGCAAACATCTACTCCATGGGGGGTGGGGGCGTGCGCGGGCCCGCGCCAGTCGACAACACAACGAACATCAAAACGATCATCGTACGAACGCTGACCGCATGTTTCTACGTCGGCGGCGCAGAGGATCCTCAGGCGCGAGCAGCAGCAGATGGAAGCGCGGATTGCGATCGAACGTTGCAGAATGCACAAGGTGTACAATACGTGCCCACTGTCAATGCAAGAATGGAAGCAAGCTGATCGCACGCGCTTGGCTTCCCGGCGCGCGGACGGCGGCGAGGCGCGCGCGCCGCTTGCGCGTGGTGGCTCTCGGGCGACGCCCCAGGCGCCTCTGCACGGCCAGGGCCCGCCGCGTGAAACGCTCCCCCCCCCCCGGGCGGGGCGCGGCCGGCTGCCAGGAGGGCGGGGTGCCCCGGGTCGCAGGGCGTGGCGGGCGGCGCGGCGCGGCCCAGGAGGGGGGGGGCCAGGGAACTTACTGAGACAAGGGGGCGGGGGCCACGAAACGGAGTTCTCTGGGCCCCGGCAGTGAGATGCCCCCCCCTGTCAACAGCACTGAAGAGTACGCCACCGGCCAGGGAACACCACTGGGGGGGTACTCACCACAAGGGGGGCAACATAGGAGGGGCACACCACTGATGGGGTGCACCACTGCGGGTGTGCACCACTCGGGGGGTGCACCGCTGGGGTGGTAGGCCATTGGGGTGGTGGTAGACCACTGGGGTGGTAGACTACGGGGGGGTGTCACTCTTCTCTCGGCCGCTTCCGGGGGCGGCGGCCCGCGACGAGGCAGGTGGCGATTGCTGGGAGCGGCGGGCCGCGCATCTTTTTTCGAGGGTTCGCGGGGCGCGCGCCTCGGGCTGCGCCTCGCGCCTCGGCCGAGCCTCCCAATCTCGTCGTCCACTACAAGCGACGGTTCGCAAACATCACGATCAGATGGAGCAGGAACAGGTAGGAGAAGAACACCCGCTGGTACAACGCCTGGGCATCTGCTGGCGGCGGGGGAGGGGAAGCAGGCTTCATAGAAGGAGGCTGCTTCTTAGAAGGCGCGGGCCCTAATCTGCAGACAGGGGTGCTTCGAAGAAACCTTCCCCCCTCCCCCTGCCCCCTTCTGCGCGTGGCCGATAGCGGGAGGAGACAAGAAGGATGAATGGGAAGCGCTGGAAGCAGAGGGTCGTAAGAGGTGTGGCAAGGCGGACGATGCCGTAGCGGAGTGGAGGCCCAAGCACACACAAATACGTAAACACTGGACACAGACCCTAGGACTCCTCATACTTACTCATGCTTGCTGGACTCTCGTCGTCCCCACCACTTCCCATGTTTTCCCATTGTTTCCGGGGATCGACGATTCTTTGTGTCTCTGTGTGTATGTGTGTGTGCGTGTCCTTAACCCTCCTGGGAGGAGATGGAACATAGATATGGCAAGAGAGAACAAGCATGGGAGCGAGTGCGGTTGTAGGGAATGCGGAAAAGGGAGGCCGAGGAATGTGCTGATGGCGGATCAGGGTGAGGGGGGGCGGATTCGGGCGGATGAGGCGTCGGGAGATGGGCGAGGAAGCGGCGGAGGAGAGAGCGAGAGAGACACTGTACAGTTAACCCGCGTCATAAAGATGTGCAGAAATAGTGCAAGTCCTTGGAGGGCCACGTGTTAACGTTTTTCGAACGAGGTTGGCCAGCGAAAGCGGCCAAGGATGGACCGAGGAGGCAAGGATGCAAGCGTACCCTCGGCAAGGCTGCCCATCCTGACTATGCGGCTCCACTTCAACGTCACTCGCACCTTACATATAATCAGGGAAAAACGCATAAACATGAACTTTTGGCGCTCCGCGCGGATTTCTTGGTTTCGCGCTGGACCCCCTTCCTGGCGCGCGGAGCGCACCAGGGGCGGCGCCGGAGGCGCCGCCGGGGGGCCCAATCGCGGATCCGAGAAGTCCGCGCGGAGCGCCAAAAGTTCATGCTTATGTGGCTTTTTCTTCTTCGATGCTCTGCGAGAGCAGTGCAGCCTGCTCCGCACGAGCGGTCGGTCCCTCCGCAAAGGAGTCTTGGCCGGCGCCGCAGCGGGGGACGCGGTCGGTGCCGCCGCGGGGTGAGCGGGGAGGATGGGGAGGTCCTCCTCCTCCTCCTCCTCCTCCTCCTCCTCCTCCTCCTCTGCCTCCTCCTCCTCCTCCTCCTCCTCCTCCTCCTCCTACCTATGGTACTGGGCTACGCTTCGACTCTGCCTCTGCAGCGGCCCGCAGCAGCAGGGGAATCTAGATCGCAGGGGCATGCGACTGCCATCGAGGATGAGGCACGGCAGGGCCAGGCGATCAGGGGTGCGTCCGAGCGGCATCGGCGGCAACACACCACTGGCCTAGACTGAACTTTTGCGGAACACCCGTCTCGCTCTGGAAAGCTCGTCCGTATGACAACAAACATGTGTCTCTGGAAGTCAGATGTCCACTTACGCCAGCGGAGCCGCTGCTGTTATACATCCACCAAATTCCGCCGCCCTTCCGCCTGAACTTCTCGGCCCCTTGAAGAGACTGTCATACCGCGGTGACCAATGGGCTCTCAACGCACAGAGAGTGTGTGTGAGAGAGAGTGACTGTTTACATGCGTGAACCGAGTGCGAGTTTGTTTGAGCGTGGGTAAAACTATGTGCGTGACTATGAACGTGGTCTGAGTGTGAGTACGACTATGCTGGGTATGTGCGTGTCTGAGTCCAAGCGAGCCCGAGTGTGATCGAATCTGACTCTGAGTGGGTCTGAGTATTAGTGAGTTTGGTTGCGTGAGTCTGAGTGCTGAGCACGGCTGAGCTGAATATGAATGTGAATGAACGTGAGTGAACGTTCGTCGGGGTATGAGCGACCTGAGAAGGCAGGCAGGAGGTGAGGAGGACGGGAGGCGGAGAAATCACACTAATAACAAGAGCCCCGTACGACTCGGCAGTGGCGCTGGGTCTCAACGTATGACCTGCTGTTAGCCGAGCATCGAGTTCGACCAAAGCCAACCCTCACACGATCGTTACATGCCACAGGGCTCCTCTCGCGTTTGTGAAGAGAGTGCGTCGGCCCCTCCAGGAGGATCCGCGGTGCCAGATTCTGGACTCTGGTTGGCTTTTGGCTGCTCGTGGCTGGAAAGCGCGGTCAACGTCCGGGATCTTGACCGCATTTCTCACCAGAAGCAACCAAAAGCCAACCATATTCTTTGGTAGACGACGAAAAGCGGCACACACATTCCTCCTCCTCCTCCTCCTCCTCCTCCTCCTCCTCCTAAACTTTGAGAGCTCCGCGCGGATTCCTCGGATCTGCGCCGGAAGCCCCTGCCTGGCGCGCCGAGAGCTCGCCGAGGGGGCGGCGCCCGGGGCGCCGCCAGGGGGGCCGAGCGCCGAGCGCAGATCCAAGACGTCCGCGCGGAGCTCCAACGATTCGTGTGCATTGCGAGCTGTTCTGCTTCGATGTTCAAGCTTGGGCGTGGCTTAATGGGGGGACCTTCGGAGCCCTCTGAGCAGGCCCACGCCCCTTCCCACTTCCCCCATGGGCTCGCCACCGATGCACGGCGTCAGACCTCTTGCTCTCTGCGGTGCGCCAGTGCGGGGGGACGGCAAACACGTGCAAAAAAGCCCGTCTAAGTCGGTACGTACCAGAATCGTTTGTGGAAAACGTGTCGAGGAGGCCGATATTCCGACGCAAATTGTTGGGCGACGGTTTGAAGTTCGCTCTGTAGTCAGCATCTCGTCGACTGTGTCGAACAACTGTTCGAAATGATCGCATGGCGTCGCCAAAATTCAGAGCATCTGCAATGTGCCGCAAACGGTTGACAGCACTGGCCACTTGATCGAACAGAGCTTCGTGCCAATGGTACACTTTGTGGACCTCGCACTTCGTCTTGAACCACTAAAGACGGGTCATTGCATGCAATTGCTCGTTCGGCACTGTCGACTGCTCCGTCGGCGTCCGCGCATACCATTCGCTCTGCCGTCGAGCAAAGAGGTCCTGGACATCTTTAGGGAGCTCCACTGTGGAAGCTGCCAAATACTTGTAACAGTTCTCACCTTTACCTTGAGCTATAGTTTGAAGGCAACGTGGGATCGGGCACCGAGCGAGCACAACTTCCCATTCGAAAGCTGGAACAGTACATTCTCGGACGTCAGCGTCTGGACAATCTTGGCCACCTGGGTCGCCACGCACATCGTCAGAAAGTGCCCCTCCGGCGGCGGATCGTTAGCAACACATTCATCGCCACTGGAACCAGGCTCGGGAGGGAGCTCGAAGTCAACGCATCTCGTTCTCATGCGGGTCTCATCGTACCGAAGCTCCGAATACTAACGTATAGCCTTGCCGCCTGCCGGGACGATGGATTTAGCCAAGCTGCTCATCATTCTCACGTACTCCCTCCGATGCATCAAGAGGCTGGCGGACGCAGCGGCATGCAGCAGCGTCTGCGCACACTCGAGGTCGAGGCCGAGCGCATCTGCCTCCGCGCAGAATCCAGCGTGGCGGGTGTCACTTGCAGTGTGCCGCTCCAGTGCCAGCATAAAACGATGGCCTCGATGGAGGCGATCACTGCGTGCCTGGGAATCTTCGGACAAGCAAGGACTATGGACGGAGGATTTGGAGGAGGAGGAGGAGGAGGGGGAGGAGGAGGAGGAGGATGGAGGAGGAGGCGGATTTGGAGGAGGAGGATGGAGGAGGATTTGGAGGAGGAAGAGGAGGCGGAGGCGGAGGCCGGGACCCGCGACGAACCTTCTCTCCTGGGGACGGGTTCGGGAGCGCCATGGGGCCCGAGAGCTCCGAGGCTCAAGCCAGGAGGGCAGGGGTGAGGAGGGTGAAGCGGAGGAGGCGGGAGGTGCGAGGGGAGGACGACGACGACACTTGCAGAACCAGCCTCGACACTGGCAGACGTATGCTCCACACAGGCCGCCAACCGATATTGCCAACTCTCACGCGCAGCATCGGGCTGGGCGGTCGAGCGCTCCGAGCGCGCGTGGCGTGCTCTCGCGGACGTCGCGTATGGGCCGTGGGGGTGTCGAATGCGTTTCGTCGGGAGTCTCGACCTCCAGGTAGAGGAGGGCGCACAGGAGGGGGCGGAGGCGGTGGTGAGGAGGAGAAGGCGGGAGGAGGAGGAGGAGGAGGAGGGAGAGGAGGAGGAGGAGGATGAGGAGGAGGAGGAGGAGGAGGAGGAGGAGGCGGGAGGAGGAAAGATAAGGATGAGGACGACGATGATGATGATGACGATGATGAGGGTGTTGGTGATCATATTGATGATGATGCTGATGATGATGCTGCTGCTGCTAATGATGATGACGATGACGATGACGAGGATGCTGCTGCTGATGCTGCTGCTGCTGACGTTGATGATGGTGCTGATGCTGCTGCTGATTATGATGCTGATGATGATGATGATGCTGATGCTGATGATGATGGTGATACTGGTGATGATGCGGATACTGGTGATGCTGCTGCTGCTGCTGCTGCTGCTGCTGATGATGATGATGATGATGATGATGATGATGATGATGATGATGATGATATCTGATGATGGTAGTGGTGATTATGGAGCTGATGTCAGGATGGTGATGGCGTGAGGACGAGGATGCGGATGAGGATGGCGACGGCCCCTGGCGCGCCGACGAAGCCAGCCGCTGCGCGCACCACTGGAGCGGCCAGTCCGCGCCGCGCACCTTGCCCTCCTGCACGGTTCGCCACGACGACGACGGATGACGAATGACGAATGACGACGACGACGACGACGACGACGGCGACGACGACGACGGCGACGACGGCGACGACGACGACGACTTCGACGACTTCGACGACGACAAGCGACGGCGACACGACGGCGACGACGACGACGACGACGACTTCGACGACGACAGGCGACGGCGATACGACGGCGACAAACGACGACGAGAACGACTATGACGACGACAGCGGCTGCACCAGTCGATGTCTTCGCTTCGGAGGTTTCTGGTCGTTTCTGGAGGCTCTCATAACCATGGCTGGACGCAATTCGGAAAACTGGCCAGAGGTCGGACCCGGGGAGATGCCACGGAACCGACTTGACTACTGGCTGCGAAGATGCTGGGGCGAGTGGAAGTTGCAAACTCCATGAAAGCGGAAGTGGCCAGGGCTGGACAAAACTGGCAGTGGCCAACTTGAGTCCGAAACAGGTGCGGTGACGTCGCCGGGGCTGGAAAACGAGACGGAGACTGGCTAGGGCAAGGACGACGTGGACGGGCTGGCCCCCGCCACTCCTTCAGGCCTTCCTGTAAGCTTTGGTCTTGCTCGGGCGACGACGATGACGGGAGGAGGCGAGGGACTGAGAGGGGAGGGGCGGATGGGAGGGTAGGAGAGGGAGGGAAAGGGAAGGAGGGAGGAGCGGTTTTCCCTGCGACCAGAACAACGGATATGAGGACTCCAACCTCGAGCACTGTATTTCTCCGCAGTGAGGCTGCGCCGCAGCGTGAGGCAGAGGAGTGGATGGCGGCCGTCCGATCGTACGAGTCCATGTGACGGTTTCTGCAGCAAGGGGTGGAACAAAAACGAGGACGCGAGGAAGGGAGCATGAGGGGGAAGGGGATGGGAGGAGGGGGGGGAGAGGAGGGGGATGGGAGGAGGGGGCAGGGAGGAGGGGGGGACAAGGGGGATAATATAAGGAATGTGGGAGACCTAGCTGTCCACAAAAACTGCCGATCCTGCCAAGCAAGCGGGAGATATGCCGAGGATACTCCCCGTGCCACTTCTCCTCCCAACCGCTTGTCGCATTTGAGGCATCTCCTGGGGCACGCTCTGGCCAGGATTTCGAGGCGAATCAAGCGATGCCGACGAGGGACCCCCTAGCTTTTCCAACAGTGCGCAGAGCGTCGAAATCATTCCAACTCCTGACTCTCGCCTCACCCTCCTCCTCGTCTGCCCAAACTGCTGCCCAGGACCTCTGCTTATGTGCGTTCGGGCCTGGACTTCGAAACGGATCCAGCGGTAGCGACGAGGAGAAGGCCAGGGACCGTCCTCGGAGATTCCAAGTGGTCCTCGGAGATTCCCGCGGAGGACTTCCCCAAGATCAAACGAATGTCAAAAACGTTCGAAACGTCCAAACCTCAACAATCCTCGAACCTGAAACCTCCTTCCTCCTTCTCCTCCTCCCTCCTGCTCCCTCCAATTCGCACTCCTCCCTCCTCCTCCTCCTCCTCCTCCTCTTCCTCCTCCTCCTCCTCCTCCTCCTCATCATCATCATCATCATCATCATCATCATCATCATCATGATCATCATCATCATCATCATCATCATCATCATCATCATCATCATCATCATCTCATCATCATCATCATCATCATCATCCATTCTCCTCCTCCTCCTCCTCCTCCTCCCCATCCTTCTCCTCCTCCTCAATTCCCTCTTCCTAATCACTTCTCCATTCTCCTCCTCGCTTCTCCTCTCTCCTGCTCTCCCTCCTTACCCACCTTGCACCCTTCTCCCGCGGTCCCAGGACTTCTTTGAACTGATGCTGGAGTGCCCCACAGTGCACAGCACTGCCCCGCCGAAAGTTGCTCTTTTCCATCCTTCTCATCCTCCTGCCTCCCTTCCTCCTCCTTTTCATCCCCGCCATTCTCTCCATTCTCTCCTCCTCCCTGTAGCTCCTCATCCTCAAGCTCCTCCTCCTCCATCTTTTTCCTCTCTCCTCGGCCTCCTTCCTCCTCCTCCTCCTCCTCCTCCTCCTCCTCATCCTTCCTCCTCTTCGCCCCCTTGGGGGTCCTCTTCATCCTCCTTCTCCTCCTCGACGCCTCGTCCTCGTCCTCGTCCTCCTCCTCCTCCTCCTCCTCCTCCTACTCCTGCTCCCTGCCTGCCTCCCTCCCTCCCTACCTCCCCCCTCCTCCTCGCCCTTCTCTTGCCCGTGGACGGCCCGTGGATGTCCTCCTCGTCGTCCCTGCCGCAGTCGCCCGCTTCGACGTCGGCCACCGCGACGGCCGCACCGGCGCCGCCGCGGGGCCGCAACTCCGCCTGGCGCGAGAGGCTCGTCGCTGCCCGCATTTTTTTTGTCTACTGTTCGTTTGTTGGTTTGCTGTTTGCTGTGTCATGCTGTAGCTGTGTTTGTTGTTTGATGTGTCTTTGTTCGCTCTTCCATCGGCCTCCTCCGTCCCTGTTCTCACCTCCTCCTCCTCCTCGTCGTCGTCGTCGTCCTCCTCCTCCTCCTCCTCCTCCTCCTCCTCCTCCTCCTCCTTCCCTCGAAAACATCCCAAACGATCACTTACCAAAGGGCGGCTGATTATTTGAGGGACCAGGGTCTGGGATCAAAACTGCACCGGACGCGTGATTGGTCATAGGCGGACGGGCACAAACTCTGCGACATACGATCAGGGGCGCCAGTCGTGGCAGAGCCACAGGGGGCCTGCCGATCGTGGCAGCGATCCACATGCAGAAGGGCAGGAAGCATCGGGAGCCGCACTGCCATTGCGAGGTCGTGGCTCCGAGGCATACGGCGGCTCCGCTGGGCCGCAGCCTTCGGGTGCTCGACGGGAAAGGGCCCAGGGGACTGGGCGTCGGCGGTGGGTACGACGGGCAAGCGACGTCTCGCGAAAACAGACGGGCCACATGCAGACCGGCACTTGGCGGCCAGGGCGCGGCGCACGTCGGGTGCAGGCGTCGCGGCTTTCTCCGTGCAGCCCGCCCCGACGGCGAGACGTACCTCTGCACCTATGCTGCTGCCATCGTACGTAAGGACCGCAAGCACCCAGGCAAGTGTCGAGAGAGTGTCGGACGAGTGTCTCCCATGGAGCGACACGTCAAAACCCTTGTCTGGTGCTCGAAGTTCTTTCTGGTGATCAAGGCTCAAGCAGGTTGGAACATCATGACTCTGCACCTGCTCCTGTGTTCTGCGGATGTCACCGAATCGCCCGAGGCTCCCGCGGGGCTGCGCAGGGGCTGGCGCCGCGGCCCGGGAGGGCCACCAGCGTCGCCAAGATTACCCCTCTGCTGGCGCCAAGGCCGCGCTAACGGCGGTGCTGGTGAACGGCGATGTTGGGAGTCTGGTTTTTGCGACGCCAAAGGTCCCAGGGGGGAGTCCTTTTCCTCCTTCTCCTCCTCCTTATCTCCGCCTCCTCCTCCTCCTCCTCCTCCTCCTCCTCCTCCTCCTCCTCCTCCTCCTCCTCCTCCCCCCACTGGTCGTCGTCAATGTCTTTCAGGGTCGGCAGCACCGGCCGTCAGGCCTTCGCAATCGCCCACTGCTGGCATCAAGGCCACGCTAATGGCGGTGCTGGTGAACGGCGATGTTGGGAATCTGGTTTCTGAGACGCCAAACTCGCGCAGAAGAAATGGTAGGAAAACGCGAACAACGCTTTCCTAAACTTGGGTTCGCCACGAAACACCCCCCACCTGCAAAACCGACACCCTACATCGCGGTGACCTGCATCGCCGCTAGCGCGTCCACGGTGGCTCAAGGAGCAACCCCGCTCTCCGCACTGTTGCCCACGAGGTGCCCCAAGGGGCCCCGCACCGCGGCATCTTCCACGTGCCCCAGCAGGAAGGCCACTGCACCACCCAGGAGATCCGCACCCGTGCCAAGCACTTGTGGGTGCCCAAGGGTGTTTGGCCGCCCTGGGCCTCGCGACTCAGTACGGGTTCGGTTCGGTTCCATGGGGGGGCTGGGAGAAGCCACCCACAAAGCCCCAATCAAATTTATCAAATGGGGCCCAGGGACACACAAACCAATAGACACAACTCGCAGGTTCCCCTATATTCTGCAATACTTTTGGGTTTTTTGTCTTCCCCCCACTTCCCATGCTTTCCCATACTTTCCTGGGAGTCGCCGATAAATTGTGTGTGTGCGTTGTGTGTGTTGTGTGTGTTGTGCATGCCCGTTGTGTGTGCTGTGTGTTGTGTGTGTGCTGTGTGTGTTGTGTGTGGGTTGTGTGTGTTGTGATTCTTGTGTTGTGTTGTGCGTGTGTTGTGTGTGTGTGTTGTGTGGGTTGTGCGTGAGTTGTGTGAGTTGTGTGTGTGTGTGTGTGTTGAGTGCGCTTTGTGTGCGTGGTGTGTCTGTGGTGTGTGTGTGGTGTGTGTTGTGTGTGTGTGTGTGTGTGTTGTGTGCGTTGTGTGTGTGTGTGTGTGTTGTGTGTTGTGTGTGTGTGTGTGTGTGTCGTGTGAGTGTTGTGTGTGTGTGTGTGTGTTGTGTGCGTTGTGTGCTGTATGTTGTGTGTGTTGTGTGTGTGTTGTGTGTGTTGTGTGTTGTGTGTGTTGTGTGTGTTGTGTGTGTTGTGTGTTGTGTGTGTGTTGTGTGTGTTGTGTGTGTTGTGTGATGTGTACATGTGTGTTGTGTGTTGTGTTGTGAGTTGTGTGTGTGTTCTGTGAGTTGTGCGTGTTGTGGTTGTGTGTGTGTTGTGTGTGTTGTGTGTGTGTGTGTGTGTGCTGGGTGTTGTGTGTTTTGTGCGTGTTGTGTGTTGTGTGTGTTGTGTGTGTGTGTGTGCGTGTGTGAGTGTGTGCGTGTGTGTGTGCGTGCGTGTGTGTGTGCGTATCGGAGAGAGGGTGTATGTGTGTGTGTGTGAGTGTGTGTGTGTGTGTGAGAGTGTGTGTGTGTGTGTGTGTTTGTGTGCTTCCCCCTCCTGATTTAGCCGGGCCACACGGGCCCTGCCAGACGGGAAATGACAGCCCGACGAGGATCCCAACACGGCCAAACAGGGCAAGGGGACAGCCCGGCGGCCCCAGGCGGCCCCAAGAGTCCCCAGGCAGCCCCCAGAGACCCCCCAGGCAGCCAAGAGGGGCCCAACACGACCTAAGAGGGCCCTACGACGGCCCCGAAGACTGCCGCAGTGGTGCCCAAGAGGGCCCCATGACAGCAGTCTTGGGGGCCGTCTTGGAGTCCAGAGATGCTGCACGATCGCACCTGGACAATCCAAGAGGCCCTCATACTATGGCCCAGAGGCCTGCGAGACAGCCTCAAGCGGTCGCGAAGCCAGCCCCGACAGAGGCCTCAGAAAGCTCCGAGACGGCTCGGGCAGACCCCACTGAAGGCCCTCGAGGAATGGAGACGAGGTGCGCCACGGGCTACGACCGTTTGGGCTCTGCTCGCAGCGTCGCCACGCATGCTGCGGTGGCATGGTGTCGGAATGTGCCGCAGGCAGCAGGACACCGATCATCCCGTTCAGGACTACTAGGGCGCAGTGACCTACAGCGGAGGCCAATCAACAAGAAACCGTCCACAAGAAACCCAACCCTGAGACCCCAGGACGTCCATTGATTTTTGGTTCGGGAGGGTCACCTGAGCATTTTCTTAGGGTGGAGGGCTCAGGGTGAAATCCATATGGGCTGTTGCACCTCGAAGATCAATCCGTCTTGTGCTTCACCTTGTGCAGATTCAAGCCTCGAAAGTTTATCGAAACAGCATTTCAGATTTGAACCTTTGCCCTCCACTTGAAGAAAATGCTCGGGTCACGCTTTCCATGGCAAAACTATCGAAACCCAAGAAACCCAGGGCACCCTGGAGGCAAGCAGGGTGTTTACTGGCGTGGGCCTCCACTGTAATCAGCCGGCCGAACAGACGAGGGGACTGAAGTGGAATCAGCTCGCACGGAGCTGGGTTGGACTTCAAAGCGCCGTGGCTGGCTGAGCGGGGCTGGGCTACGCTGATGAAGGCCCAGCTGGCTGAGTCGTGATGGGGTGAGACGGGCTGATGCTTACAATCGCGGGGGGGGGGGGGGATTGGGAATGAGAACCAAGATGATGATGCTGATGTGGATGATGCAAGATAACGGTGGAGATGCAGATGATGATGATGCAGTTGATGATGCTGATGATGAGTGTGATTGATGATGGCGATGCTGTTCATGTTTATCGTGGTGGCGGTGATGCTGACGAAGATGGTGATACGTGCCGATGGTGGCACTACTGCTGCTGCTGATGATGATCATGATGATGATGATGATGATGACGATGCACGTGATATTAATGGTACTGATGCTGACCATGATAACTGTGATGCTGGTTATGGTGAGGACGATAATGAGAAAGGGGGGGGGCAGAAAGAACGGGCAGGACGAGGAAGAGAAGGAGGAACATGCAACACGAGGATGGGGACGATGAGGACGACGACGACCACGACGAGAGAAGGGTGAGGAGGAGGAGGCGGAGGATGAGGAGGAGGATGAGGAGGAGGAGGAGGAGGAGGAGGAGGAGGAGTAGGAGGAGGAGGAGGAGGATGAGAGGAGGAGGAGTAGGAGGAGGAGGAGGAGGAAGGAGGAGGAGGAGGAGGAGGAGGAGGAGGAGGAGAAGGAGGAGAGGAGGAGGAGGCACAGGAGGAGGAGAGGAGGAGGAGGAGGAGGAGGAGGAGGAGGAGGAGGAGGACCACGACGACGGCGGCGGCGGCGACTACGACTGCGCGTGCCGTTGACAGGCCGCCGCCGAAGGGGGGGGGCCTGCCTGCTTGGAGCCCTGGTCCAGCTGCGAGCGCGAGCGCCGGTCCAGCTCCGCACGCAGGCCGTCCCGCTCCGCCTCCAGGGCGCGGCACCGCTCCAGCAGCTCCGCCTCTCGCGCGGGGGTCCGCGGCGCGGCGCCGTCTCGCAGGGGCGGGGCGGCCTCCCCGGACGGCGAGGGGGCTTCTGGGCAGCCCTCCGCGGCGTCTGGGAGGCCCTGTGGGAGGCCTCGGGGCCCTTCCGCAGAAAGCTCCCCGCTCCCCCTCGGGGTTTGTGGACCCCCCCCCGGGTTTTGCGAAATCCCCGGGGTTTGTGGATTCCCCCCGGGTTTTGCGAAACCCCTTGGGTTTTTGTGGAACCTCCGGTTTGTCGAAGCCCCCGGGGGGATAGTGGAACGCGAGCCCCCCGCGTGGAACTTGGGCGATTGCCCCCTCGAATACACATGGCTGGCAGGTCTTCGGCTAGCGCTACGGCCCGACAAGCTGTCCGAATCCCGCCCAGCTGACTACCTACCAGACCACCCCAACCCAACCCGAAGACCCGAATTTCGAGTTGGGGGGGTAAGGGCTCCACGCGTGTTTTTTCGATGTTCCCCGACCCCCCCCACTGGAAATCAACGGTAAATTTGAGCCTTCGGGTTGGGTTGGGGTGGTTTGGTGGGTGGTGACCAGCAGCTGCCAGGGGCTCCAGGACAGCCCCAAGAGGCCACGATCTCCCTCCTGACGCCTCCTTGGGGCTCTCTCGGGGGCCCTCGCCCTCTCGGAGCCTCAGCAGGAGCTCCCTGACGCTCGCTGCGGACCGTTTGGCCCTCAGAGGTGGATGCCCGACCAAGGCCATCCACCAGGGGACCTCCCACCCCTCAAGGAAGCGCATCGTCTCAGAATCTTCCTCCTCCTCGTCCTCCTCCTCCTCCTCCTCCTCCTCCTCCTCCTCCTCCTTCATCCTCCTCCTCCTCCTCCACCTCCTCTCCTCCCCTCCTCCTCCTCCTCCTCTCCTCCTCCTCCTCCCTCCTCCTCCTCCTCCCTCCCCCTCTCCTCCTCCTCCTCCTCCTCCCCCTCCTCCTCCTCCTCCTCCCTCCTCCTCCTCCTCTCCCTCCTCCTCCTCTCCTCCTCCCCTCCTCCCCCCCCTGCTCCTCCGCCTCCTCCTCCTACTCCTGTAAGAATCCCTTGTGATAATCCCTTGTCCGCACCGCAGCCGGCTTGAGCCGCGAACCCAGGAAAACATACTCCATATCGAAATCATCCGCTTATCTTTTTATAGTAGCGGAGCCGTGGTGAACAATACACGGACCTAAATAACATCCCCATTCCAAGTAGGGCTCTGGGAAGACTCATTGTAGAGTGGCATCCCCAACCCAAGTAGGGCTCTGGGAAGACCCGTAGTGTAGAACGAATGGCAACAAAGATTGACACGAAACTGTTAGGACGAGGTCTAAAATATTTCTCCGGAGATGAGAGTGAATGGAGCGATTGGTCTTATCGTTTCGAATATTATTGTGGAGCTGTGAGCCAAGTAATGTTGCAGAACATGGAACGAGCACGAGAACATGCGAATCCCATCGCACTAGCAGCCACAGAAGACGATGTGAAACAACATTCAACAAATTTAGCGTATATTCTAAAGAGTGTTGTGTACGGAGAGATGACGAATTATTCAGGAAAGTAGAGAGAGAGGGAACGGTCTTGAGATGTGGCGTAGGATGTGCATAAGGTATGAGCACAACGGCAAAAACACGAAAAGAGGGTTCTGAACGCAATCATGGACTTCAACTTCTCGGGCTCTTCCCTCCGAGGTTCTTGAGCGCCTGGAAGAGATGGAGTTGCTAATAAAAGAGTACGACGATTTAGCCAACCCTGACGAGCTAGCAAATGATGTAATAGTCAGCGTGGTTATGAAAACGATCCCGGAACCCATGAAGACACATTTCGATTTAAATACGCATCTGTGCGAAACATATGAAGACATCAAACGAGGGATCCACAAATACGTTGGAATCAAGCGTGAATGGAAAAACCCGTACGCCAGAAAGGACAACGGACCGAAACCTATGTAAGTTGATGCGTTGAAATTTTCTCCGAAAGGAACCCCGAAAGGTTTTCCGACAAGGATCCCCAAAGGGTGACAATAGGGGCTCTCCGAAAGGATCCCCCAAAGGCACCCCCAAGGACACTCCGAAGGGATATTCCCAAGGAGCGGGGTCTGGCCGTGGATACCCATCATCCTCTTGGCGAGGACAGGGTTCCTCCACTCAGGCCCAGGGCTGGTACCAGAACGACCAGAAAGGTAAAGGCAGGGACCAAACGCACACTGGAGGCAAAGGTAGGGGCCAGTCGAGCAGTGGAGGCAAAAATGGCTGTAGTCAGAACGCAAACAAGTGGTGTGACATCTGCAGGATGAGGACCCATTGGACGTCAGAGTGCAGATTCAACAACAAAAGGGAAACATCGATCAGGGAAAGGAAGCCATTCCTACGAACATGCCTGGGATCAGGACTCTTGGGGTCCCGGGTGGTCCTGGGACGAGAAGGGCGGTTGGAACCAGGATGGAGGAGAGCAGCCAGAGCAACACGACGAATTTCCCCAGAGGAGTTCGCGGCTCTACTTCCTGGGAGCAGCTCTCCGGACGAAAGAGACAGCGAGTCGACAGAGAGATGTGAGTCA
Source organism: Prorocentrum cordatum (assembly GCA_963575745.1). Taxonomy (NCBI): domain Eukaryota; class Dinophyceae; order Prorocentrales; family Prorocentraceae; genus Prorocentrum; species Prorocentrum cordatum. The sequence goes on from CAUYUJ010003982.1 coordinate 58,451, forward strand.
GGTGCGCCAGCGGAGAGCGATCCGGGGGCATAATCACAAGATGACAGCGCACTTGCTTTCGAGTATGGCTTTGCGGGGTCGTCGAACGACGCTGGCAGCGAGAGCAGCGCACCCAGTGAACACGCTTTCTGTGTGGATGTGGGCTCTCAGACAGATCCCACTGGACTCCTTGCGGAGACAGGCTTTCAAACGGAACCTGTGGCACACCAGTGCGAAGATTTCCACGACTGTCCAAAATGGTTTGTGATGGCGGATTTGGATGACGAGGGCGATGATCCCATTAGCAGTCATCGCAAAATCGCCGAGAGCTTTCCAGGGACGACGCTATACATGATGACGATGTTTGTGACGATGTGTGTGGTGTCGTTTTGTGCAAGCATGTGGTCTGAAATCTGCGACGTGTTCACATTCATTCACAAGCTTGTCAAAAGTGCGTCGGCCCATCGCCGGGCTGATCATCGTACAAGCGATTTTGATGTGCATCGTGGTGGACTCTGGGAAAAATGAGCACTACATGAACTCGTTTTTGGACGAAGTCCCGCAGGGACAAAAGAGCGTCGCGTCCACCAGCACATACACACAGAGAGACTTTCAGATCCTATTGAATTCAGGAACCTTCGATCATGTATGCAAAGAGTCTTCCGCGAAACACATCCCTGTGGTAAAGTCTGCTGGCAAAGGAGGTGTGACCGCCTCGGGAGATCCGATGACACGGATTGGACACAAAGACGTACCTATACAATTGATCGGCCACAACGGCGCAACGGTAGTGTTTGTAATGCGTTTCAGTGTCTTCAAATAAGCAAGTACCGCACTCATCAGCATCAGCAGGCTAAGGAAACAGAAAAACATCACTTGCATGTTTGATGGCAGCATTTGTGTGATGAAAAGGCCACATATCCCGATACCGTTGTCTGTGAAAGAACACAATTTCCTGTATCGGGTAAGGTGTAAGTTTGTAGACCCGGTAAAGATCATGCCACTCATCCAACGCCAGTCGTTGCACTCAGCTGTCCTCCGGCCTCTCGACGAAACGCCGGAAGAATTGAGAATGAGCGTTCCCGCAAAGATGAACAAGGAAATTTGGAGTACCACCTCTGAGGGCGAACCTTATGTGGTCACACCCGAAGCAGAGAAGCACAGAGTTCCCGTCGGACAGTTTCCAAAGAAGTTCAAATACGATAAAATCGCAACGGGTTTCCCTCTGCGCATCACGTGGGTAAAATGGCCAAGGAACGAATGGGTGCTCTTGGAAAACAGGGTAGACTGGACAAAACTCGAAATGCCAGAAGAATTCATTATGTCAGGCAGGACAATCACATTGTTCGTTCAACGCGAGGGGGACAACGATCCCCAAAACAGATCTGAACCGAGCGACGTTCCAATGAACCTCCCAGGAGAAACTCATCCACAAAATAACGGGTCCACCGGCGCGCAGAGCACAAATGACAATCGTAGTGCAGGTTCCTCTGGAAACAACGAACCTCCAGCACACGTGCAAACGTTACCTGAAGGAAAACATGTCATCGATGGAGTGACGTATGTAGTGTCAACTTGTCCGAAAGAGTTTGTATTTCCAGTAAATGCGCAGGGTCTTGTAAGGTCAACGTGGATGCAAATGCTAAAGGGAGTGTTTGGAAACTTGTAGAAGACAGCGTGCGCGTCGATCAACTGAGGGACAAAACACAAACCTTTGAGCATGTGCCGTGGATATTACACGAACCGTTCAAGATGATAACTGCGTTTCGAAAGCCATCTTCTCAGTCGCCCCCTGTTCCTTTGCAGGAGCAGCAAGAGGAAGGACACAGACCGCTGGCTCCCAGAATTCCCACTGGACCAACGCTTAAAGAATCTTACGCACATGCCTTTCAGGGCTTGGTGTGAGTTCTGCGTGCACGGGCGTGCGAAGCAGTCTCCACACCAATACCCAGAAGAGTACATTATCCCCATTGTACAAATAGATTATTTCTTTTCGAAAACGGCGCACGGCGCAGCAATAATCACATATGTATCAGTAATTGATGTCGTAAACGGTTATGGTGCGTGCACGCAAGTCAAGGCCAGAGGGTCCTCTGACGCGCATGCCGTGGGATATATTGTCAAACGTTTGGAGCGCGCAGGTCTGAACGGAGAAAGTATTTTGCAGACTGATTCTGGAACGTCTGTGAAGGACTTGGCCCGCGCGGTCGCTACCAAGAGGCAGGTCAACGGAAGTTCTCCGAACACTCATTTGAGACAAACGCCAGTTTCATCCAAACAGTCGAACGGTACAGTTGAGCGTCTTCACCAATCGACTGAGGGTCTCGTCTGGACCCAAAGTTGGCTCTTGAGGGCCACTACAACATGGTGCTCAAGAGCACGAGCCTGCTCACGCCGTGGTTGATCAGACACTGCGGATGGCTGTGCACCCGGCACCAAAAACGCAGCGACGGAAAAACATCGTTCGAGAGAACGAAAGGTCATTCACATCAAGCTTTTATTGTTGAATTTGGTGGGTGTGTCAGCGCACGGTACAATGGCCCCATCGTCAATGAGATGGAGCCGCACGGGGCGACTGGAGTCTGGATGGGAAAAGCTGTAAGTAATGGCGAACATATCATAGCTACCCCCAAAGGCTTGATACAATCCCGCAACATACGCAGACTGGAGGAAACCTCCCGGTTCAACAAGACAATTGTGAATCAGATTTACGGCGCCCCTTGGGATCTCCAGTACAAGCCAGGCTCTGAAGGCAACCCGGCACAGTAGCATGCATCTCCCCAGCCAGACGCTCCTGAAGAGCAGCAGCGTGAGGCCAATAGGAAACTTAGATTATTTTGGCAAGAGTGCGGCAAGACGCCCAAGTGCAAAGCGTGCCACGAGGGAACGCATGGCAATACCCATTCTGCTGAATGCAGGCGTAGACGGCAGGAGTGGGAGTTGAAATGCGCAGATAAACGAAAACGAGAACAGCATGACACAGCAGAGCAGGCAGCAACTGACAAGAGCCGCAGGAAAACTCACGAAGCCAAACATCGTGACGATGCCTGTGGCGATCGAATGCAAGAAGACGGGTCGTCTCCAGATGACCGGCAACCAGCTAGGAAACGCAAGGCAGAAGAGGAACGCCCAGAATCCCCAGGATCAGAAATCATAGCGATCATCCGGCCGATTCTGAACATCGGCGAAGACCAATATCTCTGCGAGGAGCCGGAACCACACTCAACGGATCTCTGCCTGACCAACGAGGAGCTTTGGAAACAGTGGTGCAAAGGCGTCGAGTTCATCGACGGGCTCCCGAAAGATTTGGTCGAACAAGGCATGTCCAAAGAAATGCACAATCTGAACCACTTCAACGTTTACTCCTGGGTGCGGGAAGATAAAGCCTTGAGTAAACCGATCGAAACAGGTTGGGTACACAAGGCTAAAGGTGATGAGGTGCGATCGAGGCTTGTTGCAAAAGATCTGAAAATCGCAAGTAACAGAAACGACGTTTTCGCCGCAACGCCAACACCAATTGGACTTCGCATTTTGCTAGCAATTGCAATAGCAGAAAAATTTGACGTACGCGTCGGGGACTTCAGTGTTGCATTTATGCTCGCAGACATATCAGATGAGAACGTTTTCTGCTGCCCGCCAGAACCCTGGCGTTCTCGGTACCCCGGATGGGTCTGGAAGATGAACAAGGCCATGGTTGGCTTGAGAAAAGCACAGCAAAAACTTCCAAGGCTTTAAATATACTGTGTTGACAGACCATCTTGGTTTTACTCGCTGTTTGACAGACCCACAAATGTTTTGGAATAGAAGGACAGGTGTGCGAGTGTCAATACACGTAGATGATCCCATTGCAGTAGGAGACACACTTAAGATAGACGAGTTTTTCGGACAGCTCGAAAAACATTTGTTCAAGCGTGGTGATCGTTTCAACGATGAGGTTCCCACGAAGTACCTCGGACGGATGTACGTGAAACGTGACGGTGGCATCACAGCTTCCTGACAGAAAAATACCTCGATGACACATTGAACATCTATAACATGTTGCATTGTACCCCTGTGAGCACACCCGGTGTGAAAGACACCCCTCACGTCAAGGGCTCTGTCGGAGAGGAGTTTGTGATTTTGGATGAAGTTTAACATCTTAAACACAGGTGTGCAGTAGGCAAGCTACAGTTCATTTGTCAGGAACGAGGAGACATCCAATTTTCAGTGACAGAATTGGCGAGACAACTTGCATCGCCTACGAAGAGAGATGTCCGCAAGCTGAAGCATTTGTTGCGGTATTTGAAAGGCACCAGAAACGAACATTTGCATCTTAGGTGCGGTTCGTTCTCCGATTGTGTGACATTTATGTAGACTCGGATTGACCTGGGTGCCAGCGAACGAGGAAAAACACATCTGTTGGAGTTGTCATGTGGGGCTCGTGCGTTCTATGTAATTACAGCCGCACACAGAGCGTGATAGTCCAGTCCAGCGGCGAAGCCGAACTATATGCTATAGCCTCCGGCGCCGCAGAGGCATTGCATGCACAATCGTTGATCAAAGAGCTCGGGTATGCAACTTCGGCCACTGTGAAATCAGACAGCAGCGCAGGCAGGGCCATAGCATCGAGACTCGGCGTAGGAAGATTGAAGCATGTCGATATTAAGTTCTTACATGTGCAGCAGCTCGTGCAAGCCAAGCGCATACATATTTTCAAAGGTAACAGCAGCAGATAACATTTCAGACGTTGGAACAAAATACCTTGACAAAGCGAGGCCTTCTACGCTAAAACGACGGTTGGGCATCTATGCATAATGCTCCTCCGTAGACGTGCTGGCTCAAGCATTCACCTTTTGTGTGTTTCTGAGACAGTATGTTGTCACCAAGTGTGAAATGGTGTTTTAAGAAATGTCCTGATTGCACGGAATACTATGCGAAAGTACCGGCTGACAGTGCAACCAGCAAGGGAAAAGTCGAAGGTACTCTTTCTTACCGCATGGTGCAGCGCCTGAGCACCGCGCGCGGTCCACACGGTTACGGTGCAGAGCAATCAACAAATATTGTTAATTCCTGCCTGGTGCGTTACTGTGGTAGTGGACCAGAGTATCTTGAGTACAATCAGACAGAGGCTTGGCGAGAGCGTTCACCAACGCCCCAAAGGCCTCCGACGCCACCTCCGGAGAGCAGCCGCGTGGCAGACAGCAAAAGCAGGCCAGACTCAGCAACCGGCGATGTCCGGGACCGTACCCGGTCGCGCTCCAGGCGCCGATCTCCAAGCAAGAACACTGAGTCGAGGCAGAGGTCCCCCAGCGATCTCAGAAGCGAGGACACAGTGGTGAACGACATCTTGATCGACGTCGGTTACCTTCAGAACATTTCCTCAACCACGCGTGTGTTGAAATCCGTAGCATCAAGGATCAAACAATTATCCCGATCGTAATCTATGGCATCATATAACGACACGGTGAGGTACATAATTCAACGTACTGTTTTTGATACCAGCTCTGCCTCCAAATATATCTGATGAGAATCAGATCTGAAGGGGCTGTAATAATCCCTTGTGAGAATCCCTTGTCCGCACCGCGACCGGCTTGAGCCTCGAGCCCAGGATAACATACTCCATATCGAAATCATCCGCTTATCTTTTCACCTCCTCCTCCTCCTCTTCCTCCCCCTCCTCCCCCTCCCCCTCCTCCTCCTCCTCCTCTTCCTCCTCCTCCTCCTCCTCCTCCTCCTCTTCTCTCTCCTCCTCCTCCTCCTCCTCCTCTCTCCTCTCCTCCTCCTCCCTCCTCCTCCTCCCCCTCCCCCTCCCCCTCCTCCTCCTCCTCCTCCTCTCCTCCTCAACCTCCCTTTTCGGCCTCCAGGGCGCAGGGCTGCGGGAGCACCTCTGCCCGCAGCCAGGAGCGACGACAGAGGAAGGGCAGGCTGGAGGGAGAAAGGACTGCATGGCAGGTGAGGATGATTGGCGGCGCTCACAAGGGAGTGGAGGGAGAGGGGAAGGCTTCTTAGAAAGAGGATGCTTCTTAGAAGGCGCCTGCCTTACATCTATAGGTAAGGCCCGCTTCTAACAAAACCCTTCCCCTCCACCCACCCCCCTCTGCGCGTGGCTGAAGAAAGGAGGGCAGGGCAGATGAGGACGAAGGGGGTCGGAGGAAGGGGGGAACCTTTTGGAACCTGGCGGCGGGGCGGGGCCACACCCAACGACGCGCTGCCACCCCGAGATTGAGAGTTGAGGAGGGCATCGTTTTGCTGCCCCAAACTTCCACCCTCCTCGAGCTCTCGTCCCTCCTCGCTCCCTCCTCCCCCTCCCTCTCATCCTCCTCCCCTCCTCCTCCCTCCGCCTCCTTCCTCCTTCCTCCGTCTCCTCCTCCTCCCCTCCTCCTCCTCCCTCCTCCCTCCCCTCCTCCCCCATCCTCCTCCTCCTCCCCTCCTCCTCCCTCCTCCTCCTCCTCCTCCTCCTCCTCCTCCTCCTCCTCCTCCGCGTGGTCATCAACACCAGGCCCTGTCTTGGAGCGCACTCTGCTCCGAGACCTCCTGGGGAGAGTCCAGCCCCGTGGCCTCCTCCTCCTCGCGCCTTTTCCCCCCCTCTCGACGGCGCGCCGAGGCGGCACACCGGGGGGGGGGCGGCCGCCTCCGAGGAGCCCTTCCCGAGAAGCCTCGGGGCCCGCCCGACAGGGCCCCTGCCCTCTGAGAATAGGGGGAAAACAAACCTACCTCGCTTTTGACCACCCTCGCTTCCAAGAGATACCAAACGATGCCAAATTGCAGCCTGTACTGGTCAGGCCGCTTGACGAGGAGGCGCGTGGTATGGCTTGGTTTTGCCTGGAAGCGAAAGCGGGCTAGGTAATTCACGCTCTGAGAGAAGGCCCCCCCCGGGCACCTGGCCTTCTCGGCGAGCGACCCCTCCCTCGAGGGGGGCGAGAAGGGCAGGATAGCAACGACCAGGGTAGGGAATCGGCGGACGCCGCCGGCTCTCCTGACGCCTCCTGGCGCCAGGATGCCTCCTGGCGCCAGGACCCCACGCCTGGCCCTCTCGGCGAGCGATCCCTCCCTCGAGGGGGGGCGAGAAGGGCAGGATAGCAAGGGGCAGGGCAAGGAGTCGGCTCGCGCTCTCCTGGCGCCTCCTGGCGCCGCCGGGAGGCGCCCCGTGGGTCGACGAGTGGGCCCAGCGGCGCGGCCGACACCGGCTGCACGCAACAGACTTCGTAGCCCCCTCTTTCCCTATCCCCCCCTTTCGTCTGGCCGAGGCTCTCGCGCCCCCCGCCCCCTGGTGCGCGCCGCCACCCCGCCTCAGTCATGCTTCCTGGAGCCCCCCGAGATCCCTTGAGATTCTTTAAAAGGGCCCCAGGAGACTTTCGACGCGCTCTCGAACCCCCGTCCGAGGCCTTGGTGGTCGCACCCAGACGTGTCGGCAGGGCGGGCTGGGCGTTTCGCTTGGGACTTCCTCGCCGTCTACGAGTCTGAAGGTTGAAACTGTTTCGTGGATGGAGCGCAGGCCGTGTCCAAAAGAGGGCTCCCGCCCTATCCGCGCGCACATTCGTTGTACCAGTTTGCACCAGCCACACGGATGGAGCACAGGCCGCTTTCAACATGGGGCCCTCGCTGTAGCGCCGCTCGCACTCGTCCCAACAGCTCGCAGCAGTCACACGGATGACGGGGGGTGATGCTCAGCATTGAACTCTCGCCTCAACGCCGCGCTCACACTCGTAGTCCGCCGACCCCGCTTGCCCCGGGTGGAACGGCGCGTGAGACTTTTGGCTGGGCCCCTCTTTCCCCAGACATGATCGCCTCGTAAAAAAATCAGGACGGGAAGTTTTTCGCTGTTTTCGGCCCCGGGGGGCCCTCGCCGGGTCTCGGGACCGTCAAAAACGACTCAGGAAAACCGGTCCCGGGGATAGGGTCGGGACTTCCAGGGACGCCGTCCTGAAAAAATCAGGACGTCGCATGTCTGGGTCCCCCCTCTGGGAGCCCAAAAACCTAGTAAGGCAGGGCCAGAACTCGCCAACGCACCCCGGAGGCCCCGGGAGGGTCCGAATCTACACTCCGTGGCCCCCAGCACGCTGAGGCGTCCTGGCAAGCGGCTAAGACGGCCTCAAGACAGCCCACGAAGGCTCCAAGACGCCCTAAGAAGGCTCAAGAGGACCCCCAAGAGAGCCCCAAGATACAGACATCGTCCCAAAACTTGTTGTTGAAGAAACCTCGAATTCCAGCATGTTCGCATATTCCGTCTAAACAGCGTCCAAGGCGGCTCCAGAGGGCCCCAACATCGTTCCAAGACGGCCCCGGAAACCTTCAAGGGGTCCCCGAGCCGTTCTGAGAGGGTTCCAAGACGACCCAAGAGGCGCTCGAGGCAGAGCCCAAGGGTCCCAGCAGAGCCCCAAGCGGGGCCCAGGAAAGGCAACTCGAACTGTCGCGTCGAACCCTCCGCCCCCAGAGGGCCCTCGCGACCGCCTGCCGTCGCCCCAAACAGCCCGGAGGCCCAATAGGCCTCCACGAGGCTCCAAAAACGCCTGTAAGAGCCAATGCAGCCAGGCCCGCCCAAGCGGTCCTAGTGGCTTCCACGATCATGCAATAATCTCGTTCTCTTCTGGGGGTCGGAGGAACAGCGCAGGTCTCTGGAATAAAACCTTGCACGTACTCCAAGGGTGGAGGGCGGCTCCTGTTCAAAATGGGGCTCTCGCGTGGGCGCCGCGCACATTCGTCTGGAAAGGTGGACGACGGCTACTTTTCAAAACGGACTATCGTCTGATATTTGCTCCATTTTCGGCAAAAGAAACTTGGACATACGAAAAAGCTCCACAGCTGGATGTCGGCTCCTGTCCAACATGGGGCTCTCGCTTGAGACCTCCTCGAAGTTAGTGACCACAACCAACATACCTGTGCAACACTTGCACACATGTTGGGGGGGAGGCTGAACATCTCGTCGCACTACATGATGATACCTTTTCGCCTTCCTGGTTACGCCGCTAGAAGTATGCAAGGCAATTTCTTTTCAAAACGGGCCTCTCGCCTGAATTGACAAGCCAATCGGGTGCTGTTTTTTCAAGCGGGCGCTTCTTATATTGGAAAAAAGAAGCTTGGGACTTGGAATGGGATGGTGTGTCGCCGCATCGTTGATGCATCTTTGGTTCACTCTGGATCCTCCGCCTCCCGCTCCTCGTCCCCGTCCCCCCCCATCCCCTTCCTCCTCCTCCTCCTCCTCCTCCTCCTCCTTCCTCCTCTTCCCTCCCCCTCCGCGCGCGCGGGGGGATGGGGAGAAAGCCGGATAAGGAGGAAGAAGAGGAGGAGGAGGAGGAGGCGGAGGAGGAGGAGAAGGACCAGCACGACCAAGACGATCAACAAAATCAGGACAACGACGACAACGACGACGACAACGCAAATTTGTGATGCCCGGTCTGGCCTCCTGGGGCTTGGTCCTCTCTGCCGCGCCCTTGCTGGCCGCCGTTGGCGCCTCGGCTTGATCCCCGCCGTCGCCCTCGCCACCGCCGCTGTCGAGGCATTCGCCGCATTCGTCGTCGACGCTGCCGTCGTCGTCGTCCTCGCCGCCGCCGCCGTCGTTACCGCCGCCGGCGTCGCCGCCGTTATCGCAGGCGTCGGCGTCACCGTCGTCGTCGCGGCCATCGTCGTGGCCGTCGTCGTCGCCGCCGCCGTCGTCCTCACCGTCGCCGTCGACGCCGCCGCCACCACCGGCGTACCATCGTCGTCGTCGTCGTCGTCGTCGTCGTCGTCGTGGCCGTCATCGGCGACGCCACCACCGCCGTGGCTGTCGTCGACGCCGCCGCAGTCGTCGTCGTCGCCACCGTCGTCGTCGCCACCGCCGTCGCTACCTCCATCGCCGCCGCAGCCGTCGGCGTAGCCGTGGTCGTCGCCGTCGTCCTTGCCGTCGTCGCCGCCCTGTCGTCATCATCGTCGCGGTCGTCGTCGTCGTCGTCGTCTCGTCGTCGCTGCCGCCATCGACGTGGCCGTCGTTGTCGTCGCCGTGCTCACCGTCGTCGTCAATCCCTTTGTACTTTACTTTTTATCCTCCACGTCCTCTCTCCTCCTCCCCCTCCTTTCCGTCGCCGTTCTCCTCCTCACCTCGCCAGACTGCGCAATGCCATCTTCTTGTCCCCCTCCTGCTTGTGATCCCAGGACCTGCCGGCTGCAAGAAATGCTTGTCCTTGTGTCAAAGCTCTGCGAGCGGTGGAGATCGGTAGACCAAATGAAATTCATGACACCAATTTGGGCACACGAATGGCGAGCTATACGTGGAAACCTATGCGCGCGGAGCCCAGTGTGTCAGTGTGTGCTACTGGTCACCATGCGAGCTTCACATGACAACCCGTGGCGCTCGTATGAAAAAACATCGCAACTCGTGCGTTCCGCTTATGACCAGCTGTGCTTTTACGTGATGTTCATGGGTGCCTACATGAACACACTAGGCTTGCAGCTTGAGGCGCTCAAGCGTACAAATGGGCACATCGAACCGCCAACTCGGAAACACAAGACCGCACACTTGAGATCAACAGAAAAAACACGTGGCCTCCCCACTGCAAGTACGTCTGGGACCGCACGCAGAACGCAGTGCCTCGAATAGAAGCGCGGCCGAGCTTGCCTCTCCACCGTGTGGCCTCACGCACAGCCGCGGGATCCCTCCCCGGGCAGAGCCTGCGCGCCGAGCTTCTCGCTCGCCCTCGGAAGCCACTGGGCGGGCGTGCCGACGCGGCCGTGGGCGCGCCGTGGGCTCGGGGCCTTGCCCGGAGGGCGGCCGTGAGCGCCTCGCGGGCGCCTCGGTGCGCTGGCTGGGTGTGGCCGAGGTGTCGCCGCGGTGGGCGGCCGTGGGCCTCCGTGGGCGCGCCCGAGGGGCGCCGCGGGCGCCTGCGCGGTGCAGCCTGTGCGGAACGGCTCGCGCCACTTCGCCGGCACCCTCCTGGCTTACAGTCGGCCCGTATCAGAAGGGTGTGCGGCAAGGATGCGTGGGCCCTGGGCGCCCATGTCGAGGCTTTTCGAGCGGGGCGCGGCCAACGAAAGTGGTCAAGGATGGACCGAGGAGGCGAGGATGCAAGGGTAGTGTTGGGCAGGCTGCGCATCCTTACGATGCGGGTTGACTGCGCGCTGCAAAGCTTGCTGGCGCGACGCTGTTTGCGCTACAGAGAGTGTATCACATGACTTGCAGAGCGCACAGTGTGCACCACGCAACGTGCTCTACGTGGCTTACACACAGAGTACAAACACTCACTGCCTAGGGCCAACGCTTGCAACCATGAAGCATGCGGCTCCCATTCGTGATTTGAAAACGTATGGCACCATGTGGAAGCATGTGGCTGTCTACTGTGCAAATATACGGTCTTAACCTTCACGAGGGAGCCTCAGAAAGCCTCTCGGAAGGCCGCTCGGAAAGTCCAAGGAAGCCTCTCACAAAGCCCCAGAAGGCCTCTCATGACAACAAAATGAGGCCTTCAAGGTTGTCCAGAAACGTCTTTCAAGAAGCCCAGGGGCCCCAAAGGCCTCTCGTGAGGCCCAAACGAGGCCCCTCGGCGGCCCAAAAAGGCCTCTCGAGAGGCCCATGACGCCCCCCGGGAAGCCAAAGAAGCCTCTCAACATCCTCTCTGGGGCTTGATCCGAGCTAACGGGGACGCCCTCTTCCACCGCCCACGGCCGCCAGGGAGGAGGCAGCGCGGGGAGATGCGCGCGCGCAGCGCGCGCGCGGCGTCCGAGGGCCGCGCGGGCGGCGGCGGTGGCGGCGGTGGCGGCGGAGGCGCCCCGGAGCGCGGAGACCTCGGCTCGGATGGCTTCGCCGTCGCCGCCGCCGTCATCTCATCGTCGTCGTCATCGTCGTCGTTCTTGTCACCCTCCCCTTCGTCCTCGTCATCGTCAGTTAGTTTCCTTGTCCTGCGCCTCCCCGCGCTCGAAGTCGTCGTCCTCCTCCACCTCCTCCTTGCCGCTGTCCTCCTGCTAGTCCCCCTGATCCTGGAACCTCTAGTCTGCCATCTTCTCCCACATCGCGGAACCACAATACGAGGAGAAATGCGAGAAGGAGAGGAAGGCGGAGAAGAAGAGACAGGATAAGGAGTGACAAACTGCACCCTTCAAGGCTGACTGATGTGGGCGAAGATCATGCAACAAACAATGATAAGTGGGAGAAACTGGGGCATGGCCCCCAAACCGTGCTTGCTTCATTTGCGCCGCATGGGCGCACTGAAACAATACCTCTGTCTCGACGGGCGTCCGTACTTTCTGGTGTAAGTGGGTAGTGGGTAGACCTGTCGGGATCAAGATCGGAGCAAGGGACAAGCTCAGGGGCTCCCTCTCTATCGCTCTCTCTCTCTCTGCCCCGCCACCAGCTGGCCTTACGTAAACACTGCATACTCGAAACCCGATGAGAAGGAATGTCAATACTTCCGTCACTGTTAGTGCGGTGGCCTGCTGCTGCAATTCAGTATCCGCCACCGCGCTTCCAAGTGTGTCGGGCCTTCCTGTTTCATAGTTGGCTCCTTGCGAAGCAATAGTTCAGCCCCGCCGGCGCATGGAACCCAACACCCATTGTTGGACGTACATCCCTGGGCTTCTGGCCTTCCCAACAAAAGGTGGGCCCAAATACTTAGTAAACGGACGCACCGGTCCATGGACCCTACCCTTAAGTCAGGCATGTCCCCCTACAGGCGGATTCTGAACGAAACATCAAAACTACTCCAAAAATGTTCAAAACATGGCCCAAAACACTAAACAAAATCGTCCCTGGACTAATTTTTGGGCCATTTTGAAATATTCCTCCTGTAGAGGGACAGGCCCGACTTAACCCTACCCTCTCCCGGGCGCCTACCTGCCCTCTCTCCTGGCCCCATTTTCCCATGGCGGCGCCTCTTGCCCCCCCAGTCGGACAAGGTGGTCTCCACCATCGCCCCACGTTTCCTCTACACCTCACGCAGGGGGCTCCGTGGGCGCCCAGAAAGGCAACGGGGCTCCTACGATAGACATCAAATAACCCATCGCCATAATAACCACCCCGACACGCGAAGTCGTTTAGTAAACGTGCCCAAGGAAGGAATCGAACAGGGCAAGGCTGCTTAGTAAACGCCCAGGGCCGTTTAGTAAACGCCAATTGTCTGGTCTGGGTGGTTGTTTTCCTCCCTTGATGCGAGACGCTAGAAAAGGCAAACACACACAAATGGCTTGAGCAACCATTTTATGGTCTCGCATTGTTCGTCTTCGCAACGCACACGACGACCCAAGACGACACAAGAGGCCCCCCGCGATGCCCAAAGCGGCCGCGGCGGCGGCGGCGGCCTCGGCGGCAGCCGCGGCGTCGGCCGACGACGACGCCGACGACGACGACGACGCCGACGACGACGACGACGACGACGACGACGACGACGACGACGACGACGACGACGACGACCGCGGCCGCGGGGGTGTCCGGGGCGCCGGCCCCGACGGCGGCGCGGCCCTCGCGGCGACCTCGCCCGCGCGCTCGCTGGGGCGGGCGGGCGCCCGCGGCTCGTGCGGCCGCCGCCGCCGTCTTTGTCTCCTCCTCCTCCTCCTCCTTCTCCTCCTCCTCCTTCTCCTCCTCCTCCTCCTGAGGACTTCCTCCTCCTCCTCCTTTTCCTCCTTCTCCTCCTCCTCCTCTCATCCTAATCTTCCTCCTTCCTCCTCCTCTTAGCCTCCTCCCTCCTACTCCCCCTCCTCTCCCCTCCTCCTCTCTCCTCCTCCTCCTCCTCTTCCTCCTCCTCCTCCTCCTCCTCCTGAAGCCTTTCTCCTCCTCCTCCTCCTCCTCCTCCTCCTCCTCCTCCTCGCAGGAGGGCGCGGGAGCTCGTCGTGGGCGTGGTCGGTGTGCGGAGGGGGAGCAGGAGCAGGGACTCGAGGGCGACGGGCGAGTGGGGGGAGGGAGAGGCACGAGGGTGGACGAGGAGGAGAGGGAGGAGGCGGGGGAGCAGGGCGAGAAGAGAAGCGGGGTCGCACGTGTGCTGTGGAGGAGGAGGGAGGCAGCGAGCAAGGGGCGAGGATGGTGAGGGCAAGGGGCTGCGACGCGAGCTACACGCAGCAAAACCGCACCTTGTTGCGGGGACCAGGTGTGGCAATCATAGTTAGATTTGGCGCGTCGGTCGGTCTGTGTGGACGGACGCCGCTTCACGACCTACGATGGAAGGCGATGGTCGTGCCGACGACGTTGCGTGCCAAGCGTGGAAGCGATCACCACGTTTCACGGCGAAGCTTGGCGGCAGCCTCGAGAGAAATCATAAAACGAACAACCGTTTGACCCTCGGAAGGGGAATCCGGCACGAAGAAGAATTCGAAAGCGCGGGGGATCGGATGACGAATTTGTTGCTGGGGCACGGGCGGGGGACGGAAGCGGGCTGCGCGAGGTCGAGGCCCCCGGGCATACGGCTAGTTTCGCTGAGCCAGTGGATGCGGGATGTCGGCGGGAAGCGGCCCAAGGGACGGGGCCTCGGCGATGGGCAGCGCGGACAGCCGATGCTTCGCGAAAAAGGGACACGTACAGAACGGCACTTAGCGGCCGGGGCGCGGTACACGTTGGGAGCGCGAGCGGCGGCGCCCGACATGCACCCCGCCCCGCTGGCTAGGTGTAGTTCTATAAGTGCTCCGTTTTGTGAGGATGTCTCTGGCGAAACCAGCACGTACAGAACTACACCTAGTGTCTGGCTAAGTGTAGTTCTGAACGTGCTGGATGTCTCGCGCGGGGCGAGCACGTACAGACCGGCACCTAGCGAAAGGGACGGGGTACAGGTCGGGTGCGTCGTCGCGCCCCGCCCGCAGAGTCAGGAATGCAAGGGCCGCTGAACCCCTGCCAGCCTCCGGGCGGAGGTGTCTGAACGTTCCACGGCTTTCCAGAGGAATTCCAACTGCGGCCTCCGCCCACATCGCCCCCCCTATCAGAACACCTCGCCTGGTCACTATGTTCCTCATTCCCGCCCGCTGCTTTGCCCTCCCCCTCCCCCGTTCTTCCTCTACCTGCCGGCCTCCATTTCCCTGCGCGTTTCCCAATTGCCCCTGGCCCCTGAGGGGCGGCAAACGCCCGCGCCCCCCCGCAGCTGAAAGACCCACCTTGCGCTCATTCTCCAATCCACTCGTGAAGCGCAAGTCTTGACTCCACACTGACACAAGCAAGCGAAGTCGAAGCCCTGGCAAATCCGACAGGCGCGATTGGCCCCCTCGAGTGGCGGGCGAACAAATACGCAAGACGATGTCGCAAAAGTAAATTTGGAATTTGGGGATCGACGCAAAAAGCTAATCCACTCGCCCAAAGTGTAGTTCTGTGCTCGTCCGCCTGCCCTTGTCCTGCTGCTGCTGCTGATCCTCACGTTCCCTTTCTCCTTCTTTTATCCTCCCTCATTCGTATTCCTGCTCATCACTCCTTCCACTTCCTCTTCCTCCTCCCCCTCCTCCTCCTCCTCCTCCTCCCTCCTCCCTCCTCCCTCCTCCCTCCTCCCCCCTCTTCCTCCTCCTCCTTCTCCTCCTCCTTCTCCTCGTCGTCCTCCTCCTCCCTCTTCCCATCCCTCCCTCCCTCCCTCTTCCCATTCCTACGGTCGTCGTCGTCAGGCGTCCGTCGTCCACAAAAGACGGACGACGACGACGACGACGACGACGACGACGA
>CAUYUJ010003983.1:0-57500 GCA_963575745.1 Prorocentrum cordatum
GGAGGAGGACGACACTGAGCAGAGTGTGCACAGAAACAGTCGCGAACTCAGCGCGAAACCCTCGCGCGCGCGCTGTGGAACCCCAGCGACTCCACAATCCCCCGTTCTCTCCTCCTCCTCCAGCTCCTCCTCCTCCTCAGGCGTTTCGCGCTCGGGCTGTTGGGGCTGCCCAATTTCGCGAAGTACAGCGCTCCGTGGCCCCATACGGAGCTCCACCGAAGTTTCCAGTGGCGCAGCCCGCATGCGTCTTCCACACCCGGTAAATCGTTTCGTGGCCCCATAAGGAGCTCCACTTAAGGTTCCAATGGAGCAGCCCGCATGCGTCCCACACACCGAATACAACGTTTCGTGGCCCCGTAGGGAGCTCCACCTGAGGTCCCAGCGACGCAGCCCGCATGCGTCTCCCACACCCAATACAGCGCTTCGTGGCCCCTTAGGGAGCTACACCGAAGGTCCCAATGGCGCAGCCCGCATGCGTCTCTCTCTCTCTCTCTCTCTCTCTCTCTCTTTCTCTCTCAGAAACACGCACACACAAACACACACACACACACTAACTACAAAGCTTCGTGGCACCATAGGGAGCTCCACCGAAGGTCCCAGTGGCGCAGCACGCATGCGTCTCCCCCACCCAGTACAACGCTTCGTGGCCCCATACGGAGCTCCACCGAAGGTCTCAGTGGCGCAGCCCGCATGCGCCTCCCACGCCCAGTACAACGTTTCGTGGCCCCATAGGGAGCTCCACCGAAGGTCCCAGTGGAGCAGCCCGCATGCGTTCCCCCCACCCAGTGCAACGTTTCGTGGCCCTACAAGAGGGCTCCACCGAAGACGATGCCTACAACTGCGGTATTCACAAGTGCATCTGGTTGGTTCCTCCGCCAGGCTATATTTTCTGGCCAATGGCAACGTCTTCATTGGTCGAACTACTCCGTCGATGCGCCGCGCCGCGCGTACGGGAAGCGCGGTGCCGCACCGACGCGCGCCGTGCCGCACGGTCCCCGCACGACCATCCAGGCCGCTGGCTGTCTGCGTGAACGGGTCACCCAGCAACGCCCACTGTGCAAAGGACGCCACTGACAAACTTGGCCCGCGCGCACCTGGCTGCGCCTGCCGCCCTCGGGCTCCACCCGGCTCCGCCTGCCTGCGTCCAGCCAAAACAGACAGGAAGGATGCGCGCTAGGGATGCAAGCCCCTTGGACGCCCGCGTTGAAGCTTTTTCGAGCGCGGCGGGCCATCGCAAGTAGTCAAGGATGGACCGAAGAGGCAAGGATTCAAGGGAACCCTTGGGAAGGCTACCCATCCTTGCCATCGGTTTCAGTGCAACACTCGAGCGGACTGCCTGTGGGTCACACAAGCCCTGGGCTGCGCCTTGCGCGCATGCTGCCCACTAGGCAGCCCGGCGGGATTCTCTGCACTAGGCTCGATCAATACAGCCTGCTTCAATCCCACGGGCCCCTTAGGTTGTCTTGGACTGACAGGGGCAAGCGAAAAGGTAAAAACGCGAGAATACCTCAGATGATGATGATAAGGATGAGGAGGAGGAAGAAGAGAGAAGAGAGTGGGCAGGAGGCAATGGATGATCCAGGGTTGCCCCCTCCTCCCTCCCACCCACTGCATATGGGATCGAGCCCCCCCCACTGGATGGGTACTCCCGTGAGCTTCGCAGAGGCCTCGCAAAGGCCCCCGCCCTCCCCCTGTGAGTATGGGGTGGTTTGTTGTCGTCGTCGTCGTCGGCGTCTCGGCGTCGTCGACGTCATCGTCGTCGTCATCGCTGTCGCCGTCGTCGGCGGCGGCGGCGGCGGCGTCGGCGTTGGCGTCGGCGTCGTCGCCCCCCCTCCATCTGTGGAACCCTGGGGCCCATCCCATCTTGGGGAGGGGGGGGGCTGAGAATTCTCGACGAGGGATCTGGTACAATCAGGCTCCTCGGCATGCTGCCAGGGTCTCCAGCAAGATGCCCAAACAAAGGCCAACGATATGTTCTGCTGCCAAAAGCTTCTGACAGCATATAAAAAGTAAAAAAACAGGATCACTGACAGTCTCATCTCGTGCACCTAGGCGCTCTAAATGGGCGCAGCCCTCTAGGGAGGAGCACGAGGAGTAGAAGATGAGATCAAGGGGGGTAAGGGAAGGAAGGCTACGAGACTGCACGTGTTGTGGAGGCGACGGCTGAAAATGCTAAGTGCTACTACCTACTGAGCAGGTGAAGCAACCAGTCCCAGACATTCTGCGAGTCCTCTGATTCATCGATAATATGTTCACCACAATCCCAAACAGCCTCGTCCGTCTTGACCCACCCGTCCTCCGTCCACATGGAGTTTGGGTCGCAAGTTCGGTTGCACGCGAACCAGTAGTCATTCTTCTTGTAGCACTTCGCGTCAGGATCAGCGCAGCACTGGGACAGTGCGCAAGACGCCCCGTTTGGAGAGCATGGGAGCCGAATCTCCTCACAATCCCAAACTGTCTCGTTCGTCGTGACCCATCCGTCCGCCGTCCACATACTGTTCGGGTCGCAAGTTTGGTTGCACGAGCTCCAGTGATCATTCTTCTTGTAGCACTTCGACCCAACCTCAGCGCAACACATGGTAAGTGCGCAAGACTCCCCGTTCGGCGAGCAAACGGAGGCTGTCGCAACATCGGAGCTACTCGCGGAGTCTGACGAAGCACCAGTGTCAGCGGCATTCCCGGCACCGGAGTCAGACGAAACGTCGGTACTGTCGATGCTGATGACTTCGCAATCCCAAACTGTTTCGTTCGTCTTGACCCAGCCGTTCTCCATCCACATGTAGTTTGGATTGCATGTTTGGTTGCACGCAAACCAATAGTCATTCTTCTTGTAGCACTTCGAGCCCGGATCAGAGCAGCACTGAGTAACTGCGCAAGACTCCCCGGGCTGCGAGCACGGCGGCCGAATCTCCGTGCAGTCCCAGACTGTCTCGTTCGTCGTGACCCATCCGTCCACCGTCCACAGACTGTATGGGTTGCAAGTTTGGTTGCACGAGCTCCAATGGTCGTTCTTCTTGTAGCACTTCGCGCCAGGCTCAGAACAGCACTGGGACAGCGCGCAAGACGCCCCGGTCTGCGAGCACGTGCCGTTCTCGTCCTCGGCTGCTGCATCAGCAATGGGATCCGCTGATTCGACAGGGTTCACGGTGAGGTCCTCGCAATCCCAGACTGTCTCGTCCGTCTCGACCCAGCCGTCCTCCATCCACATGTAGTTGGGGTTGCAAGTTTGGTTGCACGAGCTCCAATAGTCGTTCTTCTTGAAGCACTTCGCCCCTGGCTCAGAGCAGCACTGGGACAGTGCGCAAGACGCCCCGTTGTGCGTGCACGGAAGCCGAATCTCCTCACAATCCCAAACTGTCTCATTCGTCGTGACCCATCCGTCCACCGTCCAAAGACTGTTTGGGTTGCAAGTTTGGTTGCACGAGCTCCAATGGTCATTCTTCTTGTAACACTTCGCGCCAGGCTCAGAGCAGCACATGGTAAGTGCGCAAGACTCCCCGTTCTGCGAGCATGCGGAGGCTGTCGCAGCATCGGAGCTACTCGTGGAGTCTGACGAAGCATCAATGTCAGCGGCATCAGTGGAATTAGCGGTGCTGTCGATGCTGATGACTTCGCAATCCCAAACTGTCTCGTTCGTCTTGACCCAGCCGTTCTCCATCCACATGGAATTGGGGTCGCAAGTTAGGTTGCACGCGAACCAATAGTCATTCTTCTTGTAGCAACTCGCGCCTGGCTCAGAACAACACTGGGAAAGTGCGCAAGACGCCCCGGGTTGCGAGCACGGCGGCCGAATCTCCGTGCAGTCCCAGACTGTCTCGTTCGTCGTGACCCATCCGTCCACCGTCCACAGACTGTATGGGTTGCAAGTTTGGTTGCACGAGCTCCAATAGTCGTTCTTCTTGTAGCACGTCGAGCCTGGTTCCGAGCAGCACTGGGAAAGTGCGCACGACGCCCCATTCTGAGAGCACGTGCCTTTCTCGTCCTCGGCTTCTGCATCAGCGACGGGATCCGCGGATTCGACAGGGTTCACGGTGAGGTCCTCGCAATCCCAAACTGTCTCATTCGTCTCGACCCAGCCGTCCTCCATCCACATGTAGTTGGGGTTGCAAGTTTGGTTGCACGAGCTCCAATAGTCGTTCTTCTTGTAGCACTTCGCCCCTGGCTCAGAGCAGCACTGGGACAGTGCGCAAGACGCCCCGTTTGGCGTGCACGGAAGCCGAATCTCCTCACAATCCCAAACTGTCTCGTTTGTCGTGACCCATCCGTCCGCCGTCCAAAGACTGTTTGGGGCGCAGGTTTGGTTGCACGTGCTCCAATGGTCATTCTTCTTGTAGCACTTCGCGCCAGGCTCAGAGCAGCACATGGTAAGTGCGCAAGACTCCCCGTTCGGCGAGCAAACGGAGGCTGTCGCAGCATCGGAGCTACTCGCGGAGTCTGACGAAGCATCAGTGTCAGCGGCATTCCCGGCACCGGAGTCAGACGAAACGTCGGTACTGTCGATGCTGATGACTTCGCAATCCCAAACTGTTTCGTTCGTCTTGACCCAGCCGTTCTCCATCCACATGTAGTTTGGATTGCATGTTTGGTTGCACGCAAACCAATAGTCATTCTTCTTGTAGCACTTCGAGCTGGGATCAGAGCAGCACTGGGACAGTGCGCAAGACGCCCCAGTTGCCGAGCACGGCGGCCGAATCTCCGTGCAGTCCCAGACTGTCTCGTTCGTCGTGACCCATCCGTCCACCGTCCACAGACTGTATGGGTTGCAAGTTTGGTTGCACGAGCTCCAATGGTCGTTCTTCTTGTAGCACTTCGCGCCAGGCTCAGAACAGCACTGGGTAAGTTCGCAAGACGCCCCCGTCTGCGAGCACGGATCGGTCTCGCTGGGATCCCCGCCACTCACATTGCTGGCAGCCTCGACAATTATAGCCTCGGGAGAAGCAAGAGTCGCGGCCCCCGTGGAGGGCCCCGCGCGCCAAGCCACAGCCAGCAAAGCCAGCGCCGCCGCGGCCGCCGACAGCGCCGCCGCCCCGGCCAGAGCGCGCTGCTCGCGCGGCGCGACCGGCGCCCGCGCGGGGGCGATCACCCCTGGCTCGCAGTCGCTCTCGAGGGGGAGCCGGAGCGGCAGGAACTCGCTCCTGTCCGCGCGCATGGCGGGCGAACGATCGAGCTGCAGCGGGCGCCTGTCGGGTGGGAACGCGAGTCTCGAGCCTCGAGTCAGAATGACTTGAGCCAAAATGACTGCGGATATCTTTGGGCACATCTTGGGGCCTCATCCTGGGCGACTCAGGCAGCACCTTGGGGGCTTCGGGGGCCACCCTGGGGCTGTGTTGGGCAACCTCGGAGACTCTGGGGGCCGTCTGTGGGACATGCAAAACGTTGGTTTGCCCTTTGGGGGTGGCGTCCAATTCTAGGCAGCCCCCCCAAAAAGGTCCGGGTAGAAAGGAGTGGCGCTTTGGGAGTTTGGGGCTGATTCGTGACAATGACGCATTTGCATGCTGTGCTTGTCGCACCTCGTTGGCTCCCCGACCCTTTGTTCCCGGGGCCCTGAAGCTTCGTGCGAACTCGAGGTGCCAAGGCCCGCCAGTTCGTCGCGAGCGGGCTTCCGGCTCCCCCGTCGGAGTAGGAGAACGCCCTGCGGCACCCCTACGTCCCCTGCTCGCACTCCCTCTGGGCGATCACGTCAGATCTGGTCGGTCACGCCGCAATCGGCCAGCGCAGCAGCGCAATGCAATCCGCCAGCTGCATCACGTTGCAACGCCACTGGGGGGCTGCAATGGGCTTGGGGCCTGCAATCTGTTCCAGAGCGCAATGGATTGCTCGACGCTTGCGTGCAATGCGACGGTCGCAAAACCAAAAATACAGTACACTTGTCTGGCGCAGTACATTTACAACACCGCCGCTCGTCTGCGATACATGTTTGCAACGCGTCGTCCGCGCGCGTTGCCACAGTGACGCGCACTGTGACGGAGTCAGCACTCCGTGCCAAGCGTGCGAACTCTTGATGCGAGCACTGTCGTGGATGGTCTGCCGAGGTCTTCGAAAACACGTGGAGACGCCTGTCTGCCCTCTGCCTCGTTTCCTTGCGTGCCCGAGGCCGTTTGCAGGCACGGGCTGGAACGGACGGCAGGTGGGCACAGCCACTTTTGCACGGGCCCGCCAGATATTTCAGTGCCGCCATCCCCTGTACCCGGACCTCCTCTTGGGGCTGCCCAGGCGACTGGCAGTGCGAGGGCAGCCTAGACCGGCCAAAGGGCCACCCTTTTCTGGCCTCTTGTTCTTGTTCGGATCGGCCCCGTAATGACTACAACGCAGGGCGACACAGAAGACACAAGGCAGCAATTCAGCAACAGATCTCGCAGCCTCGCACTCTCCGTGGGATCTGGCGGATGCTCGCTCACACGAAGACACGCCCACGCCGCGCCGCTCCAGGCAGCTCGGCACGGCTGAGCCAAGTCAAGCTGGGGCTAGCCGACAGGCCAGGCATCCACAGGCACCGGGGTCATAAGGACAGGGGAAGGTTATTGTCTACATGTTATTTCTGGTAGCAGTCGTTACCACAGCGGGGGGTCGGGCCCAGGTAACGGTAACGCTTGGGGTGGGTGGGGCACGTCGGGACAAAGGATACGCTGCGAACGCCGTGCTATGCGCGCGATGATTCGCACGGGGGCGGGATTCAAGCTCCATCATACGCACGATCGTGACCGTTATCAAAAGGGGGGGGGGGCGGGGTAAGGGCCAGGGTCACGACCGTTATGCGCCAGAGGATTTTCAACAACAACAACAACAACAACAACAACAACAACCATTTTAAGGCTGTACGCTCTTACTTGCCCGCGAGTCATTCAACACGTATACCCACCCTCGACCCGCCCTCTTCGTCTTCGATCACACCCCTTTCGGGGGGATTATTTCTCTTTGCTGGGGCCGGCGGGCTTAGACGTACGGGCAAACCGGAACGGGCGGACAATCCTTCGGGGGCGTACATCTCTCTGCCCGCCATTGGAATTGGCGCGGGCCCTGCAAGAGGAGGAGGGGAAGAACGAGGGAGAGTGGGAGGAAGGGGAGGGGGAAGGACGAAGGAAGAGGGAAGATACCACGTTGTGAAGGCGTCCTTGGCGCGCGCGTGGTTCCTGAGCGCCGAAACGCAAGTCCAGAATCATGTGTGAGGACGTCGCACGCGAGAGCGCAGTCCTGAGTACATTGTGAGGAAATCTCGGGCGGAAGCGGGGGCCCTGACTAAGTTGCGAGGAATTCTCAAGCGGGAGCGCCGTTCCTTAGCAAATTGCACGGAAGTCTCAGGCGGGAGCGGGGGTCCTCACTAAATTGCGAGGAAGTATCAGGCGGGAGCGCCGTTCCTGAGTCAATTGCGCGGAAATGTCAAGCAGGAGCGGGGGTCCTGAATAAAATTCGAAGAAGTCTCAAGCGGGAGCGCCGTTCCCACGTAAATCGCACGGAAGTCTTAAGCGGGAGCGGGGGTCTTGATTACATTGCGAGGAAGTCTCAGACGGGAGCGCCTTTCCTGAGTAAATTGCGCGGAGGTCTCAGGCGGGAGCGGGGGTCCTGAGTAAAAATCGAGGAAATCTCAGGCGGGAGCCGTTGTTGTTGTAGCCCGGGGGGCAGGGGCACAGTTTGAGCAGGAAGACTTTCCTTGAGAAAAAACAAGGTGCGAGCCCCGGGGGTGGCACTTCAATCGAAAAAAATCAATGTGCACCGGTGGGGGGGGATCAACAATAATTATTCTTCAAGAATGAGAAGTTCAACAACAACAACAATTACTAGCACGTGGGGACACTCCGTTCTCACCAGTGCCAGGGTTTTCATAGGAGGCGGGCAATACCCCCACTTTGTGGGGGGGCCGGTTCAAGCTCTACCAAATTTCCAAACGACTCTTCGCCACCACCCACACCCAGCTTCCCGCCCTATGACGTTCGGACACTTCACTTCGTGGCATGCGGACGACCGTGGCTACTATTCAGGGCCCCGCGGCCGACGACGACGGCGTGCGCGCGCGAAGAAAAAACGAATGTGTCCCGCATGGTATTATTTGACAGGGATGATGGCCCTGGCAGGTGCGCAACCGTTGTTGCAGAAGTTCGAAAAAGTTGCTCGCAAAAGCCCGTTTGACAGAAATGTTTAAAAAGTGTTGGGTTTCCTACGAATCCGCAAGAGCGCGCGGGATGAAAATTTGACATTAAAAAAAAAAATGGTTTTTTTTTGATGTTTTTATGTTAAAATCGCTACGAAAACTAAGGTTTTGGAAGGATTTCGTCTTGCGCGCGCGAATGTCCACTTTACCTTATTTTTTGCAAGGGATTCTTGAAGTTTGGTTATGTTAGAACAAGAAATGTCCACTTTAACTTATTTTTTGCAAGGGAAAGCGGGCCGTAACAAAACAACCGGATCCGGACCAACCCGTTTTGCCTGAGACTTCCTCACGAAAATGATGAAAATGTGGCTGCGGCCTAGGCGCGGCGGGGGGGCCGTGCACCAGGGACCCCAACAATAATTATTCTTTAGAAGTAATAATGTTCTACAACAACAACAACAACAAGAACAACAACAACAACAACAACAATCATTAAAGAACTGTTCGCCCTTAGATGCTCGAGTGTCCGATAACGTGTATTTCCCAAACCCTCGATACCCGCCCTCTTCGTCTTCGATCGAACCCCTTTTGGGGGGTATACCTTTCTTCCCTGCAGGCCGGGCCCCAGCAAGCGGCGGGGCAGCCGCGGACCGTCGGCCTGGCCAGCGGCAGCGCTGATCGGCGGGGCGGCCGCGGACCGTCGACCCGACCCCAAGAAGGATGGACAGGGGACCGACCACGACGACGACGACGACGACGACGTCGAAGACGACGGCGACGACGAGCGAAAGCGAGAGCGAGAGAGAACGACAGCAGGGCCACAGAGGGCACGAAGTAGGCCACGAAGGGCGACAGCGGGGACACGAAGGGAATGCGTATGGGGCCACGAAGAGTGCGAACGAGCGGGGGCCACGAAGTGCAGATAATGTGGGGCCACAGACGGCAACTATGGGGCCACTGAGGGTAGCAACTAGGCCACGTAGGACAATGAGGGGGACACAAATGGCGACAGCGGGGCCACGAAGGGCATGCACATGGGGCCACAACGGGCGCGACTCCTGGGTGCCTGGGTGTCGGGAGCGCGGCGCTTGGGCAAATTGGAGGAAATTCCAACGCAAGGCTATTCTTCAGTAAGTTGCAAGCAAGTCTCCAGCGAGAGCGCGACTCCAGAGCTCCTGGAGAGCGATTCCTGAATAAATTGTCAGGAGGTCCCAAGCGAGAGCGCGATTCCTGAATCAAATGCGAGGAAGTCTCGGGCGGGAGCGGGGATCCTGCCAAAATTGTAAGGAAGTCTCAAACGGGAGCCGTTGTTGTTGTAACCCGGGGGCCAGGGGCCCACTTTGAGCATGAAGACTTTCCCAATCAAAAAACAGGGTGCGAGCGTCGAGGGGCACACTTTGATTGAGAAAAACAATATGCACCGGGGGGGGTATCAACAATAATTACACCGGACTCACTTCTATAGCGCTCACTTCTATAGTGCTCACTTTGAAATTGTGGTCCGGAAAGGGCCGCACATGCAGGCACATGCCGCACAGTCGCATGCACAAGCCCATGCAAATATACAAAAGCCTCAACAACATTGCCGCACATGCGCGCACATGCCACACCGTCCGACGCACAGTCGAATGCACGGTCAAGCAAAACTCTGAAAGCATAGACGCACATGCCCGCACATGCCGCAGAGGTGTCGCAGGCGATAGTGGCCTGACCACCTGAGCTCGGGGCATTTCGCAACCCAGAGTTCCGAGGATGTCTCAGGCAAGCGTGGCCGGATCACCATGGGGCAGGGCATCTTGGAAACCAGAGTGGCGAGGATTTCGCTGGTCAAGGTGACCAGACGACCATGGGGCAGGACACCTCCGAGGTCTGAGTTGTGAGGATGTCTCAAGCGAAAGTGGCCTGACCACCATGGGGCAAGAGATCTCTGAGGTCAGAGTTGCGAGGATGTCTCTGGGGAGAGTGGTCTGACCACCTCAGCCCAGGGCATCTCGGAGCCCAGAGTTGCGAGGATGTCTCAGGCAGGACTGGCCTGACCACCTGCTCAGGGCATCTCAGAACCCAGAGTTGCGAGGGTCTCAGGCGAAAAAGGCCGAGACACTATGGAGCAGGGCATCATTGAGGTCAGAGTTGCGAGGATGTCTCAGGCAAAAGTGGCCTGAACAGCTCAACTCAGGGCATCTCGGGCGAGGATGTCTAAAGCAAAAGTGGTCTAACCACCTCAGCTCAGGGCGTCTCGGAACCCAGAGTTCCGAGGATGTCTCAGGCGAAAGGGGCCGAGACACTATCGAGCAGGGCATCATTGAGATCAGGGTTGCGAGGATGTCTCAGGCGACAGTGGCTGACCACCTCAGCTCGGGGCATATCGGAATCGAGACTTGCGAGGATGTCTCAGGCGACAGTAGCCTGACCAGCATGGGGCAGGAGATCTCTGAGGTCAGAGTTGCGAGGATGTCTCAGGCGAAAGTGGTCTAACCACCTCAGCTCAGGGCGTCTCGAAACCCAGAGTTCCGAGGATGTCTCAAGCGAAAGTGGCCGGGCCACCATGGGGCAGGGCATCTCCGAGACCAGAGTTGCGAGGATGTCTCAGGCGAAGGTGGCCAAATCACTTCATGTCAAAGCACGTCGGCCTCCAAATTGCCGACGACGTCTCACGCGGAACTGGCCGGACGCGAACGCGCCGGCGTCCGGAGACGAACGCCGGCCCCGGCATTCTTGCACGTCCCGCACATGCCCCGCACAGGTACGCACAGTATTCGCACAGGCCGAGCTCGCCGGTGGCCGAGCCAGGCCAGCGATTCCGAGATTCCCTGAGCTCGGGCCGTCAAGCCACTTTCGCCTGAGACATCCTCGCAACTCTCACCTCCTCCTCCTCCTCCTCCTCCTCCTCCTCCTCCTCCTCCTTCTCCTCTGGCCGAGCCGAACAGGCAGGCGGGCCGGCCGAGCCGGGGGCGCCCGCCTCCTCCGCCCCCCCCTCCTCCCCCCCCTTCCACCTCCCCCCCCCCCATCCCTGCTTCTCCGGCCGAGCTGAGAAGGCGCGCGGGAGAGTATTTTATTAGGCGGGCGCGCCACCGCCAGCTCACGAACCGGGCGAAGAACCGCCCCCGCCAGCAGCGGGCGAGTCTAAACGCACAACAAACTCTTTCAGGAAGCCCTGGCACGCCCCAGGTTAGCTCTGCGAAGGCCAGGAGGCATTGGAGGCACAGGGGTCCCAGACAGCTCCTAGGGCATGAGCGTGCATGTGCATTGGGATGTGCACGCATGTGCGCCCGCGCGCTTCACCGCATGTGCGTGCATGTGCGGGCCCGCGCGGCCTCCCGAAGAGAGGTTGCACAGGCATGTGCGTGCATGTGCCGATGACAGATCTGCGATTCTCGAACACCTCCCGCATGTGCAGGCATGTGCGCGCATGTGCGTCGGACTGTGCGTGCATGTGCGTATGATGGATACATCAAAACACAGCGCACATGCCCCCGCACATGCCCGGGCACGACGTGCACAGTAGGAAGTCCATCCAAGAAGGACCGCACAGGCCTGGCACATGACTGGCACATGCCGCGCACATGCCAGCGCAAAAACGGCCGCACATACACCCACCCGGGGGTATAGATGTGAGTGCGGTGCATTCTTCAGAAATGAGAACTCATCAACAACAACAACAACAATCACTTTACCCGAACGCTCCGTGTTCTCACCAGTGCCAGGGTTTTCATGCGACGCCAGCCAATACCCCCACTTTGTGGGGGGGCAGTGCAAGCTCTACCAAATATCCACACGACTCTTCGCCACCACCCACACCCAGCTTCCCGCCCTATGACGTTCGGACACTTCACTTCGTGGCCTGCGGACGACCGTGGCTACTACACTGGCGTGGAGTACACACCCACAGAAGTTGTTAAGCCTACGTTCGTACACCCACAGAAGTTGTGAAAAGCCTTGTTAACCCACAGAAGCTGTTAAGCCTTCCACAGAACATCTGTTGCATATGATGCATGTGGTACCTGATACACGTGATACACATGATACGTACTCACAAGATAGTGGTGGATCCAACTGTCGGAGCGCCCCGCATAATTTGAAAGCTGTATTATACTCGATGCCCAGGTAGCGCTGGAAATCCTAACAGCTCCTGGGCGCTCGATGCCCGTGCTGCTCCTCCAGCTCCTGGGCGCTAGAAATACTAACCTTGCCAGGCACAACCCGATACTTGCCCCACCAAGTCTTGCACGCCTGGTGACTGACCTGGATACCCTTTGCAACGAGCGCCTGATGCAAATAATACGGGCTCTCGCAGTCGGCCAAGGGAGGCCGCGACAGCTCCGGGCCATACTGCTCGTCAAGGGCTTTCGCCGTCAAAGCCATGGACCATCCAAGAACACAGGCGATACCTTGATCCGAGATGGCTACGGATGTGCCAGTGATCAGTCGGAGGCTTCCTGGGGCCGCTTGGGGTCCTCTTGGGGAAGGGGGGAAGCCTCCTGGCGCCGCTTGGGGTCCTCTTGAGGGGCTTTGGGGGGCTTCTTGGAAGCATCTTGGGGCCTCTTGGGGGCTTATTGGGTCCTCACGGCGGGCTCTTGGGGCCTCTTGAAGGCCTCCTGGGGCAACCTATGGCGCAACCAGTAGGGGGACGTTTTATTCTCGGCGGCCGAGGGCGCAACCTATGGCGCAACCAATAGGGGGGCGTTTTATTCTCGGCGGCCGAGGGCGCAACCTATGGCGCAACCGCAAGGGATTGTGGCCCCTGGCAGGCGCGCGAACCCCGTTGCAAGAGCGTGCGAAAGTAGCTCGCGCGAGCTCATGTAACATAAATGTTGGAAAACCATTGGTTTTTTTAGGATTCGGACAGCGCGCGCGGGTAGAAATTTTGAAAAGTCGTGCAGGTGTTTTTCGAGGACCTACGGTGCGATTCGTGTGATTTTATGATGCGCGGTGCTAAAATTCTTAAGAAGCCCAATGGTTTTTGGAGATTTCGGCGTGCGCGCGCGAAGAAAAAACGAATGTGTCCCGCATGGTATTATTTGACAGGGATGATGGCCCTGGCAGGTGCGCAACCGTTGTCGCAGAAGTTCGAAAAAGTTGCTCGCAAAAGCCCGTTTGACAGAAATGTTTAAAAAGTGTTGGGTTTCCTACGAATCCGCAAGAGCGCGCGGGATGAGATTTTGACATTTTTTTGTTGAAAAACCATTGGTTTTTTGATGTTTTTATGTTAAAATCGCTCCGAACACTAAGTTTTGGAAGGATTTCGTCTTGCGCGCGCGAATGTCCACTTTACCTTATTTTTTGCAAGGGATTCTTGAAATTTGATTATATTAGAACAAGAAATGTCATTTTATATGTTTTTTGCAAGGGAAAGCGGGCGTCAACAAAACAACCGGATCCGGACACATCTTTTCTGAGGCTTCCTCACGAAAATGATGAAAATGTAGCTGCGGCCTAGGCGGCGCAGGGGGGCGCGCACCAGGGGGCCCAACAATAATTATTCTTTAGAATAATAATGTTCAACAACAACAATCACTTTACCCGAACGCTCAGTGTTCTCACCAGTGCCAGGGTTTTCATGCGACGCCAGCCAATACCCCCACTTTGTGGGGGGGCAGTGCAAGCTCTACCAAATATCCACACGACTCTTCGCCACCACCCACACCCAGCTTCCCGCCCTATGACGTTCGGACACTTCACTTCGTGGCCTGCGGACGACCGTGGCTACTACACTGGCGTGGAGTACACACCCACAGAAGTTGTTAAGCCTACGTTCGTACACCCACAGAAGTTGTTAAGCCTTGTTAACCCACAGAAGTTGTTAAGCCTTCCACAGAACATCTGTTGCATATGATGCATATGGTACATGATACACATGATACACATGATACGTACTCACAAGATAGTTGATCACATCTTTAGGGCAAATTCCTGAGGGATGTGGGAATACACAAGAGAGAGAGGATATGGTTGTCCCGATGGTTGTCTCGATGGTTGTCCCGATGGTTGTCCTGATGGTTGTGGTTGTCCCGATCGTTGTCCCGATGATTGTCCCGATGGTTGTCCTGATGGTTGTGCTTGTCCCGATCGTTGTCCCGATGACTGTCCCGATGATTGTCCCGATGGTTGTCCCGATGGTTGTTCCGATGGTTGTCCCGATGGTTGTCCCGATGGTTGTGAGCGATGCCGGATCCTCACGCCCCCCGCCGGAGGAGGAGGAGGAGGAGGAGCAGGACAAGGAGGAAAGGAGAGAAGAGAGAGGAGGGGCGGGAACGGCGCTTGCACGCCCACCCACCGTCTTTTCCCCGCCGCGGCTCTAAAGAGACGAGTTCGTGTGCTCGTCATCTTCTGGCATACGCCCGTCCCTGATGGCACGGATGGGGCGCAATGCTGCCAGCTGGGCTCCTGCCAGATGGGCTCCTGGTTTTTGGAGATTTCGGCGTGCGCGCGCGAAGAAAAAACGAATGTGTCCCGCATGGTATTATTTGACAGGGATGATGGCCCTGGCAGGTGCGCAACCGTTGTCGCAGAAGTTCGAAAAAGTTGCTCGCAAAAGCCCGTTTGACAGAAATGTTTAAAAAGTGTTGGGTTTCCTACGAATCCGCAAGAGCGCGCGGGATGAGATTTTGACAATTTTTTGTTGAAAAACCATTGGTTTTTTGATGTTTTTATGTTAAAATCGCTGCGAACACTAAGGTTTTGGAAGGATTTCGTCTTGCGCGCGCGAATGTCCACTTTACCTTATTTTTTGCAAGGGATTCTTGAAATTTGATTATATTAGAACAAGAAATGTCATTTTCTATTGTTTTTTGCAAGGGAAAGCGGATTACAACAAAACAACCGGATCCTGTACACACCCTCTTTTCTGAGGCTTCCTCACGAAAATGATGAAAATGTAGCTGCGGCCTAGGCGGCGCAGGGGGGGCGCGCACCAGGGGGCCCAACAATAATTATTCTTTAGAATAAATAATGTTCAACAACAACGACAACGACAACGACAACGACAACGACAACGACAACAACAACAAGCTCAGCGTGGTTTTGACGGACGCTTCCCGAGCGCTCGCTGTAACCGCCTCGTCCACTAGTACTCAAGGCGGGTAACAAGGACGCGTAGCTAACAACCCCGCCCCAGCAACCCAGCAACCGAGCAACCCAGCATAAACCACAAAAAAGCTCCCGCCGAAACTCCAAGAGGATTCAGATACTTGCCCCGGCGAGGCTCCGGAACGAGGTCCCTATAGGATCCCTATGGAGACCCTCCAGGGGCTATGGGAACCCTATAGAGACCCGATCGAGATCCCTACAGGGTTACTTTAGGAATCTTATGGAAACCCTATGGAGATATAGATAGGGTCCCTTCAGGAACCCTAGAGAGGTCCTATAGAGATCCCTGCAGGGTCCACTTAGGAAACCTATAGAGATCCCATAGAGATCCCTTTAGGGTTCTAGAGACCTTGTGAAGATCATCAGGGCCTGTAAGGACCCCATAAGGATTTTCCCACAGGATCCCAACAGGACCCCTTATAGGATCCCTATAGTGATCCTGCAGAGCCTGACAGGCCGCTATAGGATCCTTACAGGATCCACTGAGGACCCCGATGTAAACCTTGTAGAGGTCCTGGAGGGCCTGAAAGGTCCCTATGGGATCCCTACAGGGTTCCTTGTGGATCCCTAAAGAGTCCCTATAGACATCCTGCAGGGCATGTAAGGTCCCTACAGGATCCCTATAGAACCCATATAGATCCTGCAGGGCCTGTACGGCCGTCACGGATTTCTATAGAGGACCCCATAGACACCCCAAAGAAGTAGTATTAGTAGTACTACTAGTAATCAAAACACTGGTAGTAATATAGGTGCGTCCTTATTGCGCAATTGTGACGTGCACAATCGCGAAAGTGTAAACACACAACAGCTGATGGTCTGTGCGAAATGGGCTAGTCGCTTCCGAAGCATGGAATCTGCCATTGCGCGCCGAATTTGCGTCTCCCGCGCCCTGGGGCACCCCGCCAACGGGGGGAGCGCGGGAAACACAAATTCGGCCTGGAATCGGCCATTGCGTGCCGAATCTGTGTCTCCCGCGCCCTGGGGCACCCCGCCAACAGGGGGAGCGCAAAAGGGATCGCGGGGGACACACATTCGGCCTGCGATCGGCCATTGCGCGCCGAATCTGTCTCCCGCGCCCTGGGGTACCCCGCCAACAGGGGGAGCGCAGGAGGGAGCGCGGGAGACACACATTCGGCCTGCGATCGGCCATTGCGCGCCGAATCTGTCTCCCGCGCCCTGGGGCACCCCGCCATCAGGGGGAGCGCAGGAGGGAGCGCGGGAGACACAGTCTCGGCCTGGAATCGGCCATTGCGTGCCGAATCTGTCTCCCGCGCCCAGGGCCCCCCGCCAACAAGGGGAGCGCACGTGGGAGCGCGGGAGACACAGACTCGGCCTGGAATCGGCCATTGCGTGCCGAATCTGTGTCTCCCGCGCCCAGGGCCCCCCGCCAACAAGGGGAGCGCAGGAGGGAACACGGGAGACACATATTCGGCCTGGAAGCAGCCATTGCCCGCCGAATCTGCTCCCCGCCGTAGCAGCCATTGCCCGCCATTCGCGCTCCCTCCTGCGCCCCCCTGTTGGCGGGGTGCCCCAAAGCGCGGGAGACGCAGAGTCGGCACCTTTGTACCCTAATCCTCCTCCTCCATTTCTCTCCTGCCCTCCTGCGTATACCTTTGAATACAAACGACTATGGTTGTATATGGTCGATTTGGGTTTGTGTCGAGTCATTTTTCGTTGTACGAGTGCGCTCTACTTCTGGAAGTAGTAGTAGTAGTAGTAGTAGTAGTAGTAGTAGTAGTAGTAGAAGTAGAAGTAGTAGTAGTAGTAATAGTAGTAGTAGTAGTAGAAGTAGTAGTAGTAGTAGTAGTAGCAGTAGTAGTAGTAGTAGTAGTAGTAGTAGTAGTAGTAGTCGTAATAGTAGTAGTAGTAGTAGTAGTAGTAGTAGTAGTAGTCGTAGTAATAACAGTGGTAGTAGGAGTAGTAGTAGTAGTAGTAGTAGTAGTAGGAGTAGTAGTAGTAGTAGTAGTAGGTACGTACGTACGTACGTACGTACGTTCGTTCGTTCGTTCGTGCGTACGAGTGCTGGTGGTACTAGTAGCACTAGTAATACTATGATCATGCTACTGGTAGAATAGGTAGTATAAGTACTGCTAGCTGCAGTAGTAGTAGCAGCAGTAGTATTAGTAGTGGTAGTAGTAGTAGTACTACTACTACAACTACTACTATTACTAATAATAGTAGCCGTGCTACGAGTAATAGTAGTAGTACTCGTAACCGTAGTGGTCGTAGTCGTAGTCATAGTAGTAGCAGTGGTAGTAAGACAAGTAGCACTAGTAGTACTCGTAGTAATAGTAGTGGTAGTAGTAGTAGTCGTCGTCGGGGTAGTAGTTGTAGTAGTAGCAGCAGCAACAGTAATAGTAGTAGTAGTAGTAGTAGTAGTCGTAGTAGTAGTAGTAGTAGTAGTAGCACGATCAATACGAGTAGTCCTAACAGTAGCCGTAGCAGTGTTAGTAGCAGTAGTAGTAGTAGTAGTAGTATTAGTAGTAGTAGTAGCAATCGTAGTACTAGTAGTGGTATTGGCCATAATAGTAATAGTTGTTGTTGTAGTCGTACTAGTACTCGTCAAACTAACACTACTACTAGGAATAATAATAATAATAATCGTAGCCGTGGCCGTGGTCGTAGAAGTAGTACTGGACGTATTAGTGGTACAAATGGCACTAGTAG
The DNA here is from genome assembly GCA_963575745.1 of Prorocentrum cordatum. Lineage (NCBI taxonomy): Eukaryota > Dinophyceae > Prorocentrales > Prorocentraceae > Prorocentrum > Prorocentrum cordatum. The sequence goes on from CAUYUJ010003983.1 coordinate 17,840, forward strand.
TACTAGTAGCATTCGTAGTATTAATAGTAGTAGTAGTAGTCGTAGCAGTCTAAGTAGTAGTGCAGTCGCAGCGGCAGTACTAGTAATACTAGACGTGGTAGTAATAGTAACAGTGGTAGCCGTAGTAGTAATAATGGGTTGTAGTAGTGTCCGAACTAGTAGTAGCACTAATATTAATAATAGTCGGCAGAGTAGTAGTAGATTACGGGAATACTAGACGAAGTCGTGGTAGTGTAGTAGTAGTAGTAGTAGTAGTAGTAGTAGTAGTAGTAGTAGTTTGGGGGGTAGTGTAGTAGCAATAGTAGTACCAATAGTACGGGTGGTACTAGCACAACTAGTAGTAGTAGTAGTAGTCGCAGTGGTCGTACTCGGGGTATTAGAAGTTATAGTAATAGTATTCATGGTAGCAGTAGTCGCAGTAATGAGTAGCACTCGTAGTAATTAGTAGCAGTTCTCGAAGTAGTCCTGGTAGTAATACTATTACTACTAGTCGCACTACTAGTAATAGTCCTGCTACCACTGCTAATGGTACTAGTAGTAGTCGCCGTAGTAGTAGTAGTGGTAGTGGATGGCGTGATAGTGAACTAGTGAGTGTGGTAGTGTAGTAGTGTGAGTACTAATAAGAAGAATACTAGTAATACCAACAATAGGCGTATGTGGATAGTACAATGATAGTGTATGGTAGTCGTCGTGTAGTGGTAGTGGTAGTGAATAGAATAGTGTAGTGGTAGTGTATATGTAGTGCATGTGAATAGTAGTCGCCGTGTAGTGGTAGTGTAGTAGTATGCGTACGAGTGGAACGAATACGAGTAATACTAGCAGGGGTAGTATGATAATAGCAATAGTAGCAGGTGGCGCTCGAACAAATAATACTAGTAGTGCTGGTAGTACTAGTAGTAGTAGTAGTAGTAGTAGTAGTAGTAGTAGTAGAAGTAGTAGCAATAGTAGTAGTAGTCGTCGTCGTCGTAGTTGTAAGTGTAGTTGTAGTTGTAGTTGTAGTTGTAGTAGTAGTAGTAGTAGTAATAATAGTAGTAGTACTAGTAGTAGTAGTAGTAGTAGTAGTAGGAGCAGTAGTAGTGGCAATAATAATAGTAGTAGTGGTAGTTGTACTCGTAGTAGTCGTAATAGTAATACTAGTAGTACTTGTAGTAGGAGTAGTCGCAGTAGCAGCAGCAGTAGTAGTGGTAGTAGTGGATGTAGTGCTAGTAATGTGTAGTGGTGGTACTACTACTACTAATAGTGGTGGTGGTAATACTAGTAGTACTATCGGCACTCGTTGTAGTGGTTGTAGTAGTAATAGAAATAGAAGTAGAGGTAGTCGTCGCAGAAGTAGTAGTAACACGAGCAGTGGTACTAGTATTCTTATTATGAGTAGTAGTAGCAGTAGTAGTAACATTAGCAGGCGTAGTAGTAGTAGTAGTAGTAGTAGTAGTAGTAGTAGTCGCCGTAGTAGTCGTAGTAATTGTAATCGTAGTAGTAGTAGTAGTACTACTACTACTACTGGCTGTAGTAGTGTTGGTAATAGTAGTAGTAGGAGTAGTAGTAGTAGTAGTAATAGTAGTAGTAGTAGTAGTAGTAGTAGTAGTAGTAGTAGTAGTAGTGATAGTGATAGTAGTAGTACTAGTAGTAGAAGTAATATTAGTAGTAGTAGTAGTAGACTTAGAGGTAGTAGTAGTAGTAGTACTAGTAGTAGTAGTAGTAGTAGTAGTAGTAGTAGTAATAGTGGTAATCGTAGTAGCAATCGTAGTAGTAGTAGTAGTAGTAGTAGTAGTAGTAGTCGTAGTAGTAGTAGTAGTAGTAGTAGTAATAGTCGTAGTCGTAGTAGTAGTAGTAGTAGTAGTAGTAGTCGTAGCAGTAGTCGTAGTAGTAGTAGTAGTAGTAGTAGTAGGAGTAGTAGTAATAATAATCGTAATAGAAATAGTAGCAGTAGTAGTAGTAGTAGTAGTAGTGGTAGTAGTAGTAGTAATAGTAGTACTAGTAGTGGTAGTGGTAGTAGTAGTAGTAGTAGTAGTAGTAGTAGTAGTAGTAATAGTAGTAGTAGCCCCTAGGAATCCTAGCAATCCCTAGGGAATCAATGAACCCTGAGAATCCCGAGGGCATCCTACTAATATTTCGGGCATTCGTGGGAATCCTTACGGAATCCGAGGAAAACTTGAAAATCCCTGTCGCTGATCCCATGCGCCCTGTATGGGAGCTCACACAAATCCCATACAGCCTGGTAGGGCTGGGTTCGGCTGCCGCTTGATTCATATACGGTTGGAAACGCTCCCCCCTGGACGGGGCGTAGCCAACCCAAAGCGGGGGGCCGAAGGCCGGTCGGGAGGGGGGGTTGCTGGGTTGCTGGTTGCTGGGAAGGGGGTTGGCGGACCTTCAAACCTTCCTTGTTCAACAACAGCAGCAGCAGCAACGACACCAACAACACCGACAACAACAACAACAGCAGCAGCAACAACAGCCACCACCACCTCCACCACCACCACCACAACGACAACAACAACAGCAACAACAACATCAACAACAACAATCATTCTAAGACTGTTCGCCCTTATCTGCTCGAGTTCCCAATAACGCGTATTTCCCAAACCCTCGATACCCGCCCTCTTCGTCTTCGATCGAACCCCTTTTGGGAGGTATACTTTTCTTCCCTGCAGGGCGGACCCCGGCAAGCGGACACGAAGGGAATGCGTATGGGGCCACGAAGAGCGCGAACGAGCGGGGGCCACGAAGGGCAGATAATGCGGGGCCACAGAGGGCAACGATGGGGCCACTGAGGGTAGCAACGGGGCCACGTAGGACAGTGAGGGTGCCACAAACGGCGACAGCGGGGCCACGAAGGGCATGCACATGGGGCCACAACGGGCGCGAACGAGCGGGGGCCACGAAGGGCATACGTATACTGGGCCGCGGAGAGCAAGGACGGGGCCACTGAGGGCAGCAACGGGGCCACGAAGGGCGGCGAGGGGGCCACGAAGGGCGACAGCGGGGCTACGAAGGGCATGCACATAGGGCCACCACGGGCGCGAACGAGCGGGGGCCACGAAGGATACATATATATATATATATATATAATTATATATATATACATGTGTATATAGATATATATGGGGCCACGAAGGGCAGCGAGGGGGCCACGAAGGGATGCAACAGGGCCACGAACGGCAGTGAGGGGGCCACGAAGGGCTGCAACGGGGCCACATAGGGCTGCGACGGGGCCACGAAGGGCAGCGAGGGGGCCACGAAGGGCTGCAACGGAGCCACGAAACAAAGCGAGGGGGCCACGAAGGGCTGCAACGGGGCCACGAAGGGCAGCGAGGAGGCCACGAGGGGCTGCAACGGGGCCACGAAGGGCAGCGAGGGGGCCACGAAGGGCTGCAACGGGGCCACGAAACAAAGCGAGGGGGCCACGAAGGCCTGCAACGGGGCCACGAATGGCAGCGAGATCCCGATTCCTAGGTAATCTGTGAGGAAGTCCTAAGCGTGAGCGCGACTCCTGGGTGCGTGGGTGTCGGGAGCGCGGCGCTTGAGTAAATCGCAATATATTCCAACGCAAGGGCGCTATTCTGCAGTAAATTGCAAACGAGTCTCCAGCGAGAGCGCGACTCCAGAGCGCCGGGAGAGCGATTCCTGAATAAATTGTAAGGAAGTCCCAAGCGAGAGCGCGATTCCTGAATAAAATGCAAGGAAGTCTCGGGCGGGAGCCTGGGTCCTGGCTAAATTACGAAGAAGTCTCAAGCGGGAACAATTCTTGTTGTAACCCGGGGCCGGTTGGGGGGGATCAACAATAATTTTTATTCAGAAGTGAGAGTTTAACAATGACAACAACGACAACAGCAACAATAATCTAAGCATTGTCCACATCCCAGGCGCTGCGTTTGTCTACAAGCCCATGGTATGTTCGAAACGCACTGGCGATCCTTCCCCGCCGTGACCATCAACCAAATTCTTGCTACATCGGATGCGCAAATCGGCGCCATCATCGCATTTGACCGTGCCCTTCTGAGAGATTCAACAACTATTGACAACCAACATGTGGTTCTCTGGGCCGGTCGCAAGCCTCCACGCGCAGAAAGCCGTCGCACGTGCCTCCCGAGAGCTCTCGCACTAGAGGGCGCGCTATGACCGCGTGGCATCGAAGAAGAAACAACTCCTCCTCCTCCTCCTCGAGGCCGGGGGATTGTGGAGTCGCTGTGGGTTTTAAACTAAAATTTACGATATTTCACGTTGTTCCTCATCATTCTGCTGATGTTTCCTTTCTCGTTTTCTCTCTCTCTCTCTCTTTCTCTCAATCTCTCCCACTCCCATTCCCATTCCATTCCCATTCCCAATACCATTACCATCCCCATTCCCATTCCCATTCCCATTCACATTACCGTTACCATTACCTTTACCTTTATCTTTACCTTTACCTTTACCATTACCATTACCATTGCCATTACAATTGCCAGTGCCATTACCATTGCCATTCCAATTGCCATTATCATTGCCATTGCCGTTGCCATTGCCATGGTATTGCCATTGCCAGTCGCCGCCACGTTACCATTACCGTTACCATTACCATTACCATTCCCATTACCATTCGCCACTACCATTACCATTGCCATTATCATTAGCATTACCAACACAATTGCCGTTACCATTACCATTACCGCTGCCATCACCATTACAATTCCCATTCCCATCACCATTGCCATTCGAATTAACGTTACCAGTACCATTTCCATTACCATTGCCATTATCATTACCACTACCACTACCATTTCCATTCCCGTTCCCGTTCCAAGTACCACTACAATTCCCATTCCCATTCCCATTCCCATTCCCATTACCATGACCATGACCATGACCATGACCATTACCTTTGCCATGGCCATTGCTATTGCTATTGCCATTGCCGTTGCCATTCCCATTGCCATTGCCATTGCCAGTCCCATTACCATTACCATTGCCATCGCCGTTGCCATTGCCAGTGGCCACCCCGTTACCATTGCCATAACCATTACCATTACCCTTATCGTCAACATTACCATTCCCAGTACCATTATCATTACCACTGTCATTGCCATTACCATTACCATTGCCATTGCCATTCGCCACTACCATTACCATTGCCATTCGCCACTACCATTACCATTACCATTGCCATTGCCATTGCCCTTCGCCACTACCATTACCATTGCCAGTACCATTACCATTCCGATTCACATTCCCATTCCCAATACCATTACCATTACCATTACCATTACTGCCATTGCCATTACCATTACCTTTACCTCTACCTTTACATTTACCCTTACCCTTACCATTCCCATTTCCGTTACCACTACCACTGCCATTTCCATGCCCGTTCCCATTCCCATTCCCATTCACATTCTCATTCCCGTTCCCATTCCCATTCACATTACAATTGCCATTACCATTACCATTGCCATTGCCATGGCCATTACCATTGCCATTGCCATTACCATTACCGTTGCCATTGTCATTGTCATTGCCATTTCCAGTCGCCACCTCGTTACCACTATCATTACCGTTACCATTACCAGTACCATTACCTCTGTCATTACTATTACCAATCGCATTGCCATTGCCACTAGCCACTACCATTACCATTGCCAATACCATTTCCATTGCCATTCCTATTCTCATGACCATTACCTTTACCATTACCATTACCATTATCATTATCATTTCCATTGCCATTACCACTACCTTTACCTCTACCTTTACCTGTACCCTTACCCTTATCATTCCCATTTCCGTTACCACTACCACTACCATTTCCATTCCCGTTCCCGTTCTTTCTCCCATTCACATTCCCATTCCCGTTCCCATTCCCATTCCCGTTCCCATTCCCATTCCCATTCCCATTACCATTGCACTTACCATTGCCGTTGCCATTGCCATGGCCATTATCATTGTCATTGCCATTGCCAATCCCATTGCCATTGTCATTACCATTACCGTTGCCATTGTCATTGCCATTGCCAATCGCTACCCCGTTACCATTACCCTTACCATTACCATTACCAGTACCATTACCTCTGTCATTACCATTACCATCACCATTGCCATTGCCATTCGTCACTACCATTACCATTGCCAGTACCATTTCCACTCCCATTCCCATTCCCATTACCATTAGCATTACCATGAGACTACCGCTGCCATTACCATTAGAATTCTCATTCCCATTCCCAATACTATTACAATTTCGATTGCCATTACCATTACCATTACCATTTCCAGTGCCATTACCATTACCATTACCATTGCCAGTGCCATTGCCATTGCCCTTCGCCACTACCACTATCATTTCCATTCCCGTTCCCGTTCCCAGTCCCACTTCCATTCCCATTACCATTACCATTACCACTGCCACTGCCATTGCCATTACCATTACCATTGCCATTACCTTTAACTCTGCATTTACCTCTACCCTTACCATTACCATTACCATTGCCATGGCCATTACCATTGCCATTGTCATTGCCATTCCCATTGCCATTGCCATTACCATTACCGTTGCCATTGCCATTGCCATTGTCATTGCCTCGCTACCCCGTTACCACTATCATTGCCGTAACCATTACCAGTACCATTACCATTGTCATTACCATTACCATTACCATTACCATTACCATTACCATTACGATTGCCATTGCCATTGCCATTGCCATTCGAGGATTTCAGTAGGAATCATTCAGTGGAGGGTTTCAGTAGGAATCCACATGTGGAGGATTTCGGTAGGAATCATTGAGTGGAGGGTTTCGATCGGAATCCTTCTGTCGAGGATTTCACTGTGAATCCTTCTTATGGGGGCGTCCAATAGGAATCCTTCTAGGGGGGAGGGCAGATGTGGCCACGTCGCATTCCTTTTTTTTTCTCCTGGCGCCCCCCCCCAGAAAAACAAATCAAAAACAAAAACATTGTTTTGTTTTTCTTGTTTTTTTTGGGGGGGGGCGCCAGGAGGAAAAAAAAAAAGGGCAGAGAGGTAGCAGGAGGGGGAGAGGGAGGAGGAGGAGGAGGAGGAGGAGGAGGAGGACGACACTGAGCAGAGTGTGCACAGAAACAGTCGCGAACTCAGCGCGAAACCCTCGCGCGCGCGCTGTGGAACCCCAGCGACTCCACAATCCCCCGTTCTCTCCTCCTCCTCCAGCTCCTCCTCCTCCTCAGGCGTTTCGCGCTCGGGCTGTTGGGGCTGCCCGATTTCGCGAAGGTCCCAATGGCACAGCCTGCATGCGTCCCCCCCACCCAGTACAATACTTCGTGGCCCCACAGGGAGCTCCACCTAATGTCCCAGTGGCGCAGCCCTCATGCGTCTCCCCCACCCAAAACAGCGCTCCGTGGCCCCATACGGTGCTCCACCGAAGTTTCCAGTGGCGCAGCCCGCATGCGTCTTCCACACCCGGTAAATCGTTCCGTGGCCCCATAAGGAGCTCCACTTAAGGTTCCAATGGAGCAGCCCGCATGCGTCCCACACACCGAATACAACGTTTCGTGGCCCCGTAGGGAGCTCCACCTGAGGTCCTAGCGACGCAGCCCGCATGCGTCTCCCACACCCAATACAGCGCTTCGTGGCCCCTTAGGGAGCTACACCGAAGGTCCCAATGGCGCAGCCCGCATGCGTCTCTCTCTCTCTCTCTCTCTCTTCTCTCTCTCACAAACACGCACGCACAAACACAAGCACACACACACACTAACTACAACGCTTCGTGGCACCATAGGGAGCTCCACCGAAGGTCCCAGTGGCGCAGCCCGCATGCGTCTCCCCCACCCAGTACAACGCTTCGTGGCCCCATAGGGAGCTCCACCGAAGGTCTCAGTGGCGCAGCCCGCATGCGCCTCCCACGCCCAGTACAACGTTTCGTGGCCCCATAGGGAGCTCCACCGAAGGTCCCAGTGGAGCAGCCCGCATGCGTTTCCCCCACCCAGTGCAACGTTTCGTGGCCCTACAAGAGGGCTCCACCGAAGACGATGCCCACAACTGCGGTATTCACAAGTGCATCTGGTTGGTTCCTCCGCCAGGCTATATTTTCTGGCCAATGGCAACGTCCTCATTGGTCGAACTACTCCGTCGATGCGCCGCGCCGCGCGTACGGGAAGCGCGGTGCCGCACCGACGCGCGCCGTGCCGCACGGTCCCCGCACGACCATCCAGGCCGCTGGCTGTCTGTGTGAACGGGTCACCCAGCAACGCCCACTGTGCAACGGACGCCACTGACAAACTTGGCTCGCGCGCACCTGGCTGCGCCTGCCGCCCTCGGGCTCCGCCCGGCTCCGCCTGCCTGCGTCCAGCCAAAACAGATAGGAAGGATGCGCGCTAGGGATGCAAGCCTCTTGGACGCCCGCGTTGAAGCTTTTTCGAGCGCGGCGGGCCTTCGCAAGTAGTCAAGGATGGACCGAAGAGGCAAGGATTCAAGGGAACCCTTGGGAAGGCTACCCATCCTTGCCATCGGTTTCAGTGTAACACTCGAGCGGACTGCCTGTGGGTCGCACAAGCCCTGGGCTGCGCCTTGCGCGCATGCTGCCCACTAGGCAGCCCGGCGGGATTCTCTGCACCAGGCTCGATCAATACAGCCTGCTTCAATCCCACGGGCCCCTTAGGTTGTCCTGGACTGACAGGGGCAAGCGAAAAGGTAAAAACGCGAGAATATCTCAGATGATGATGATAAGGATGAGGAGGAGGAAGGAGAGAGAAGAGAATGGGCAGGAGGCAATGGATGATCCAGGGTTGCCCCCTCCTCTCTCCCACCCAATGCATATGGGATCGAACCCCCCCCACTGGATGGGTACTCCCGTGAGCTTCGCAGAGGCCTCGCAAAGGCCCCCGCCCTCCCCCTGTGAGTATGGGGTGGTTTGTTGTCGTCGTCGTCGGCGTCTCGGCGTCGTCGACGTCGTCGTCGTCATCGTCGTCGCCGTCGTCGGCGGCGGCGGCGGCGTCGGCGTTGGCGTCGGCGTCGTCGCCCCCCCTCCATCTGTGGAACCCTGGGGCCCATCCCATCTTGGGGAGGGGGGGGGGGCTGAGAATTCTCGACGAGGGATCTGGTACAATCAGGCGCCTCGGCATGCTGCCAGGGTCTCCAGCAAGATGCCCAAACAAAGGCCAACGATATGTTCTGCTGCCAAAAGCTTCTGGCAGCATGTAAAAAGTAAAAAAACAGGATCACTGACAGTCTCATCTCGTGCACCTAGGCGCTCTAAATGGGCGCAGCCCTCTAGGGAGGAGCACGAGGAGTAGAAGATGAGATGAAGGGGGGGGGTAAGGGAAGGAAGGCTACGAGACTGCACGTGTTGTGGAGGCGACGGCTGAAAATGCTAAGTGCTACTACCTACTGAGCAGGCGAAGCAACCAGTCCCAGAGATTCTGCGAGCCCTCTGATTCATCGATAATATGTTCACCACAATCCCAAACAGCCTCGTCCGTCTTGACCCACCCGTCCTCCGTCCACATGGAGTTTGGGTCGCAAGTTTGGTTGCACGCGAACCAGTAGTCATTCTTCTTGTAGCACTTCGCGTCAGGATCAGCGCAGCACTGGGACAGTGCGCAAGACGCCCCGTTTGGAGAGCATGGGAGCCGAATCTCCTCACAATCCCAAACTGTCTCGTTTGTCGTGACCCATCCGTCCGCCGTCCACATACTGTTCGGGTCGCAAGTTTGGTTGCACGAGCTCCAATGGTCGTTCTTCTTGTAGCACTTCGACCCAACCTCAGCGCAACACATGGTAAGTGCGCAAGACTCCCCGTTCGGCGAGCAAACGGAGGCTGTCGCAACATCGGAGCTACTCGCGGCGTCTGCCGACACATCGGCGTCAGCGGCAATACTGACATCGGAGTCAGACGAAACGTCGGTACTGTCGATGCTGATGACTTCGCAATCCCAAACTGTTTCGTTCGTCTTGACCCAGCCGTTCTCCATCCACATGTAGTTTGGATTGCAAGTTTGGTTGCACGCGAACCAATAGTCATTCTTCTTGTAGCACTTCGAGCCGGGATCAGAGCAGCAAAACAAACAAGCACCACAGACCAACAACAAAAAAATAGACAAAAACGACAAACAAAAACCACAACAAAACAACAATCACTGAGTAACTGCGCAAGACTCCCCGGGCTGCGAGCACGGCGGCCGAATCTCCGTGCAGTCCCAGACTGTCTCGTTCGTCGTGACCCATCCGTCCACCGTCCACAGACTGTATGGGTTGCAAGTTTGGTTGCACGAACTCCAATGGTCGTTCTTCTTGTAGCACTTCGCGCCAGGCTCAGAACAGCACTGGGACAGCGCGCAAGACGCCCCGGTCTGCGAGCACGTGCCGTTCTTGTCCTCGGCTGCTGCATCAGCAATGGGATCCGCTGATTCGACAGGGTTCACGGTGAGGTCCTCGCAATCCCAAACTGTCTCGTCCGTCTCGACCCAGCCGTCCTCCATCCACATGTAGTTGGGGTTGCAAGTTTGGTTGCACGAGCTCCAATGGTCGTTCTTCTTGTAGCACTTCGCCCCTGGCTCAGAGCAGCACTGGGACAGTGCGCAAGACGCCCCGTTGTGCGTGCACGGAAGCCGAATCTCCTCACAATCCCAAACTGTCTCATTCGTCGTGACCCATCCGTCCACCGTCCAAAGACTGTATGGGTTGCAAGTTTGGTTGCACGAGCTCCAATGGTCATTCTTCTTGTAACACTTCGCGCCAGGCTCAGAGCAGCACATGGTAAGTGCGCAAGACTCCCCGTTCGGCGAGCATGCGGAGGCTGTCGCAGCATCGGAGCTACTCGCGGAGTCTGACGAAGCATCAATGTCAGCGGCATCAGTGGAATTAGCGGTGCTGTCTATGCTGATGACTTCGCAATCCCAAACTGTCTCGTTCGTCTTGACCCAGCGGTCCTCCATCCACATGGAATTGGGGTCGCAAGTTAGGTTGCACGCGAACCAATAGTCATTCTTCTTGTAGCAACTCGCGCCTGGCTCAGAACAACACTGGGAAAGTGCGCAAGACGCCCCGGGTTGCGAGCACGGCGGCCGAATCTCCGTGCAGTCCCAGACTGTCTCGTTCGTCGTGACCCATCCGTCCACCGTCCACAGACTGTTTGGGTTGCAAGTTTGGTTGCACGAGCTCCAATAGTCGTTCTTCTTGTAGCACGTCGAGCCTGGCTCCGAGCAGCACTGGGAAAGTGCGCACGACGCCCCATTCTGAGAGCACGTGCCTTTCTCGTCCTCGGCTTCTGCATCAGCGACGGGATCCGCTGATTCGACAGGGTTCACGGTGAGGTCCTCGCAATCCCAAACTGTCTCATTCGTCTCGACCCAGCCGTCCTCCATCCACATGTAGTTGGGGTTGCAAGTTTGGTTGCACGAGCTCCAATAGTCGTTCTTCTTGTAGCACTTCGCCCCTGGCTCAGAGCAGCACTGGGACAGTGCGCAAGACGCCCCGTTTGGCGTGCACGGAAGCCGAATCTCCTCACAATCCCAAACTGTCTCGTTTGTCGTGACCCATCCGTCCGCCGTCCAAAGACTGTTTGGGGCGCAGGTTTGGTTGCACGTGCTCCAATGGTCATTCTTCTTGTAGCACTTCGCGCCAGGCTCAGAGCAGCACATGGTAAGTGCGCAAGACTCCCCGTTCGGCGAGCAAACGGAGGCTGTCGCAGCATCGGAGCTACTCGCGGAGTCTGACGAAGCATCAGTGTCAGCGGCATTCCCGGCACCGGAGTCAGACGAAACGTCGGTACTGTCGATGCTGATGACTTCGCAATCCCAAACTGTTTCGTTCGTCTTGACCCAGCCGTTCTCCATCCACATGTAGTTTGGATTGCATGTTTGGTTGCACGCAAACCAATAGTCATTCTTCTTGTAGCACTTCGAGCTGGGATCAGAGCAGCACTGGGACAGTGCGCAAGACGCCCCAGTTGCCGAGCACGGCGGCCGAATCTCCGTGCAGTCCCAGACTGTCTCGTTCGTCGTGACCCATCCGTCCACCGTCCACAGACTGTATGGGTTGCAAGTTTGGTTGCACGAGCTCCAATGGTCGTTCTTCTTGTAGCACTTCGCGCCAGGCTCAGAACAGCACTGGGTAAGTTCGCAAGACGCCCCCGTCTGCGAGCACGGATCGGTCTCGCTGGGATCCCCGCCACTCACATTGCTGGCAGCCTCGACAATTATAGCCTCGGGAGAAGCAAGAGTCGCGGCCCCCGTGGAGGGCCCCGCGCGCCAAGCCACAGCCAGCAAAGCCAGCGCCGCCGCGGCCGCCGACAGCGCCGCCGCCCCGGCCAGAGCGCGCTGCTGGCGCGGCGCGACCGGCGCCCGCGCGGGGGCGATCACCCCTGGCTCGCAGTCGCTCTCGAGGGGGAGCCGGAGCGGCAGGAACTCGCTCCTGTCCGCGCGCATGGCGGGCGAACGATCGAGCTGCAGCGGGCGCCTGTCGGGCGGGAACGCGAGTCTCGAGCCTCGAGTCAGAATGACTTGAGCCAAAATGACTGCGGATATCTTTGGGCACATCTTGGGGCCTCATCCTGGGCGACTCAGGCAGCACCTTGGGGGCTTCGGGGGCCACCCTGGGGCTGTGTTGGGCAACCTCGGAGACTCTGGGGGCCGTCTGTGGGACATGCAAAACGTTGGTTTGCCCTTTGGGGGTGGCGTCCAATTCTAGGCAGCCCCCAAAAAAGTCCGGGTAGAAAGGAGTGGCGCTTTGGGAGTTTGGGGCTGATTCGTGACAATGACGCATTTGCATGCTGTGCTTGTCGCACCTCGTTGGCTCCCCGACCCTTTGTTGCCGGGGCCCTGAAGCTTCCTGCGAACTCGAGGTGCCAAGGCCCGCCAGTTCGTCGCGAGCGGGCTTCCGGCTCCCCCGTCGGAGTAGGAGAACGCCCTGCGGCACCCCTACGTCCCCTGCTCGCACTCTCTCTGGGCGATCACGTCAGATCTGGACGGTCACGCCGCAATCGGCCAGCGCAGCAGCGCAATGCAACCCGCCAGCTGCATCACATTGCAACACCAGTGGGGGGCTGCAATGGGCTTGGGGCGTGCAATATGTTCCAGGGCGCAATGGATTGCTCGACGCTTGCGTGCAATGCGACGGTCGCAAAACCAAAAATACAGTACACTTGTCTGGCGCAGTACATTTACAACACCGCCGCTCGTCTGCGATACATGTTTGCAACGCGTCGTCCGCGCGCGTTGCCACAGTGACGCGCACTGTGACGGAGTCAGCACTCCGTGCCAAGCGTGCGAACTCTTGATGCGAGCACTGTCGTGGATGGTCTGCCGAGGTCTTCGAAAACACGTGGAGACGCCTGTCTGCCCTCTGCCTCGTTTCCTTGCGTGCCCGAGGCCGTTTGCAGGCACGGGCTGGAACGGACGGCAGGTGGGCACAGCCACTTTTGCACGGGCCCGCCAGATATTTCAGTGCCGCCATCCCCTGTACCCGGACCTCCTCTTGGGGCTGCCCAGGCGACTGGCAGTGCGAGGGCAGCCTAGACCGGCCAAAGGGCCACCCTTTTCTGGCCTCTTGTTCTTGTTCGGATCGGCCCCGTAATGACTACAACGCAGGGCGACACAGAAGACACAAGGCAGCAATTCAGCAACAGATCTCGCAGCCTCGCACTCTCCGTGGGATCTGGCGGATGCTCGCTCACACGAAGACACGCCCACGCCGCGCCGCTCCAGGCAGCTCGGCACGGCTGAGCCAAGTCAAGCTGGGGCTAGCCGACAGGCCAGGCATCCACAGGCACCGGGGTCATAAGGACAGGGGAAGGTTCGAAGTCTACAATGTTAATTTCAGTAGCATAGCACACTAAAAAAGCACAAAATTAAACAAAAAATTAACAAAAATTGTCACAACACAAGAAGAGAAAACACATGCTAAACAACAGCAAAACAAAAAAAAAACAATCAAACAACAAAAAAACAGCAATAAAAAACAAAAACACCCAAAAACAAGGTCTTTACCTACAAGCGGGGGGTGGGCCAGGTAACGTAACGATAGCTTGGGTGTGGTGGGGCACGTCGGGACAAAGGATACGCTGCGATCGCCGTGCTATGCGCGCGATGATTCGCACGGGGGGGATTCAAGCTCCATCATACGCACGATCGTGGAACCGTTCCCAAGACGGTGAGTGGGCGGGGTAGGGGGCGAGGGAACGACCGTTTATGCACCAGAGGAAGTTTCAAAGAACAACATAAACAACAACATTTTTCGAGTATCCAATAACGCGTATTCCCCCAACCCTCGATACCCGCCCTCTTCGTCTTCGATCGAGCCCCTATTGGGGGGTATACCTTTCTTCCCTGCAGGCCGGGCCCCGGCAAGCGGCGGGGCGGCCGCGGACCGTCGGCCTGGCCAGCGGCAGCGCTGATCGGCGGGGCGGCCGCGGACCGTCGACCCGACCCCAAGAGGGACGGACAGGGGACCGACCACGACGACGACGACGACGACGACGACGTCGAAGACGACGGCGACGACGACGACGGCGACGACGAGCGAAAGCGAGAGAGAACGACAGCAGGGCCACGAAGGGCACGAAGTAGGCCACGAAGGGCGACAGCGGGGACACGAAGGGAATGCGTATGGGGCCACGAAGAGCGCGAACGAGCGGGGGCCACGAAGTGCAGATAATGCGGGGCCACAGAAGGCAACTATGGGGCCACTGAGGGTAGCAACTGGGCCACGTAGGACAGTGAGGGGGACACGAATGGCGACAGCGGGGCCACGAAGGGCATGCACATGGGGCCACAACGGGCGCGACTCCTGGGTGCCTGGGTGTCGGGAGCGCGGCGCTTGGGCAAATTGCAGGAAATTCCAACGCAAGGCTATTCTTCAGTAAGTTGCAAGCAAGTCTCCAGCGAGAGCGCGACTCCAGAGCTCCGGGAGAGCGATTCCTGAATAAATTGTGAGGAAGTCCCAAACGAGAGCGCGATTCCTGAATAAAATGCGAGGAAGTCTCGGGCGGGAGCGGGGGTCCTGCCAAAATTGTAAGGAAGTCTCAAGCGGGAGCCGTTGTTGTTGTAACCCGGGGGCCAGGGGCCCACTTTGAGCATGAAGACTTTCCCTGTCAAAAAACAGGGTGCGAGCGTCGAGGGGCACACTTTGATTGAGAAAAACAATATGCACCGGGGGGGCATCAACAATAATTATTCTTCAGAAATGAGAACTCAACAACAACAACAACAACAACAACAACAACAACAACAACAACAACAACAACAACAACAACAACAACAACAACAACACCAATTACTAGCACGTGGGGACACTCCGTTCTCACCAGTGCCAGGGTTTTCATAGGAGGCGGGCAATACCCCCACTTTGTGGGGGGGCCGGTTCAAGCTCTACCACATTTCCAAACGACTCTTCGCCACCACCCACACCCAGCTTCCCGCCCTATGACGTTCGGACACTTCACTTCGTGGCCTGCGGACGACCGTGGCTACTACACTGGCGCATGGGTACAGTGACTTGTTGTGGTAACATTTTCTGGACGCTAGCTTAGTATACGACTTTTCCACCTGTTCCAACACTGGACACCTGTACTGGTTTTTGGTGGTAACGTGTTCCTGACGCTAGAATAGGAAACCACGGTAAACCAGTACGACGCCGGTACTGTCTGTAGGTCCTACAATGATATGGACTGCTTTGGCTGGTGAGGCGCTAGCGACTTGTTGTGGTAACATGCCGACGACGACGACGACGACGACGCGACACGCGCGCATGTGTCCCGCATGGTATGTTTTGCAAGGGATTGTGGCCCCTGGCAGGCGCGCGAACGCCGTTGAAAGAGCTTGCGAAAGTAGCTCGCGCGAGCTCATGTAACATAAATGTTGAAAAACCATTGGTTTTTTAGGATTCGGACAGCGCGCGCGGGTAGAAATTTTGAAAATTCGTACAGATGTTTTTCGAGGACCTACGGTGCGATTCGTATGATTTTATGTTGCGCGGTGCTAAAATTCCTAAGAAACCCAATGGTTTTTGGAGATTTCGGCGTGCGCGCGCGAAGAAAAAACGAATGTGTCCCGCATGGTATTATTTGACAGGGATGATGGCCCTGGCAGGTGCGCAACCGTTGTCGCAGAAGTTCGAAAAAGTTGCTCGCAAAAGCCCGTTTGACAGAAATGTTTAAAAAGTGTTGGGTTTCCTACGAATCCGCAAGAGCGCGCGGGATGAGATTTTGACAATTTTTTGTTGAAAAACCATTGGTTTTTTGATGTTTTTATGTTAAAATCGCTGCGAACACTAAGGTTTTGGAAGGATTTCGTCTTGCGCGCGCGAATGTCCACTTTACCTTATTTTTTGCAAGGGATTCTTGAAATTTGATTATATTAGAACAAGAAATGTCATTTTCTATTGTTTTTTGCAAGGGAAAGCGGATTACAACAAAACAACCGGATCCTGTACACACCCTCTTTTCTGAGGCTTCCTCACGAAAATGATGAAAATGTAGCTGCGGCCTAGGCGGCGCAGGGGGGGCGCGCACCAGGGGGCCCAACAATAATTATTCTTTAGAATAAATAATGTTCAACAACAACAACAACAACAACAACAATTACTAGCACGTGGGGACACACCGTTCTCACCAGTGCCAGGGTTTTCATAGGAGGCGGGCAATACCCCCACTTTGTGGGGGGGCCGGTTCAAGCTCTACCAAATTTCCAAACGACTCTTCGCCACCACCCACACCCAGCTTCCCGCCCTATGACGTTCGGACACTTCACTTCGTGGCATGCGGACGACCGTGGCTACTATTCAGGGCCCCGCGGCCGACGACGACGGCGTGCGCGCGCGAAGAAAAAACGAATGTGTCCCGCATGGTATTATTTGACAGGGATGATGGCCCTGGCAGGTGCGCAACCGTTGTTGCAGAAGTTCGAAAAAGTTGCTCGCAAAAGCCCGTTTGACAGAAATGATTAAAAAGTGTTGGGTTTCCTACGAATCCGCAAGAGCGCGCGGGATGAAATTTTGACATGTTTTTTTTAACCATTGGTTTTTTGATGTTTTTATGTTAAAATCGCTACGAAAACTAAGGTTTTGGAAGGATTTCGTCTTGCGCGCGCGAATGTCCACTTTACCTTATTTTTTGCAAGGGATTCTTGAAGTTTGGTTATGTTAGAACAAGAAATGTCCACTTTAGCTTATTTTTTGCAAGGGAAAACCGATCGTAACAACACAACCGGATCCGGACCAACCCGTTTTGCCTGAGACTTCCTCACGAAAATGATGAAAATGAGGCTGCGGCCTAGGCGCGGCGGGGGGGTCGCGCACCAGGGGTCCCAACAATAATTATTCTTAAAAATAAATAATGTTCAACAACAACAACAACAATAACAACGACAAACTCAGCGTGGTTTTGACGGACGCTTCCCGACCGCTCGCTGTAACCGCCTCGTCCACTAGTACTCAGGGCGGGTAACAAGGACGCGTAGCTAACAACCCCGCCCCAGCAACCCAGCAACCGAGCAACCCAACATAAACCAAAAAAAACTCCCGCCGAAACTCCAAGAGGATTCTGATACTTGCCCCGGCGAGGCTCCGGAACGGGGTCCCTATAGGATCCCTATGGAGACCCTCCAGGGCCTAGGGGAACCCTATAGAGACCCGATCGAAATCCCTACAGGGTTACTTTCGGAATCTATGGAAACCCTATGGAGATAGAGATAGGCTCCCTTCAGGAACCCTATAGAGGTCCTATAGAGATCCCTACAGGGTCCATCTAGGAACCCTATAGAGATCCCATAGAGATCCCTTTAGGGTTCTAGAGACCTTGTGAAGATCATGCAGGACCTGTAAGGACCCCATAAGGATTTTCCCACAGGATCCCAACAGGACCCCCTATAGGATCCCTATAGTGATCCTGCAGGGCCTGATAGGTCGCTATAGGATCCTTACAGGATCCACTGAGGATCCCGATGTAAACCTTGTAGAGGTCCTGGAGGGCCTGAAAGGTCCCTATGGGATCCCTACAGGGTTCCTTGTGGATCCCTAAAAAGTCCCTATAGACATCCTGCAGGGCATGTAAGGTCCCTACAGGATCCCTATAGAACCCATATAGATCCTGCAGGGCCTGTACGGCCGTCACGGATTTCTATAGAGGACCCCATAGACACCCCAAAGAAGTAGTACTAGTATTACTACTAGTAATCAAAACACTGGTAGTAGTATAGGTGCGCCCTTACTGCACAATTGTGACGTGCACAATCGCGAAAGTGTAAACACACAACAGCTGATCGTCTGTGCGAAATGGGCTAGTCGCTGCCAAAGCATGGAATCTGCCATTGCGCGCCGAATCTGCGTCTCCCGCGCCCTGGGGCACCCCGCCAACAGGGGGAGCGCGGGAAACACAAATTCGGCCTGGAATCGGCCATTGCGTGCCGAATATGTGTCTCCCGCGCCCTGGGGCACCCCGCCAACAGGGGGGGCGCAAAAGGGAACGCGGGGGACACAAATTCGGCCTGGAATCGGCCATTGCCTGCCGAATCTGTCTCCCGCGCCCTGGGGTACCCCGCCAACAGGGGGAGCGCAGGAGGGAGCGCGGGAGACACACATTCGGCATGCGATCGGCCATTGCGCGCCGAATCTGTCTCCCGCGCCCTGGGGCACCCCGCCAATAAGGGGAGCGCACGTGGGAGCGTGGGAGACACAGACTCGGCCTGGAATCGGCCATTGCGTGCCGAATCTGTGTCTCCCGCGCCCAGGGCCCCCCGCCAACAAGGGGAGCGCAGGAGGGAGCACGGGAGACACAGATTCGGCCTGGAAGCAGCCATTGCCCGCCGAATCTGCTCCCCGCCGTAGCACCCATTGCCCGCCATTCGCGCTCCCTCCTGCGCCCCCCTGTTGGCGGGGTGCCCCAAGGCGCGGGAGACGCAGAGTCGGCACCTTTGTACCATTTCTCTCCTGCCCTCCTGCGTATTCCTTTGAATACAAACGACTATGGTTGTATATGGTCGATTTGGGTTTGTGTCGAGTCATTTTTCGTTGTACGAGTACGCTCTACTTTTGGAAGTAGTAGTAGTAGTAGTAGTAGTAGTAGTAGTAGTAGTAGTAGTAGTAGTAGTAGTAATAGTAGTAGTAGTAGTAGTAGTAGTAGTAGTAGTAGTAGTAGTCAGTAGTCGTGGTAGTAGTAGTAGTAGTAGTCGTAGTAGTAGTAGTAATAGTAGTAGTAGTAGTAGTAGTAGTAGTAGTAGTAGTAGTAGTAGTGGTAGTGGTAGTGGTAGTGGTAGTCGTAGTAATAACAATAGTAGTAGTAGTAGTAGTAGTAGTAATAGTAGTAGTAGTAGTAGTTAGTAGTGGTGGTAGTAGTAGTAGTAGTAGTAGTAGTCATAGTAGTAATAATAGTAGTAGTATTAGGTACGTACGTACGTACGTGCGTTCGTTCGTTCGTACGTACGAGTGCTGGTGGTACTAGTAGCACTAGTAATACTATGAGCATGCTACTGGTAGAATAGGTAGTATAAGCACTGCTAGCTGCAGTAGTAGTAGTGGCAGCAGTAGTAGTAGTAGCGGTAGTAGTAGTAGTACTACTACTACAACTACTACTATTACTAATAATAGTAGCCGTAGTACGAGTAATAGTAGTAGTGCTAGTAACCGTACTGGTCGTAGTCGTAGTCATAGTAGTAGCAGTGGTCGTACGACAAGTAGCACTAGTAGTACTCGTAGTAATAGTAGTGGTAGTAGTAGTAGTCGTCGTCGGGGTAGTAGTAGTAGTAGTAGTAGTAGTAGCAGCAGCAGCAGCAGCAGCAGTAGTAGTAGTAGTAGTAGTGGTAGTAGTAGTAGTAGTAGTAGTAGTAGTAACAGTAGTAGTAGTAGTCGTAGTAGTAGTAGTAGTAGTAGCACAGGCAATACGAGTAGTCCTAACAGTAGCCGTAGCAGTGTTAGTAGCAGTAGTAGTAGTAGTAGCAGTAGTAGTAGTAGTAGTAGTAGAAGCAATCGTAATACTAGTAGTGGTAGTGGCCATAATAGTAGTAGTTGTTGTAGTCGTACTAGTACTCGTCAAACTAACACTACTACTAGAAATGGTAATAATAATCGTAGCCGTGGTCGTGTAATCGTAGAAGTAGTACTGGTCGTATTAGTGGTACAAATAGCACTAGTAGTACTAGCAGCACTCGTAGTATTAATAGTAGTAGTAGTCGTCGCAGTCTAAGTAGTAGTGCAGTCGTAGCGGTAGTACTAGTAATACTAGACGTCGTAGTAATAGTAACAGTGGTAGCCGTAGTAGTAGTAATGGGTTGTAGTAGTGTTCGAACTAGTAGTAGCACTAAAATTAGTAATAGTAGACAGAGTAGTAGTAGATTACGGGAATACTAGACGAAGTCGTGGTAGTGTGGTAGTAGTAGTAGTAAGCGGGTAGTGTAGTATCAATAGTAGTACCAATATTACGGGTGGTACTAGCACAACTAGTAGTAGTAGTAGTAGTAGTAGTAGTAGTAGTAGTAGTAGTAGTCGCAGTGGTAGTACTAGGGGTATTAGAAGCTGTAATAATAATATTCATGGTAGCAGTAGTCGCAGTAATGGTAGTAGTACTCGTAGTAATTAGTAGCAGTTCTCGAAGTAGTCCTAGTAGTAGTACTGTTACTACTAGTCACACTACTAGTAATAGTCCTCCTACCACTGCTAATGCTACTAGTAGTAGTCGCCGTGGTAGTAGTAGTGGTAGTGGTTGGAGTGATAGTGAACTAGTGTGTGTGGTAGTGTAGTAGTGTGAAGACTAATGAGAAGAATACTAGTAATACTAACAGTAGTCGTGTGTGGATAGTACAATGATAGTGTATGGTAGTCGTCGTGCAGTGGTAGTGGTAGTGAATAGAATAGTGTAGTGGCAGTGTATATGTAGTGCATGTGAATAGTAGTCGCCGTGTAGTGGTAGTGTAGTAGTATGAGTACGAGTGGAACGAATACGAGTAATACTAGCAGTAGTAGTATGATAGTAGCAATAGTAGCAGGTGGCGGTCGAACAAATAATACTAGTAGTGCTGGTAGTACTAGTAGTAGTAGTAGTAGTAGTAGTAGTAGTAGTAGTAGTAACAATAGTAGTAGTAGTCGTCGCCGTCGTAGTTGTAGTAGTAGTAGTAGTAGTAGTAGTCGTAGTAGTAGTAGTAGTAGTAGTAGTGCTACGTGTACTCGTAGTAGTCGAAATAGTAATACTAGTAGTACGAGTAGTAGGAGTAGTCGCAGTAGCAGCAGCAGTAGTAGTGGTAGTAGTGGATGTAGTGCTAGTAATGTGTAGTGGTGGTACTACAACTACTACTGATAGTGGTGGTGGTAATACTAGTAGTACTATCGGCACTCGTTGTAGTGGTTGGACTAGTAATAGAAATAGAAGTAGAGGTAGTCGTCGTAGAAGTAGTAGTGACACGAGCAGTGGTACTAGTAGTAGTAGTAGTAGTAGTAGTAGTAGTAGTGGGAGTAGTAGTAGTAGTAGTAGTAACAGTAGCAGTCGTAGTAGTAGTAGTAGTAGTAGAAGTAGTAGTAGTAGTAGTAGTCGCCGTCGCCGTAGTAGTCGTAGTAATAGTAATCGTATTAGTAGTAGTACTACTACTACTACTACTACTGGTTGTAGTAGTGTTGGTAATAGTAGTAGTAGTAGGAGTAGTAATAGTAGTAGTAGTAGTAGTAGTAGTAGTAGTAGTGGTAGTAGTAGTAGTAGTAGTAGTGATAGCAGTAGCACTAGTAATAGAAGTAGTAGTAGTAGTAGTAGTAGTAGTAGTAGTAATAGAGGTCGGAGGTAGTAGTAGTAATAGTAGTAGTAGTAGTAGTAGTAGTAGTAGTAGTGGGAGTAGTAGTAGTAGTAGTAGTAGTAGTAGTAGTAGAAGTAGTAGTAGTAGTAAAAAACAGTAGTCATAGTAGTAATAGTAATAGTAGTACTCGTAGTAGCAATCGTAGTAGTAGTAGTAGTAGTAGTAGTAGTAGTAGTAGTAGTAGTAGTAGTAGTAATAGTAGTAGTAGTCGTAGTCGTAGTAGTAGTAGTCGTAGCAGTAGTCGTAGTAGTAGTAGTCGTAGTAGGAGTAGTAGTAGTAGTAGTAGTAGTAGTAGTAGTGGTAGTAATAGTAGTAGTAGTAGTAGTAGTAGTAGTAGTAGTAATAGTAGTAGTAATAGTAGTAGTAGGAGTAGGAGTAGTAGTAATAATAATCGTAATAGAAATAGTAGTAGTAGTAGTAGTAGTAGTAGTAGTAGTAGTAGTAGTAGCAGTAGTAGCAGTAGTAGTAGTAGTAGTAGTAGTAGTAGTAGTAGTGGTAGTAGTAGTACTAGTAGCCCCTAGGAATCCTAGCAATCCCTAGGGAATCAGTGAACCCTGAGAATCCCCCGAGGGCATCCTACTAATATTTCGGTCATTCGTGGGAATCCTTACGGAATCCGAGGAAAACTTGGAAATCCCTGTCGCTGATCCCATGCGCCCTGTATGGGAGCTCACACAAATCCCATACAGCCTGGTAGGGCTGGGTTCGGCTGCCGCTTGATTCATATAGGGTTGGAAACGCTCCCCCCTGGACGGGGCGTAGCCCACCCAAAGCGGGGGGCCGAAGGCCAGTCGGGAGGGGGGGTTGCTGGGTTGCTGGTTGCTGGGAAGGGGGTTGGCGGACCTTCAAACCTTCCTTGTTCAACAACAGCAGCAGCAACAACACCAACAACACCGACAACAACAACAACAACAGCAGCAGCAACAACAGCCACCACCACCTCCACCACCACCACCACCACAACGACAACAACAACAGCAACAACAACATCAACAACAACAATCATTCTGAGACTGTTCGCCCTTATCTGCTCGAGTGCCCAATAGCGCGTATTTCCCAAACCCTCGATACCCGCCCTCTTCGTCTTCGATCGAACCCCTTTTGGGAGGTATACTTTTCTTCCCTGCAGGGCGGGCCCCGGCAAGCGGCGGGGCGGCCGCGGACCGTCGACCCGACCCCACGAGGGACGGACAGGGGACCGACCACGACGACGACGACGACGTTGACGACGAGCGAAAGCCAGAGCGAGGGAGAACGACAGCAGGGCCACAAGGACACGAAGTAGGCCACGAAGGGCGACAGCGGGGACACGAAGGGAATGCGTATGGGGCCACGAAGAGCGCGAACGAGCGGGGGCCACGAAGGGCAGATAATGCGGGGCCACAGAGGGCAACGATGGGGCCACTGAGGGTAGCAACGGGGCCACGTAGGACAGTGAGGGTGCCACAAACGGCGACAGCGGGGCCACGAAGGGCATGCACATGGGGCCACAACGGGCGCGAACGAGCGGGGGCCACGAAGGGCATACGTATACTGGGCCGCGGAGAGCAAGGACGGGGCCACTGAGGGCAGCAACGGGGCCACGAAGGGCGGCGAGGGGGCCACGAAGGGCGACAGCGGGGCTACGAAGGGCATGCACATAGGGCCACCACGGGCGCGAACGAGCGGGGGCCACGAAGGATACATATATATATATATATATATAATTATATATATATACATGTGTATATAGATATATATGGGGCCACGAAGGGCAGCGAGGGGGCCACGAAGGGATGCAACAGGGCCACGAACGGCAGTGAGGGGGCCACGAAGGGCTGCAACGGGGCCACATAGGGCTGCGACGGGGCCACGAAGGGCAGCGAGGGGGCCACGAAGGGCTGCAACGGAGCCACGAAACAAAGCGAGGGGGCCACGAAGGGCTGCAACGGGGCCACGAAGGGCAGCGAGGAGGCCACGAGGGGCTGCAACGGGGCCACGAAGGGCAGCGAGGGGGCCACGAAGGGCTGCAACGGGGCCACGAAACAAAGCGAGGGGGCCACGAAGGCCTGCAACGGGGCCACGAATGGCAGCGAGATCCCGATTCCTAGGTAATCTGTGAGGAAGTCCTAAGCGTGAGCGCGACTCCTGGGTGCGTGGGTGTCGGGAGCGCGGCGCTTGAGTAAATCGCAATATATTCCAACGCAAGGGCGCTATTCTGCAGTAAATTGCAAACGAGTCTCCAGCGAGAGCGCGACTCCAGAGCGCCGGGAGAGCGATTCCTGAATAAATTGTAAGGAAGTCCCAAGCGAGAGCGCGATTCCTGAATAACATGCGAGGAAGTCTCGGGCGGGAGCGGGGGTCCTGGCTAAATTGCGAAGAAGTCTCAAGCGGGAGCAATTCTTGTTGTAACCCGGGGGCCAGGGGCCCAGTTTTAGCCTCAAGACTTTCCTTGATAAAAAAACAGGGTGCGAGCGTCGAGGGGCACACTTCGATTAAGAAAAAACAGTATGCACCGGTGGGGGGGATCAACAATAATTTGCATTCAGAAGTGAAAGTTTAACAATGACAACAACGACAACAGCAACAATAATCTAAGCATTGTCCACATCCCAGGCGCTGCGTTTGTCTACAAGCCCATGGTATGTTCGAAACGCACCGGCGATCCTTCCCCGCCGTGACCATCAACCAAATTCTTGCTACATCGGATGCGCAAATCGGCGCCATCATCGCATTTGACCGTGCCCTTCTGAGAGATTCAACAACTATTGACAACCAACATGTGGTTCTCTGGGCCGGTCGCAAGCCTCCACGCGCAGAAAGCCGTCGCACGTGCCTCCCGAGAGCTCTCGCACCAGAGGGCGCGCTATGACCGCGTGGCATCGAAGAAGAAACAACTCCTCCTCCTCCTCCTCCTGCTCCTCCTCCTCCTCCTCCTCCTCAGGCGTTTCGCGCTCGGGCTGTTGGGGCTGCCCGATTTCGCGAAGGTCCCAATGGCACAGCCTGCATGCGTCCCCCCCACCCAGTACAATACTTCGTGGCCCCATAGGGAGCTCCACCTAATGTCCCAGTGGCGCAGCCCTCATGCGTCTCCCCCACCCAGTACAGCGCTCCGTGGCCCCATACGGAGCTCCACCGAAGTTTCCAGTGGCGCAGCCCGCATGCGTCTTCCACACCCGGTAAATCGTTCCGTGGCCCCATAAGGAGCTCCACTTAAGGTTCCAATGGAGCAGCCCGCATGCGTCCCACACACCGAATACAACGTTTCGTGGCCCCGTAGGGAGCTCCACCTGAGGTCCTAGCGACGCAGCCCGCATGCGTCTCCCACACCCAATACAGCGCTTCGTGGCCCCTTAGGGAGCTACACCGAAGGTCCCAATGGCGCAGCCCGCATGCGTCTCTCTCTCTCTCTCTCTCTCTTCTCTCTCTCACAAACACGCACGCACAAACACAAGCACACACACACACTAACTACAACGCTTCGTGGCACCATAGGGAGCTCCACCGAAGGTCCCAGTGGCGCAGCCCGCATGCGTCTCCCCCACCCAGTACAACGCTTCGTGGCCCCATAGGGAGCTCCACCGAAGGTCTCAGTGGCGCAGCCCGCATGCGCCTCCCACGCCCAGTACAACGTTTCGTGGCCCCATAGGGAGCTCCACCGAAGGTCCCAGTGGAGCAGCCCGCATGCGTTTCCCCCACCCAGTGCAACGTTTCGTGGCCCTACAAGAGGGCTCCACCGAAGACGATGCCCACAACTGCGGTATTCACAAGTGCATCTGGTTGGTTCCTCCGCCAGGCTATATTTTCTGGCCAATGGCAACGTCCTCATTGGTCGAACTACTCCGTCGATGCGCCGCGCCGCGCGTACGGGAAGCGCGGTGCCGCACCGACGCGCGCCGTGCCGCACGGTCCCCGCACGACCATCCACGCCGCTGGCTGTCTGTGTGAACGGGTCACCCAGCAACGCCCACTGTGCAACGGACGCCACTGACAAACTTGGCTCGCGCGCACCTGGCTGCGCCTGCCGCCCTCGGGCTCCGCCCGGCTCCGCCTGCCTGCGTCCAGCCAAAACAGATAGGAAGGATGCGCGCTAGGGATGCAAGCCTCTTGGACGCCCGCGTTGAAGCTTTTTCGAGCGCGGCGGGCCTTCGCAAGTAGTCAAGGATGGACCGAAGAGGCAAGGATTCAAGGGAACCCTTGGGAAGGCTACCCATCCTTGCCATCGGTTTCAGTGTAACACTCGAGCGGACTGCCTGTGGGTCGCACAAGCCCTGGGCTGCGCCTTGCGCGCATGCTGCCCACTAGGCAGCCCGGCGGGATTCTCTGCACCAGGCTCGATCAATACAGCCTGCTTCAATCCCACGGGCCCCTTAGGTTGTCCTGGACTGACAGGGGCAAGCGAAAAGGTAAAAACGCGAGAATATCTCAGATGATGATGATAAGGATGAGGAGGAGGAAGGAGAGAGAAGAGAATGGGCAGGAGGCAATGGATGATCCAGGGTTGCCCCCTCCTCTCTCCCACCCAATGCATATGGGATCGAGCCCCCCCCACTGGATGGGTACTCCCGTGAGCTTCGCAGAGGCCTCGCAAAGGCCCCCGCCCTCCCCCTGTGAGTATGGGGTGGTTTGTTGTCGTCGTCGTCGGCGTCTCGGCGTCGTCGACGTCGTCGTCATCGTCGTCGCCGTCGTCGGCGGCGGCGGCGGCGTCGGCGTTGGCGTCGGCGTCGTCGCCCCCCCTCCATCTGTGGAACCCTGAGGCCCATCCCATCTTGGGGAGGGGGGGGGGCTGAGAATTCTCGACGAGGGATCTGGTACAATCAGGCGCCTCGGCATGCTGCCAGGGTCTCCAGCAAGATGCCCAAACAAAGGCCAACGATATGTTCTGCTGCCAAAAGCTTCTGGCAGCATGTATAAGTAAAAAACAGGATCACTGACAGTCTCATCTCGTGCACCTAGGCGCTCTAAATGGGCGCAGCCCTCTAGGGAGGAGCACGAGGAGTAGAAGATGAGATGAAGGGGGGGGGTAAGGGAAGGAAGGCTACGAGACTGCACGTGTTGTGGAGGCGACGGCTGAAAATGCTAAGTGCTACTACCTACTGAGCAGGCGAAGCAACCAGTCCCAGAGATTCTGCGAGCCCTCTGATTCATCGATAATATGTTCACCACAATCCCAAACAGCCTCGTCCGTCTTGACCCACCCGTCCTCCGTCCACATGGAGTTTGGGTCGCAAGTTTGGTTGCACGCGAACCAGTAGTCATTCTTCTTGTAGCACTTCGCGTCAGGATCAGCGCAGCACTGGGACAGTGCGCAAGACGCCCCGTTTGGAGAGCATGGGAGCCGAATCTCCTCACAATCCCAAACTGTCTCGTTTGTCGTGACCCATCCGTCCGCCGTCCACATACTGTTCGGGTCGCAAGTTTGGTTGCACGAGCTCCAATGGTCGTTCTTCTTGTAGCACTTCGACCCAACCTCAGCGCAACACATGGTAAGTGCGCAAGACTCCCCGTTCGGCGAGCAAACGGAGGCTGTCGCAACATCGGAGCTACTCGCGGAGTCTGACGAAGCACCAGTGTCAGCGACATTCCCGGCACCGGAGTCAGACGAAACGTCGGTACTGTCGATGCTGATGACTTCGCAATCCCAAACTGTTTCGTTCGTCTTGACCCAGCCGTTCTCCATCCACATGTAGTTTGGATTGCATGTTTGGTTGCACGCGAACCAGTAGTCATTCTTCTTGTAGCACTTCGAGCCGGGATCAGAGCAGCACTGAGTAACTGCGCAAGACTCCCCGGGCTGCGAGCACGGCGGCCGAATCTCCGTGCAGTCCCAGACTGTCTCGTTCGTCGTGACCCATCCGTCCACCGTCCACAGACTGTATGGGTTGCAAGTTTGGTTGCACGAGCTCCAATGGTCGTTCTTCTTGTAGCACTTCGCGCCAGGCTCAGAACAGCACTGGGACAGCGCGCAAGACGCCCCGGTCTGCGAGCACGTGCCGTTCTCGTCCTCGGCTGCTGCATCAGCAATGGGATCCGCTGATTCGACAGGGTTCACGGTGAGGTCCTCGCAATCCCAGACTGTCTCGTCCGTCTCGACCCAGCCGTCCTCCATCCACATGTAGTTGGGGTTGCAAGTTTGGTTGCACGAGCTCCAATAGTCGTTCTTCTTGTAGCACTTCGCCCCTGGCTCAGAGCAGCACTGGGACAGTGCGCAAGACGCCCCGTTGTGCGTGCACGGAAGCCGAATCTCCTCACAATCCCAAACTGTCTCATTCGTCGTGACCCATCCGTCCACCGTCCAAAGACTGTATGGGTTGCAAGTTTGGTTGCACGAGCTCCAATGGTCATTCTTCTTGTAACACTTCGCGCCAGGCTCAGAGCAGCACATGGTAAGTGCGCAAGACTCCCCGTTCGGCGAGCATGCGGAGGCTGTCGCAGCGCCGGAGCTACTCGCGGAGTCTGACGAAGCATCAATGTCAGCGGCATCAGTGGAATTAGCGGTGCTGTCTATGCTGATGACTTCGCAATCCCAAACTGTCTCGTTCGTCTTGACCCAGCGGTCCTCCATCCACATGGAATTGGGGTCGCAAGTTAGGTTGCACGCGAACCAATAGTCATTCTTCTTGTAGCAACTCGCGCCTGGCTCAGAACAACACTGGGAAAGTGCGCAAGACGCCCCGGGTTGCGAGCACGGCGGCCGAATCTCCGTGCAGTCCCAGACTGTCTCGTTCGTCGTGACCCATCCGTCCACCGTCCACAGACTGTATGGGTTGCAAGTTTGGTTGCACGAGCTCCAATAGTCGTTCTTCTTGTAGCACGTCGAGCCTGGCTCCGAGCAGCACTGGGAAAGTGCGCACGACGCCCCATTCTGAGAGCACGTGCCTTTCTCGTCCTCGGCTTCTGCATCAGCGACGGGATCCGCTGATTCGACAGGGTTCACGGTGAGGTCCTCGCAATCCCAAACTGTCTCATTCGTCTCGACCCAGCCGTCCTCCATCCACATGTAGTTGGGGTTGCAAGTTTGGTTGCACGAGCTCCAATAGTCGTTCTTCTTGTAGCACTTCGCCCCTGGCTCAGAGCAGCACTGGGACAGTGCGCAAGACGCCCCGTTTGGCGTGCACGGAAGCCGAATCTCCTCACAATCCCAAACTGTCTCGTTTGTCGTGACCCATCCGTCCGCCGTCCAAAGACTGTTTGGGGCGCAGGTTTGGTTGCACGTGCTCCAATGGTCATTCTTCTTGTAGCACTTCGCGCCAGGCTCAGAGCAGCACATGGTAAGTGCGCAAGACTCCCCGTTCGGCGAGCAAACGGAGGCTGTAGCAGCATCGGAGCTACTCGCGGAGTCTGACGAAGCATCAGTGTCAGCGGCATTCCCGGCACCGGAGTCAGACGAAACGTCGGTACTGTCGATGCTGATGACTTCGCAATCCCAAACTGTTTCGTTCGTCTTGACCCAGCCGTTCTCCATCCACATGTAGTTTGGATTGCATGTTTGGTTGCACGCAAACCAATAGTCATTCTTCTTGTAGCACTTCGAGCTGGGATCAGAGCAGCACTGGGACAGTGCGCAAGACGCCCCAGTTGCCGAGCACGGCGGCCGAATCTCCGTGCAGTCCCAGACTGTCTCGTTCGTCGTGACCCATCCGTCCACCGTCCACAGACTGTATGGGTTGCAAGTTTGGTTGCACGAGCTCCAATGGTCGTTCTTCTTGTAGCACTTCGCGCCAGGCTCAGAACAGCACTGGGTAAGTTCGCAAGACGCCCCCGTCTGCGAGCACGGATCGGTCTCGCTGGGATCCCCGCCACTCACATTGCTGGCAGCCTCGACAATTATAGCCTCGGGAGAAGCAAGAGTCGCGGCCCCCGTGGAGGGCCCCGCGCGCCAAGCCACAGCCAGCAAAGCCAGCGCCGCCGCGGCCGCCGACAGCGCCGCCGCCCCGGCCAGAGCGCGCTGCTGGCGCGGCGCGACCGGCGCCCGCGCGGGGGCGATCACCCCTGGCTCGCAGTCGCTCTCGAGGGGGAGCCGGAGCGGCAGGAACTCGCTCCTGTCCGCGCGCATGGCGGGCGAACGATCGAGCTGCAGCGGGCGCCTGTCGGGCGGGAACGCGAGTCTCGAGCCTCGAGTCAGAATGACTTGAGCCAAAATGACTGCGGATATCTTTGGGCACATCTTGGGGCCTCATCCTGGGCGACTCAGGCAGCACCTTGGGGGCTTCGGGGGCCACCCTGGGGCTGTGTTGGGCAACCTCGGAGACTCTGGGGGCCGTCTGTGGGACATGCAAAACGTTGGTTTGCCCTTTGGGGGTGGCGTCCAATTCTAGGCAGCCCCCAAAAAAGTCCGGGTAGAAAGGAGTGGCGCTTTGGGAGTTTGGGGCTGATTCGTGACAATGACGCATTTGCATGCTGTGCTTGTCGCACCTCGTTGGCTCGCCGACCCTCTGTTACCGGGGCCCTGAAGCTTCGTGCGAACTCGAAGTGCCAAGGCCCGCCAATTCGTCGCGAGCGGGCTTCCGGCTCCCCCGTCGGAGTAGGAGAACGCCCTGCGGCACCCCTACATCCCCTACTCGCACTCTCCCTGGGCGATCACGTCAGATCTGGACGGTCACGCCGCAATCGGCCAGCGCAGCAGCGCAATGCAATCCGCCAGCTGCATCACGTTGTAACACCACGGCTTGGGGCGTGCAATCTGTTCCAGAGCGCAATGGATTGCTCGACGTCTGCGTGCAATGCGATGGTCGCAAAACAAAAATACAGTACACTTGTCTGGCGCAGTACATTTACAATACCGCCGCTCGTCTGCGATACATGTTTGCAACGCGTCGTCCGCGCGCGTTGCCACAGTGACGCGCACTGTGTCGGAATCAGCACTCCGTGCCAAGCGTGCGAACTCTTGATGCGAGCACTGTCGTGGATGGTCCGCCGAGGTCGTCGAAAACACGTGGAGACGCCTGTCTGCCCTCTGCCTCGTTTCCTTGCCTGCCCGAGGCCGTTTGCAGGCACGGGCTGGAACGGACGGCAGGTGGGCACAGCCACTTTTGCACGGGCACGCCAAATATTTCAGTGCCGCCATCCCCTGTACCCGGACCTCCTTTTGGGGCTGCCCAAGCGGCTGGCAATGCGAAGGCAGCCTAGACCGGCCAGAGGGCCACCCTTTTCTGGCCTCTTGTTTTTGTTCGGATCGGCCCTGTAATGACTACAACGCAAGGCGACACAGAAGACACAAGGCAGCAATTCAACAACAAATCTCACAGCCTCGCACTTTCCGTGGGATCTGGCGGATGCTCGCTCACACGAAGACACGCCCACGCCGTGCCGCTCCAGGCAGCTCGGCACAGCTGAGCCAAGTCAAGCTGGGGCTAGCCGACAGGCCAGGCATCCACAGGCACCGGAGTCATAAGGACAGGGGAAGATTATTGTCTACATGTTATTTCTGGTAGCAGTCGTTACCACAGCGGGGGGTCGGGCCCAGGTAACGGTAACGCTTGGGGTGGGTGGGGCACGTCGGGACAAAGGATACGCTGCGATCGCCGTGCTATGCGCGCGGTGATTCGCACGGGGGCGGGATTCAAGCTCCATCATACGCACGATCGTGACCGTTATCCAAAGGGGGGGGGGGGCGGGGTAAGGGCCAGGGTCACGACCGTTATGCGCCAGAGGATTTTCAACAACAACAATAACAACAACAACAACAACAACAACAACAACAACAACAACAACAACAACAACAACAACAACAACAACAACAATTACTAGCACGTGGGGACACACCGTTCTCACCAGTGCCAGGGTTTTCATAGGAGGCGGGCAATACCCCCACTTTGTGGGGGGGCCGGTTCAAGCTCTACCAAATTTCCAAACGACTCTTCGCCACCACCCACACCCAGCTTCCCGCCCTATGACGTTCGGACACTTCACTTCGTGGCATGCGGACGACCGTGGCTACTATTCAGGGCCCCGCGGCCGACGACGACGGCGTGCGCGCGCGAAGAAAAAACGAATGTGTCCCGCATGGTATTATTTGACAGGGATGATGGCCCTGGCAGGTGCGCAACCGTTGTTGCAGAAGTTCGAAAAAGTTGCTCGCAAAAGCCCGTTTGACAGAAATGTTTAAAAAGTGTTGGGTTTCCTACGAATCCGCAAGAGCGCGCGGGATGAAATTTTGACAATTTTTTTTGAAAAACCATTGGTTTTTTTTGATGTTTTTATGTTAAAATCGCTACGAAAACTAAGGTTTTGGAAGGATTTCGTCTTGCGCGCGCGAATGTCCACTTTACCTTATTTTTTGCAAGGGATTCTTGAAGTTTGGTTATGTTAGAACAAGAAATGTCCACTTTAGCTTATTTTTTGCAAGGGAAAACCGATCGTAACAACACAACCGGATCCGGACTCCCCCGTTTTGCCTGAGACTTCCTCACGAAAATGATGAAAATGAGGCTGCGGCCTAGGCGCGGCGGGGGGGTCGTGCACCAGGGGTCCCAACAATAATTATTTTTTAGAAGTAATAATGTTCAACAACAACAACAACAACAACAACAACAACAACAACAACAACAACCATTTTAAGGCTGTACGCTCTTACTTGCCCGCGAGTCATTCAACACGTATACCCTACACCCTCGATGCCCGCCCTCTTCGTCTTCGATCACACCCCTTTCGGGGGGATTATTTCTCTTTGCTGGGGCCGGCGGGCTTAGACGTACGGGCAAACCGGAACGGGCGGACAATCCTTCGGGGGCGTACATCTCTCTGCCCGCCATTGGAATTGGCGCGGGCCCTGCAAGAGGAGGAGGGGAAGAACGAGGGAGAGTGGGAGGAAGGGGAGGGGGAAGGACGAAGGAAGAGGGAAGATACCACGTTGTGAAGGCGTCCTTGGCGCGCGCGTGGTTCCTGAGCGCCGAAACGCAATTCCAGAATAATTTGTGAGGACGTCGCACGCGAGAGCGCAGTCCTGAGTACATTGTGAGGAAATCTCGGGCGGAAGCGGGGGCCCTGACTAAGTTGCGAGGAGTTCTCAAGCGGGAGCGCCGTTCCTGAGCAAATTGCACGGAAGTCTCAGGCGGGAGCGGGGGCCCTCACTAAATTGCGAGGAAGTCTCAGGCGGGAGCGCCGTTCCTGAGTCAATTGCGCGGAAATGTCAGGCAGGAGCGGGGGTCCTGAGTAAAATTCGAAGAAGTCTCAAGCGGGAGCGCCGTTCCCACGTAAATCGCACGGAAGTCTTAGGCGGGAGCGGGGGTCTCGATTACATTGCGAGGAAGTCTCAGACGGGAGCGCCTTTCCTGAGTAAATTGCGCGGAGGTCTCAGGCGGGAGCGGGGGTCCTGAGTAAAAATCGAGGAAATCTCAAGCGGGAGCTGTTGTTGTTGTAGCCCGGGGGGCAGGGGCACAGTTTGAGCAGGAAGACTTTCCTTGAGAAAAAACCAGGTGCGAGCCCCGATAGTGGCACTTCAATCGAAAAAAAAACAATGTGCACCGGTGGGGGGATCAACAATAATTATTCTTCAAGAGTGAGAGTTCAACAACAACAACAACAACAACAACAACAAGAACAAGAACAATAACAAGAACAATAACAACAACAACAACAACAACAACAACAACAACAACAACAACAACAACAACAACAACAACAACACTGATTGAAGAACTGTTCGCCCTTATATGCTCGAGTGTCCGATAACGCGTATTTCCCAAACCCTCGATACCCGCCCTCTTCGTCTTCGATCGAACCCCTTTTGGGGGGTATACCTTTCTTCCCTGCAGGCCGGGCCCCAGCAAGCGGCGGGGCGGCCGCGGACCGTCGGCCTGGCCAGCGGCAGCGCTGATCGGCGGGGCGGCCGCGGACCGTCGACCCGACCCCAAGAGGGACGGACAGGGGACCGACCACGACGACGACGACGACGACGACGACGACGTCGAAGACGACGGCGACGACGAGCGAAAGCGAGAGCGAGAGAGAACGACAGCAGGGCCACGAAGGGCACGAAGTAGGCCACGGGGCGACAGCGGGGACACGAAGGGAATGCGTATGGGGCCACGAAGGGGCGAACGAGCGGGGACACGAAGGGCAGATAATGTGGGCCACAGAAGGCAACTATGGGGCCACTGAGGGTAGCTAACTGTCCACGTAGGACAATGAGGGGACACAAATGGCGACAGCGGGGCCACGAAGGGCATGCACATGGGGACAACGGCGCGACTCCTGGGTGCCTGGGTGTCGGGAGCGCGGCGCTTGGGCAAATTGCAGGAAATTCCAACGCAAGGCTATTCTTCAGTAAGTTGCAAGCAAGTCTCCAGCGAGAGCGCGACTCCAGAGCTCCTGGGAGAGCGATTCCTGAATAAATTGTAAGGAAGTCCCAAGCGAGAGCGCGATTCCTGAATCAATTGCGAGGAAGTCTCGGGCGGGAGCGGGGATCTTGCCAAAATTGTAAGGAAGTCTCCAGCGGGAGCCTCTGTTGTTGTAGCCCGGGGGCCAGGGGCCCACTTTGAGCATGAAGACTTTCCCAATCAAAAAAACAGGGTGCGAGCGTCGAGGGGCACACTTTGATTGAGAAAAACAATATGCACCGGGGGGGGGTATCAACATAATTATTTCTTCAGAAATGAGAACTCAACAACAACAACACAACAACAACAACAATTACTAGCACGTGGGGACACACCGTTCTCACCAGTGCCAGGGTTTTCATAGGAGGCGGGCAATACCCCCACTTTGTGGGGGGGCCGGTTCAAGCTCTACCAAATTTCCAAACGACTCTTCGCACCACCCACACCCAGCTTCCCGCCCTATGACGTTCGGACACTTCACTTCGTGGCATGCGGACGACCGTGGCTACTATTCAGGGCCCCGCGGCCGACGACGACGGCGTGCGCGCGCGAAGAAAAAACGAATGTGTCCCGCATGGTATTATTTGACAGGGATGATGGCCCTGGCAGGTGCGCAACCGTTGTCGCAGAAGTTCGAAAAAGTTGCTCGCAAAAGCCCGTTTGACAGAAATGTTTAAAAAGTGTTGGGTTTCCTACGAATCCGCAAGAGCGCGCGGGATGAGATTTTGACAATTTTTTGTTGAAAAACCATTGGTTTTTGATGTTTTTATGTTAAAATCGCTGCGAACACTAAGGTTTTGGAAGGATTTAGTCTTGCGCGCGCGAATGTCCACTTTACCTTATTTTTTGCAAGGGATTTCTTGAAGTTTGGTTTATATTAGAACAAGAAATGTCCCTTTAGTGTTTTTTGCAAGGGAAAACCGGAGTACAACACAAAACCGGATCCGGACCCAACACCGTTTTGCCTGAGACTTCCTCGCGAAAATGATGAAAATGAGGCTGCGGCCTAGGCGCGGCGGGGGGGTCGTGCACCAGGGGCCCCCAACAATAATTATTCTTTAGAAGTAATAATGTTCAAGACACGACAACGACAACGACAACGACAACAACAACAAGCTCAGCGTGGTTTTGACGGACGCTTCCCGAGCGCTCGCTGTAACCGCCTCGTCCACTAGTACTCAAGGCGGGTAACAAGGACGCGTAGCTAACAACCCCGCCCCAGCAACCCAGCAACCCAGCAACCCAGCATAAACCACAAAAAAACTCCCGCCGAAACTCCAAGAGGATTCAGATACTTGCCCCGGCGAGGCTCCGGAACGGGGTCCCTATAGGATCCCTATGGAGACCCTCCAGGGCCTAGGGGAACCCTATAGAGACCCGATCGAGATCCCTACAGGGTTACTTTAGGAATCTTATGGAAACCCTATGGAGATATAGATAGGGTCCCTTCAGGAACCCTAGAGAGGTCCTATAGAGATCCCTACAGGGTCCATTTAGGAACCCTATAGAGATCCCATAGAGATCCCTTTAGGGTTCTAGAGACCTTGTGAAGATCATCAGGGCCTGTAAGGACCCCATAAGGATTTCCCCACAGGATCCCAACAGGACCCCTTATAGGATCCCTATAGTGATCCCGCAGGGCCTGACAGGCCGCTATAGGATCCTTACAGGATCTACTGAGGACCCCGATGTAGACCTTGTAGAGGTCCTGGAGGGCCTGAAAGGTTCCTATGGGATCCCTACAGGGTTCCTTGTGGATCCCTAAAGAGTCCCTATAGACATCCTGCAGGGCATGTAAGGTCCCTACAGGATCCCTATAGAACCCATATAGATCCTGCAGGGCCTGTACGGCCGTCACGGATTTCTATAGAAGACCCCATAGACACCCCAAAGAAGTATTACTAGTAGTACTACTAGTAATCAAAACACTGGTAGTAGTATAAGTGCGTCCTTATTGCACAATTGTGACGTGCACAATCGCGAAAGTGTAAACACACAACAGCTGATCGTCTGTGCGAAATGGGCTAGTCGCTGCCGAAGCATGGAATCTGCAATTGCGCGCCGAATTTGCGTCTCCCGCGCCCTGGGGCACCCCGCCAACGGGGGGAGCGCGGGAAACACAAATTCGGCCTGGAATCGGCCATTGCGTGCCGAATCTGTGTCTCCCGCGCCCTGGGGCACCCCGCCAACAGGGGGGGCGCAAAAGGGAGCGCGGGGGACACACATTCGGCCTGGAATCGGCCATTGCCTGCCGAATCTGTCTCCCGCGCCCCAACACGTATACCCTACACCCTCGAAACCCGCCCTCTTCGTTTTCGATCACACCCCTTTCGGGGGGATTATTTCTCTTTGCTGGGGCCGGCGGGCTTAGACGTACGGGCAAACCGGAACGGGCGGACAATCCTTCGGGGGCGTACATCTCTCTGCCCGCCATTGGAATTGGCGCGGGCCCTGCAAGAGGAGGAGGGGAAGAACGAGGGAGAGTGGGAGGAAGGGGAGGGGGAAGGACGAAGGAAGAGGGAAGATACCACGTTGTGAAGGCGTCCTTGGCGCGCGCGTGGTTCCTGAGCGCCGAAACGCAATTCCAGAATAATTTGTGAGGACGTCGCACGCGAGAGCGCAGTCCTGAGTACATTGTGAGGAAATCTCGGGCGGAAGCGGGGGCCCTGACTAAATTGCGAGAAAGTCTCAAGCGGGAGCGCCGTTCCTGAGCAAATTGCACGGAAGTCTCAGGCGGGAGCGGGGGTCCTCACTAAATTGCGAGGAGGTCTCAGGCGGGAGCGCCGTTCCTGAGTCAATTGCGCGGAAATGTCAGGCAGGAGCGGGGGTCCTGAGTAAAATTCGAAGAAGTCTCAAGCGGGAGCGCCGTTCCCACGTAAATCGCACGGAAGTCTTAGGCGGGAGCGGGGGTCTTGATTACATTGCGAGGAAGTCTCAGACGGGAGCGCCTTTCCTGAGTAAATTGCGCGGAGGTCTCAAGCGGGAGCGGGGGTCCTGAGTAAAAATCGACGAAATCTCAGGCGGGAGCCGTTGTTGTTGTAGCCCTGGGGGCAGGGGCACAGTTTGAGAAGGAAGACTTGCCTTGAGAAAAAAACAAGGTGCGAGCCCCGGGGGTGGCACTTCAATCGAAAAAAGTCAATGTGCACCGGGGGGGGGATCAACAATAATTATTCTTCAAGAATGAGAGTTCAACAACAACAACAACAACAACAACAACAACAACAACAACAACAACAACAACAACAACAACAACAACAACAACAACAACAACACAGCAACAACAACAACAACAATCATTAAATAACTGTTCGCCCTTATATGCTCGAGTGTCCGATAACGCGTATTTCCCAAACCCTCGATACCCGCCCTCTTCGTCTTCGATCGAACCCCTTTTGGCGGGTATACCTTTCTTCCCTGCAGGCCGGGCCCCAGCAAGCGGCGGGGCGGCCGCGGACCGTCGGCCTGGCCAGCGGCAGCGCTGATCGGCGGGGCGGCCGCGGACCGTCGACCCGACCCCAAGAGGGACGGACAGGGGACCGACCACGACGACGACGACGACGACGACGACGACGACGACGTCGAAGACGACGGCGACGACGAGCGAAAGCGAGAGCGAGAGAGAACGACAGCAGGGCCACAAAGGGCACGAAGTAGGCCACGAAGGGCGACAGCGGGGACACGAAGGGAATGCGTATGGGGCCACGAAGAGTGCGAACGAGCGGGGGCCACGAAGTGCAGATAATGTGGGGCCACAGACGGCAACTATGGGGCCACTGAGGGTAGCAACTAGGTCACGTAGGACAATGAGGGGGACACAAATGGCGACAGCGGGGCCACGAAGGGCATGCACATGGGGCCACAACGGGCGCGACTCCTGGGTGCCTGGGTGTCGGGAGCGCGGCGCTTGGGCAAATTGGAGGAAATTCCAACGCAAGGCTATTCTTCAGTAAGTTGCAAGCAAATCTCCAGCGAGAGCGCGACTCCAGAGCTCCTGGAGAGCGATTCCTGAATAAATTGTAAGGAAGTCCCAAGCGAGAGCGCGATTCCTGAATCAAATGCGAGGAAGTCTCGGGCGGGAGCGGGGATCCTGCCAAAATTGTAAGGAGGTCTCAAGCGGGAGCCGTTGTTGTTGTAACCCGGGGGCCAGGGGCCCACTTTGAGCATGAAGATTTTCCCAATCAAAAAACAAGGTCCGAGCGTCGAGGGGCACACTTTGATTGAGAAAAACAATATGCACCAGGGGGGGGTATCAACAGTAATTATTCTTCAGAAGTGAGAACTCAACAACAACAACAACAACAACAACAACAACAACAACAACAACAACAACAACAACAACGACAACGACAACGACAACGACAACGACAACAACAACAAGCTCAGCGTGGTTTTGACGGACGCTTCCCGAGCGCTCGCTGTAACCGCCTCGTCCACTAGTACTCAAGGCGGGTAACAAGGACGCGTAGCTAACAACCCAGCCCCAGCAACCCAGCAACCGAGCAACCCAGCATAAACCACAAAAAAGCTCCCGCCGAAACTCCAAGAGGATTCCGATACTTGCCCCGGCGAGGCTCCGGAACGGGGTCCCTATAGGATCCCTATGGAGACCCTCCAGGGGCTATGGGAACCCTATAGAGACCCGATCGAGATCCCTACAGGGTTACTTTAGGAATCTTATGGAAACCCTATGGAGATATAGATAGGGTCCCTTCAGGAACCCTAGAGAGGTCCTATAGAGATCCCTACAGGGTCCATTTAGGAACCCTATAGAGATCCCATAGAGATCCCTGTAGGGTTCTAGAGACCTTGTGAAGATCATCAGGGCCTGTAAGGACCCCATAAGGATTTTCCCACAGGATCCCAACAGGACCCCTTATAGGATCCCTATAGTGATCCTGCAGGGCCTGACAGGCCGCTATAGGATCCTTACAGGATCCACTGAGGACCCCGATGTAAACCTTGTAGAGGTCCTGGAGGGCCTGAAAGGTCCCTATGGGATCCCTACAGGGTTCCTTGTGGATCCCTAAAGAGTCCCTATAGATATCCTGCAGGGCATGTAAGGTCCCTACAGGATCCCTATAGAACCCATATAGATCCTGCGGGGCCTGTACGGCCGTCACGGATTTCTATAGAGGACCCCATAGACACCCCAAAGAAGTAGTACTAGTAGTACTACTAGTAATCAAAACACTGGTAGTAGTATAGGTGCGTCCTTACTGCACATTTGTGACGTGCACAATCGCGAAAGTGTAAACACACAACAGCTGATCGTCTGTGCGAAATGGGCTAGTCGCTGCCGAAGCATGGAATCGGCCATTGCGCGCCGAATTTGCGTCTCCCGCGCCCTGGGGCACCCCGCCAACGGGGGGAGCGCGGGAAACACAAATTCGGCCTGGAATCGGCCATTGCGTGCCGAATCTGTGTCTCCCGCGCCCTGGGGCACCCCGCCAACAGGGGGAGCGCAAAAGGGAACGCGGGGGACACACATTCGGCCTGCGATCGGCCATTGCGCGCCGAATCTGTCTCCCGCGCCCTGGGGCACCCCGCCAACAAGGGGAGCGCACGTGGGAGCGCGGGAGACACACACTCGGCCTGGAATCGGCCATTGCGTGCCCAATCTGTGTCTCCCGCGCCCAGGGCCCCCCACCAAC
>CAUYUJ010003983.1:62500-70000 GCA_963575745.1 Prorocentrum cordatum
CATTCCCATTCCCATTACCATTGCACTTACCATTGCCGTTGCCATTGCCATGGCCATTATCATTGTCATTGCCATTGCCAATCCCATTGCCATTGTCATTACCATTACCGTTGCCATTGTCATTGCCATTGCCAATCGCTACCCCGTTACCATTACCCTTACCATTACCATTACCATTACCAGTACCATTACCTCTGTCATTACCATTACCATCACCATTGCCATTGCCATTCGTCACTACCATTACCATTGCCAGTACCATTTCCACTCCCATTCCCATTACCAGTAGCATTACCATTACCATGAGACTACCGCTGCCATTACCATTAGAATTCTCATTCCCATTCCCAATACTATTACAAGTTCGATTGCCATTACCATTACCATTACCATTTCCAGTGCCATTACCATTACCATTGCCATTGCCATTGCCCTTCGCCACTACCACTATCATTTCCATTCCCGTTCCCGTTCCCAGTCCCACTTCCATTCCCATTACCATTACCATTACCACTGCCACTGCCATTGCCATTACCATTACCATTGCCATTACCTTTAACTCTGCATTTACCTCTACCCTTACCATTACCATTACCATTGCCATGGCCATTACCATTGCCATTGTCATTGCCATTCCCATTGTCATTGCCATTGCCATTACCATTACCGTTGCCATTGCCATTGTCATTGCCTCGCTACCCCGTTACCACTATCATTGCCGTAACCATTACCAGTACCCTTACCATTACCATTACCATTACCATTACCATTACCATTACGATTGCCATTGCCATTGCCATTCGAGGATTTCAGTAGGAATCATTCAGTGGAGGGTTTCAGTAGGAATCCACATGTGGAGGATTTCGGTAGGAATCATTGAGTGGAGGGTTTCGATCGGAATCCTTCTGTCGAGGATTTCACTGTGAATCCTTCTTATGGGGGCGTCCAATAGGAATCCTTCTAGGGGGGAGGGCAGATGTGGCCACGTCGCATTCCTTTTTTTTCTCCTGGCGCCCCCCCCCAGAAAAAAAAATCAAAAACAAACACAGTTTTTGTTTTTCTTGTTTTTTTTGGGGGGGGGGCGCCAGGAGGAACAAACAAAAAAAGGCAGAGAGGTAGCAGGAGGGGGAGAGGGAGAGGAGGAGGAGGAGGAGGAGGCGGAGGAGGAGGAGGAGGAGGAGGAGGACGACACTGAGCAGAGTGTGCACAGAAACAGTCGCGAACTCAGCGCGAAACCCTCGCGCGCGCGCTGTGGAACCCCAGCGACTCCACAATCCCCCGTTCTCTCCTCCTCCTCCAGCTCCTCCTCCTCCTCAGGCGTTTCGCGCTCGGGCTGTTGGGGCTGCCCGATTTCGCGAAGGTCCCAATGGCACAGCCTGCATGCGTCCCCCCCACCCAGTACAATACTTCGTGGCCCCACAGGGAGCTCCACCTAATGTCCCAGTGGCGCAGCCCTCATGCGTCTCCCCCACCCAAAACAGCGCTCCGTGGCCCCATACGGTGCTCCACCGAAGTTTCCAGTGGCGCAGCCCGCATGCGTCTTCCACACCCGGTATAGCATATAAAAAAGAAATAACGATAAACGGGGGAAAAAAAAAAAAAAAAAAAAAAAAAAAAAAAACAAAAAAGAAGGAGGAAAAGAGAAAAAAACCAAGGAGAAAAAGAAAAAATCGTTCCGTGGCCCCATAAGGAGCTCCACTTAAGGTTCCAATGGAGCAGCCCGCATGCGTCCCACACACCGAATACAACGTTTCGTGGCCCCGTAGGGAGCTCCACCTGAGGTCCTAGCGACGCAGCCCGCATGCGTCTCCCACACCCAATACAGCGCTTCGTGGCCCCTTAGGGAGCTACACCGAAGGTCCCAATGGCGCAGCCCGCATGCGTCTCTCTCTCTCTCTCTCTCTCTTTCTCTCTCTCACAAACACGCACGCACAAACACAAGCACACACACACACTAACTACAACGCTTCGTGGCACCATAGGGAGCTCCACCGAAGGTCCCAGTGGCGCAGCCCGCATGCGTCTCCCCCACCCAGTACAACGCTTCGTGGCCCCATAGGGAGCTCCACCGAAGGTCTCAGTGGCGCAGCCCGCATGCGCCTCCCACGCCCAGTACAACGTTTCGTGGCCCCATAGGGAGCTCCACCGAAGGTCCCAGTGGAGCAGCCCGCATGCGTTTCCCCCACCCAGTGCAACGTTTCGTGGCCCTACAAGAGGGCTCCACCGAAGACGATGCCCACAACTGCGGTATTCACAAGTGCATCTGGTTGGTTCCTCCGCCAGGCTATATTTTCTGGCCAATGGCAACGTCCTCATTGGTCGAACTACTCCGTCGATGCGCCGCGCCGCGCGTACGGGAAGCGCGGTGCCGCACCGACGCGCGCCGTGCCGCACGGTCCCCGCACGACCATCCAGGCCGCTGGCTGTCTGTGTGAACGGGTCACCCAGCAACGCCCACTGTGCAACGGACGCCACTGACAAACTTGGCTCGCGCGCACCTGGCTGCGCCTGCCGCCCTCGGGCTCCGCCCGGCTCCGCCTGCCTGCGTCCAGCCAAAACAGATAGGAAGGATGCGCGCTAGGGATGCAAGCCTCTTGGACGCCCGCGTTGAAGCTTTTTCGAGCGCGGCGGGCCTTCGCAAGTAGTCAAGGATGGACCGAAGAGGCAAGGATTCAAGGGAACCCTTGGGAAGGCTACCCATCCTTGCCATCGGTTTCAGTGTAACACTCGAGCGGACTGCCTGTGGGTCGCACAAGCCCTGGGCTGCGCCTTGCGCGCATGCTGCCCACTAGGCAGCCCGGCGGGATTCTCTGCACCAGGCTCGATCAATACAGCCTGCTTCAATCCCACGGGCCCCTTAGGTTGTCCTGGACTGACAGGGGCAAGCGGAAAGGTAAAAACGCGAGAATATCTCAGATGATGATGATAAGGATGAGGAGGAGGAAGGAGAGAGAAGAGAGTGGGCAGGAGGCAATGGATGATCCAGGGTTGCCCCCTCCTCTCTCCCACCCAATGCATATGGGATCGAGCCCCCCCCACTGGATGGGTACTCCCGTGAGCTTCGCAGAGGCCTCGCAAAGGCCCCCGCCCTCCCCCTGTGAGTATGGGGTGGTTTGTTGTCGTCGTCGTCGGCGTCTCGGCGTCGTCGACGTCGTCGTCGTCATCGTCGTCGCCGTCGTCGGCGGCGGCGGCGGCGGCGTTGGCGTCGGCGTCGTCGCCCCCCCTCCATCTGTGGAACCCTGGGGCCCATCCCATCTTGGGGAGGGGGGGGGGGCTGAGAATTCTCGACGAGGGATCTGGTACAATCAGGCGCCTCGGCATGCTGCCAGGGTCTCCAGCAAGATGCCCAAACAAAGGCCAACGATATGTTCTGCTGCCAAAAGCTTCTGGCAGCATGTATAAGTAAAAAACAGGATCACTGACAGTCTCATCTCGTGCACCTAGGCGCTCTAAATGGGCGCAGCCCTCTAGGGAGGAGCACGAGGAGTAGAAGATGAGATGAAGGGGGGTAAGGGAAGGAAGGCTACGAGACTGCACGTGTTGTGGAGGCGACGGCTGAAAATGCTAAGTGCTACTACCTACTGAGCAGGCGAAGCAACCAGTCCCAGAGATTCTGCGAGCCCTCTGATTCATCGATAATATGTTCACCACAATCCCAAACAGCCTCGTCCGTCTTGACCCACCCGTCCTCCGTCCACATGGAGTTTGGGTCGCAAGTTTGGTTGCACGCGAACCAGTAGTCATTCTTCTTGTAGCACTTCGCGTCAGGATCAGCGCAGCACTGGGACAGTGCGCAAGACGCCCCGTTTGGAGAGCATGGGAGCCGAATCTCCTCACAATCCCAAACTGTCTCGTTTGTCGTGACCCATCCGTCCGCCGTCCACATACTGTTCGGGTCGCAAGTTTGGTTGCACGAGCTCCAATGGTCGTTCTTCTTGTAGCACTTCGACCCAACCTCAGCGCAACACATGGTAAGTGCGCAAGACTCCCCGTTCGGCGAGCAAACGGAGGCTGTCGCAACATCGGAGCTACTCGCGGAGTCTGACGAAGCACCAGTGTCAGCGACATTCCCGGCACCGG
The DNA here is from genome assembly GCA_963575745.1 of Prorocentrum cordatum. NCBI lineage: Eukaryota > Dinophyceae > Prorocentrales > Prorocentraceae > Prorocentrum > Prorocentrum cordatum. Next base: position 66,581 of record CAUYUJ010003983.1, read on the forward strand.
AGTCAGACGAAACGTCGGTACTGTCGATGCTGATGACTTCGCAATCCCAAACTGTTTCGTTCGTCTTGACCCAGCCGTTCTCCATCCACATGTAGTTTGGATTGCATGTTTGGTTGCACGCGAACCAGTAGTCATTCTTCTTGTAGCACTTCGAGCCGGGATCAGAGCAGCACTGAGTAACTGCGCAAGACTCCCCGGGCTGCGAGCACGGCGGCCGAATCTCCGTGCAGTCCCAGACTGTCTCGTTCGTCGTGACCCATCCGTCCACCGTCCACAGACTGTATGGGTTGCAAGTTTGGTTGCACGAGCTCCAATGGTCGTTCTTCTTGTAGCACTTCGCGCCAGGCTCAGAACAGCACTGGGACAGCGCGCAAGACGCCCCGGTCTGCGAGCACGTGCCGTTCTTGTCCTCGGCTGCTGCATCAGCAATGGGATTCGCTGATTCGACAGGGTTCACGGTGAGGTCCTCGCAATCCCAGACTGTCTCGTCCGTCTCGACCCAGCCGTCCTCCATCCACATGTAGTTGGGGTTGCAAGTTTGGTTGCACGAGCTCCAATAGTCGTTCTTCTTGTAGCACTTCGCCCCTGGCTCAGAGCAGCACTGGGACAGTGCGCAAGACGCCCCGTTGTGCGTGCACGGAAGCCGAATCTCCTCACAATCCCAAACTGTCTCATTCGTCGTGACCCATCCGTCCACCGTCCAAAGACTGTATGGGTTGCAAGTTTGGTTGCACGAGCTCCAATGGTCATTCTTCTTGTAACACTTCGCGCCAGGCTCAGAGCAGCACATGGTAAGTGCGCAAGACTCCCCGTTCGGCGAGCATGCGGAGGCTGTCGCAGCGCCGGAGCTACTCGCGGAGTCTGACGAAGCATCAATGTCAGCGGCATCAGTGGAATTAGCGGTGCTGTCTATGCTGATGACTTCGCAATCCCAAACTGTCTCGTTCGTCTTGACCCAGCGGTCCTCCATCCACATGGATTTGGGGTCGCAAGTTAGGTTGCACGCGAACCAATAGTCATTCTTCTTGTAGCAACTCGCGCCTGGCTCAGAACAACACTGGGAAAGTGCGCAAGACGCCCCGGGTTGCGAGCACGGCGGCCGAATCTCCGTGCAGTCCCAGACTGTCTCGTTCGTCGTGACCCATCCGTCCACCGTCCACAGACTGTATGGGTTGCAAGTTTGGTTGCACGAGCTCCAATAGTCGTTCTTCTTGTAGCACGTCGAGCCTGGTTCCGAGCAGCACTGGGAAAGTGCGCACGACGCCCCATTCTGAGAGCACGTGCCTTTCTCGTCCTCGGCTTCTGCATCAGCGACGGGATCCGCGGATTCGACAGGGTTCACGGTGAGGTCCTCGCAATCCCAAACTGTCTCATTCGTCTCGACCCAGCCGTCCTCCATCCACATGTAGTTGGGGTTGCAAGTTTGGTTGCACGAGCTCCAATAGTCGTTCTTCTTGTAGCACTTCGCCCCTGGCTCAGAGCAGCACTGGGACAGTGCGCAAGACGCCCCGTTTGGCGTGCACGGAAGCCGAATCTCCTCACAATCCCAAACTGTCTCGTTTGTCGTGACCCATCCGTCCGCCGTCCAAAGACTGTTTGGGGCGCAGGTTTGGTTGCACGTGCTCCAATGGTCATTCTTCTTGTAGCACTTCGCGCCAGGCTCAGAGCAGCACATGGTAAGTGCGCAAGACTCCCCGTTCGGCGAGCAAACGGAGGCTGTCGCAGCATCGGAGCTACTCGCGGAGTCTGACGAAGCATCAGTGTCAGCGGCATTCCCGGCACCGGAGTCAGACGAAACGTCGGTACTGTCGATGCTGATGACTTCGCAATCCCAAACTGTTTCGTTCGTCTTGACCCAGCCGTTCTCCATCCACATGTAGTTTGGATTGCATGTTTGGTTGCACGCAAACCAATAGTCATTCTTCTTGTAGCACTTCGAGCTGGGATCAGAGCAGCACTGGGACAGTGCGCAAGACGCCCCAGTTGCCGAGCACGGCGGCCGAATCTCCGTGCAGTCCCAGACTGTCTCGTTCGTCGTGACCCATCCGTCCACCGTCCACAGACTGTATGGGTTGCAAGTTTGGTTAAAAAAATAATGGGAAACAAAAAAAAAAATAAAAAAAAAAAAAAAAACAAACAAAAACTAAAAAGAAAATCAAAATGCACCCAGTAAAAAAGAACGGAAAAAATGAATGTAAAAAAACAGTAGAAAATAAAATAAAAAAAAAGAAAGAGAGGTAGATAGCTCCAATGGTCGTTCTTCTTGTAGCACTTCGCGCCAGGCTCAGAACAGCACCGGGTAACTTCGCAAGACGCCCCCGTCTGCGAGCACGGATCGGTCTCGCTGGGATCCCCGCCACTCACATTGCTGGCAGCCTCGACAATTATAGCCTCGGGAGAAGCAAGAGTCGCGGCCCCCGTGGAGGGCCCCGCGCGCCAAGCCACAGCCAGCAAAGCCAGCGCCGCCGCGGCCGCCGACAGCGCCGCCGCCCCGGCCAGAGCGCGCTGCTCGCGCGGCGCGACCGGCGCCCGCGCGGGGGCGATCACCCCTGGCTCGCAGTCGCTCTCGAGGGGGAGCCGGAGCGGCAGGAACTCGCTCCTGTCCGCGCGCATGGCGGGCGAACGATCGAGCTGCAGCGGGCGCCTGTCGGGTGGGAACACGAGTCTCGAGCCTCGAGTCAGAATGACTTGAGCCAAAATGACTGCGGATATCTTTGGGCACATCTTGGGGCCTCATCCTGGGCGACTCAGGCAGCACCTTGGGGGCTTCGGGGGCCACCCTGGGGCTGTGTTGGGCAACCTCGGAGACTCTGGGGGCCGTCTTGAAGAGACATCTCAACATTTTGGGAGCAAGCCGTGGGACATGCAAAACATTGGTTTGCCCTCTGGGGGGGCATCTCGGTGCCCACCTGAGCCATCTTGGAAACATCTTGGGGTCGTCTTCAACCTTCTTGGGTTACTGAAGCCTTCTTTGGAGCCTCCTGGGGCCGTCCTGGCCGTGCGGTGGCGTCCAATTCTAGGCAGCCCCCCCAAAAAAGTCCAGGTAGAAAGGAGTGGCGCTTTGGAAGTTTTGGGCTGATTCGTGACAATGACGCATTTGCATGCTGTGCTTGTCGCACCTCGTTGGCTCCCCGACCCTTTGTTACCGGGGCCCTGAAGCTTCGTGCGAACTCGAGGTGCCAAGGCCCGCCAATTCGTCGCGAGCGGGTTTCCGGCTCCCCCGTCGGAGTAGGAGAACGCCCTGCGGCACCCCTACGTCCCCTGCTCGCACTCTCTCTGGGCGATCACGTCAGATCTGGACGGTCACGCCGCAATCGGCCAGCGCAGCAGCGCAATGCAACCCGCCAGCTGCATCACATTGCAACACCACTGGGGGGCTGCAATGGGCTTGGGGCGTGCAATCTGTTCCAGGGCGCAATG
>CAUYUJ010003984.1:0-48697 GCA_963575745.1 Prorocentrum cordatum
CCTAGCCAGGCACCCAGATAATCAGGGTTCTAGAAGGCACCCCCATTAGGTGCAAGCGGCGCATGACAAAGCATAGTCAAAACAAGACTCCGAGCAAATAATAACAAATAATAAAACAATCGTCCCGCACTCTTCTTTTTTGCTATTCTTGAAGGTTCCTCCTGTAGAGGGACAGGCCCGACTTAACTCTCTCGCAGGACGTCCTTGCCGTCGCTGACGAGGTCGACGCGCAGAGGGGCCTCGGTCGCCACGCCCCCCCGGTACACGAGCGCCACGCTGGCGTTGAGAGCGCACACCACGTGGTAGCCGTCCTTCAGATACAGGTCGGGCATTTCCCCCTACGGGCGGAATCCAGAGAAAAAACACAACAATAGCCCAAACAACCCAGAAAATAATCGAACATAATCGAAACATCGTCCCCGGACTATTGTTCGACTATGCTTGAGCATTCCTCCTGTAGAGGGACACGCCCGGCTTCACTTCAGATGTACGGGGGAACTGCCGCAATCGGCAGTGGCCAGAGAGAGAGAGGGCGAGAGAGAGAGGGCGAGAGAGCGGATGTCCCCAAAAACTTCCAGTCATCGTGCTCATTGCCAGAAGGACCGTCACATACGGAACAACGAGACATTCTTGGTTGCGGCGAGCCCCGGCCACGCATCCTAGACCGAAGGAGCGGCCTGACAACCAGGGCACCTCCTGGTCTCAAAAAAGGCCAGCGATCCTCATTTCACGCCTTGACTGCACGCACGTGCTCGACGATGGACCCCGCGTGACTCATCGGCCTTCAGCGGTCTTCGGCGGGATCTGGTCGTCTCCGGCGGTCCTCAGCGGTCTTCAGCGCGAGATCTGGATGGCTGTGCCTCACGAAGAGCTCATGATCAAGCACCTCTGAAAACCGCCCACTGCCCACGCTACCGCGTGACTCGGTGGGGGGCCTGGACTCCTCGAGGGTGTCTCAGCATCGTCGTCGCCAGTCCCAAGGACATCGAGAAACGAACAGAGAAAAGGAACGTCGTAGCTGAGTCGATCCCCTCCCCCCCTTCCACTCCCTGACGGAGGGGGGGTACGGGGGAGGGTGCGGGACCGGGGGGCGCTCCTGGATCAGATTACCGCCCCAGGGCCCCGGCGGCCCATCCTCCCCTCCCCGCACGGTTCCCCCCTGTGGACGGGAAGGGCAAGGGGGGGGAGCCCTGCAGGCGGGGGATCCTGTCCCGCGGGAGGCCCCACTCTTGCGTGCGACCGATGTAGGACGAAACCAAGACGAGGACAAAATCGGGAACGGATGAATCGGGAATCACTAAAATCCGGCCGCTCTGAAGGATGTCTCGGGCGCCGCGGCCTTCTCAGAGCGTTCTGGAACGCTCTGTGAGCGTTCTGGAACGCGCTGGAGCGAACTTATCCTCGTCCAAGCTCCACCCGACGATGACCCCCGTTAACAGGGAGCCCACAAAGGACGTGCGCGCCCAACCACGCACGTGCACACGGCCCCCAAGTTCTCGAGCCAGCCTCGTGATACGAAAGTTCGCGCAAGTCGTACTCTCGAAACCAGCGTGGACTCATGTGCGTGCACGTCCTCCTTGCGCAGCTGGGCTGCGTGAGCACCAGGCTCCTCGCCACCGCCCGGCGCCGGCTGCTGGCTCACCCAGGCCTCCAGCTCGCAGCCGGCGCCGCCCACGCGCCCGAGGGCCCCCAGCAGCAGGCCGCGGAGGAGCCGGGGGGCGTCGCGGGGGCCCATGTGGCCCGGCCGGCAGGGCGGCGGAAGACCCCGCCTCTCGGGGGCGCGCTGAAGATCGCGGGCGCGTGAAGCACCCGCAGAGGCCCCGACGAGCGAGGCCACTTGGTAAGCGCCCCCGAGGACGGAGTCGAACAGGGCAAGGCTGCTCCGTGAGCGCCCAGCGGGGGGAAGCGGATCCTCCCTGGAAGAGGGGGGGGGGCGGGACGGGGGTGCGCAACATGGCCCGACGCGGACAACGAGGGGAGAGAGCGAGGCACAGTGGGGGGGATATGAGGAGCCACGAGATATGTGTAGATGTATACCTGTACGACCACCCTCCGGGTGATACGGATGTGGTGGGGGGGGGGAAGAGGGGACACCACGGGACACCCCACCACGGGTCACTTGTCGATCTCATTATCGATCTCACTCAACGGGACACCACGGGACACCATGGGCCACCACGGGACACCACGGGACACCGCGGGACACCTCTCGATCTCACTATCGGTCTCACTATCGATCTCACTATCAATCTCACTCAACGGGACACCATAGGACACCACGGGACACCTCGGGATTCCACATCGATCTCACTATCGATCTCACTCAACGGGACACCACGGGACACCACGGAACACCTGTCGATCTCACTATCGATCTCACTGTCGATCTCACTATCGATCTCACTTTTTGGGACTCCACGGGGCACCGCGGGACACCTCGGGGCACCACATCGATCTCAGTATCGATCTCACTACCGATCTCACTATCGATCTCACTCAACGGGACACCACGGGACACCACGGGACACCTGTCGATCGCACTATCAATCTCACTATCGATCTCACTTTTTGGGACACCACGGGACACCACGGGACCTCCTCGGGGCACCACATCGATCTCACTATCGATCTCAATATCGATCTCACTCAACGGGACACCGTGGGCCACCACGGGCCACCACGGGACACCGCGGGACACCGCGAGCCACCGCCGGACGGGCGGGCGGGGGAGAATCATTTGTCTTGACCTCGCCCTAGCAACGGCGGACACCATGACACCGCGGGACACCGCGGGCCACCGCCGGACGGGCTTGAGGGGGAGAATCATTTGTCTTGACTTCGCCCTAGCAACGACGGGTTCATTCCTCTCGCGCGCCCACGCAGCTTCACCTCGCCCGCACGCCCGACACGAGCGAAACGAAACGATTTCCCGGTTGGGGGTCTCCGTTCCACTTTGATATCACCCCCAACCTCCGATATATGTATGCATGCATGCATGCATGCATGTATGTATGTATGTATGCATGTATGTATGCATGCATGCATGCATGCATGTATATATGTATGTATGTATGTATGCATGCATGCATGCATGCATGCATGCATACATGCATGTGTGTGTATGTATGTATGTATGTATGTATGTATGTATGTATGCATGCATGCATGCATGCATGCATGCATGTATGTATGTATGTATGTATGTATGTATGTACGTGTGAATGTGTGTATGTACGTACCTATGTAGGTAGGCAGGTGGGTAGCAGGTAGGTCGGTAGGTGGGTGGGTGGGTAGGTAGGCATGCATGTAAGCGTGTATGTATGTATGCTTGTATGTATGTATGGAATGTATATATATATATATATATATATATATATACGTATATACTAGAACCACGCGCACGCTTCGCGCGCGCTTCGGTTCTAGCAGGTCCCACACCTTGACGAGTTAACTGCTCCGCTGAAGTAGTGGACCATAGATAGTTTGAGCTGGAAGCGAAGAAGTGCCCATAACGCTGAACGCATTATCGGCAATGAGAGCACGCATGTCAATCCGCATTCTGGGAGGCTTTCGGGGAAGATCTGGGGGCGGAGGCCTGATGAATCGGGTTCCCAGAAGGCCTTCTTGGAACATAGTTTTTGGGGCGTCTGTGGGAACCTGTTGGAGCGTGCCGTCGTCGTCGTCGTCGTCGTCCTCGTCTTCGTCGTTTCGTCGTCTTCGTCATCGGATGGACACCTCCCACGATCCATCCAGCGCAATTCTCCACTCCAGACCGAAGCCCGACGATCCCAGGGCCCGAGAACGGCCCCCGAAAGCAGAAAGCGCCGAACAACCGTGTCGAACATCGAAGTTCGAAGTTCGTCGTCGTCTTCGTCGCCGCCGCCGCCGTCGTCGCCTTCGTCGTCGGCAGACGTCGGCAGAGAAGGCGATCAATCATGTCTCCAGTCAACTTCCCAGACAACTCTCCGGAAACGCGATGGCACTTCGGAGCCCCTGGAGACTCGGGCCCACGATGAACCATGTCCCTGGAAGGCCTTCTGGGGAAATGACTTGTCGGCGTGTGTTGGGGGGCCACTTGGGCGTTCCCTGGAAGCCCCTTTGGGGCCTCCTGGAGCTTCCTGGGGGCCTCTTGGGAACCTCACGGCGCTTCTTGGGAGCCTCTTGGTGGCCTCCGGGAGCCTACTGGGGGCCTCGAGGGCCAGAGGCCTCAAAATATCGGTTCGCGGCCCCCCTCTGGGCCCCCTCTTGGGGCGCTCTTGGGGCACACTTGGGTTGTCTGGGGAGCCTCCTGGGTCGTGTTGGGGCCCACTTCGGGGCCTCGTGGGATGTCTTGGAGCGATCTGAAGGGCCTCCGAGGCCGTGAGGGAGCGTCGGGAAGCGGGCGGGAAAAGCGAGAACGCCCAAATCCTCCAAACACCATCGGAAATTTACAAAATTTGCCTCCCAGGGCCCTCTTGGGGAGCCTTTTGAGGCAATCCTGGAGCGTGTTGGGGTCCTCGTCGACCGTCTTGAGGGCATCTTGGGCATCTTCGGGGCCTCTTGGGACCGTCTTGGGCCCTGTTGGGGCCCACTTAGCCTGTCGCGGCTCGTTTCGAGGCGGGCACGGGCCTTCTCGGGAGCTCTGGGACCCCCGCAGAACCCCCGTGGGGCGCCCACGGAGGGTACAGGCACCGGCCTGGGCCCCACCGACTTGGGGCCCTCTTGGTGTGCTCCAAGGCCGTCTCGGAGGCCATCCTGGGCGTCTTGGAAGTCTCTTGGGCCGTCTAGGGGGCCGTCTTGGGGGGCCTCTTGGGGCCGTCTTGGGGGGCCGTCTTGGGGGGCCGTCTTGGCCCGTTTGGGGCCGTCTTGGGAGGCATCTTGGGCCGTTCTGGGGCCATCCTGGAGGACTCTTGGGCGATCTAAGGGCGATCCTTGGGGCTCTCGGACCGTCTCGGGCCATCGGAAGGCCGAACAAAAAGCAAATGCACAAATCCTTCAAAAACCGACGGAACATCAATGATGTTGGCCTCTTGGAGGCTTCCTGGGCCGTCTTGGGCCGTCTTAGAGCCATCTTGGGCCGTCTTGGTGGGCTCCTGGCATGTCTAACGCCAACTTGGGGCCCTGTTGGGGTGCTCCAGGGCCGTCTTGGAGGCCATCCCGGGCGTCTGGGAGGCCTTTTGGGCCGTTTTGGGGCCGTCGTGGAGGCCTTTTGGGCCGTTCTGGGGCCATCCAGGAAACTTCTTGGGCGATCTTGGGGCGATCTTGGGGGACTGTTGGGCCGTCGGCCCGTATCAAGGTTTACAATGGAAGAATCCGTACACAATCTAAGGGAAATCAATGATGTTGGCCTCTTCGGGCCTTGCTGGAGGCCCTGTTGGAAGCCTCCTGGGCCGTCTTGGGCCATCTGAGAGCCATCTTGGGCCGTCTTGGTGGGCTCCTGGACCGTCTGACACCGTCGGAAGCTGTCTGGACGGCCTCTCTGGGCCGACTTGGGGCCCTCTTGGGGTGCCCCAGGGCATCTTGGAGGCTTCCCCGAGCGTTTCATAAGCCTCTTGGGCTGTTTTGGACCAGGAACGGGGGCCCTGGAACCCCGGTACCCCCATGGAGGGATGGAGCCGGCCCCCCCCAGGGACCTGGAACGCCGGTGTGTGTGTGTGTGTGTGTATATATATACACACATACACGTACAGCTGTGTATCTATGTGTGTATACATATAGAGATTTATGACACCCCGCAATTTCGGATAAAGTGCTAGGGGCGGCGGGGACATAGTCAGTTTCCGACGCTCTGAACAAAAACAACTAAAACCACCTAAAAACTAAAAAACAACTCGCGCGCTGAATATTTACAGATCATACAGCGGGCCTTCCGCTGGCGCCAATTTTTTCGTGTGGGTGGTACGCGGGGTAGGTCGCGGGTTGGTCGAAGGCGGGTCGCGGGCGGGTCGTGGGTGGTTTCTGGGTCCGCGGGGTGGGTCGCGACGTGGATAGACGGGCTGGGTCGCGGCTGGGTCGCATGGTGGGGCGCGGGCGTTGATGGTCGCGGGTCGGGTCGTGGGGCGTCGTGGCGCGGATGTGGTTCGCGGGCAAGTCGAACGTCAGGTCGCGGTTAGAGTCGCGGTTTCGGGGTGGGGTCGCGGCGTGCGGTCGAGGGTGGGTCGCGGGTTGGTCGCGCGGCGTGTGGGTCGCGGGTGGGTCGCGGTGGGCGCGGGTGGGTCGCGGGTGGGTCGCGGGTGTGTCGCGGGTGGGTCGCGGGTGGGCTGCCGGTGGGTCGCGGGGTTGGATCGCGGGCGGGTGGTGGGGTTGGGTCGCGGGTGGGTCGCGGTTGGGTCGCGAGGTTGGTCGCGGGTGGGTCGCGGGGTGGGTCGCGGGGTGGGTCGCGGGTTGGTCGCGGGCGGGTCGCGGGCGGTCGCAGGCGGGTCGCGGGCGGGCCGCGGGGGGGACGACGACATCAACAACAACAACAACAACAACAACAACAACAACAACAACAACAACAACAACAACAACAACAACAACAATTACTAGCACGTGGGGACACTCCGTTCTCACCAGTGCCAGGGTTTTCATAGGAGGCGGGCAATGCCCCCACTTTGTGGGGGGGCCGGTTCAAGCTCTACCAAATTTCCAAACGACTCTTCGCCACCACCCACAACCAGCTTCCCGCCTTTTCTTGATCTATTCGTACTGTTCTTTTTCTCTTCGTATTTATTGTTTTTATTTGATATTTATGTTATTGTGTTTTTATTTCTCTCTGAATCTCTCGTTGCTTTTATGTTCTTCTATTGCTGGTATTTATGTCTCATTTTGTTTTTTCGTTTGTGTTTTTTTTTCAGTTTCCGCTATTTTTCTATCTTTCTATTTATCTTAGTTTTTTTTTGGTTCAAATGACGTTCGGACACTTTTCTTCGTCGTGGCATGCGGACGACCGTGGCTACTATTCAGGGCCCCGCGGCCGACGACGACGGCGTGCGCGCGCGAAGAAAAAACGAATGTGTCCCGCATGGTATTATTTGACAGGGATGATGGCCCTGGCAGGTGCGCAACCGTTCTTGCAGAAGTTCGAAAAAGTTGCTCGCAAAAGCCCGTTTGACAGAAATGTTTAAAAAGTGTTGGGTGTCTCTTTTACTTTCGTTATTATACTTTATATTATCACGAATCCGACAAAGAGCGCGCGGGATGAGATTTTGACATTTTTTTGTTGAAAAACCATTGGTTTTTTGATGTTTTTATGTTGAAATCGTTCCGAACACTAAGCTTTTGGAAGGATTTCGTCTTGCGCGCGCGAATGTCAACTTTACCTTATTTTTTGCAAGGGATTCTTGAAATTTGATTATATTAGAAAAAGAAATGTCATTTTATAGTGTTTTTTGCAAGGGAAAAAAAAAACAAACGATCGTCAACAACACAAACGGATCCGGACCAACCCGTGTTGCCTGAGACTTCCTCACGAAAATGATGAAAACGTGGCTGCGGCCTAGGCGCGGCGGGGGGGTCGTGCACCAGGGGTCCCAACAATAATTATTCTTTAGAAGTAGTAATGTTCAACAACAACAACACCACCACCACCACCACCACCACCACCACCACCAACAGCGACAACAACACCAACACCAACAACAACAACAACAATAACAACAAAAACACAAACAACACCAACAACAACAACAACAACAACAACAACAACAACAACACATCCAACAACAACAACAACGACAACAACAACAGCAACAACACCAACACCAACACCACCAACACCAACACCAACACCAACACCACCAACAACAACAACAACAAGCAGAAGCCGCACCGCGGAGTGTCATTTCAGGCACCCACCCTTGGGGCAGTGAGTGATTGTTCGCCCCCTCTTACTCCGATAAACATATATCAGTATAGCTATATACATACATACATGCATACCTACCTACCGGCCGACATACCTACCTACGTACTTACTTACCTACTTACCTACCGACATACTTACATGCATATATATATGTATCTATATATATAAGCATACATACATATATATATATGCTTCTCTCACCTGTTTTTGTGCACTCCGCCAGGGAGCTTGTCAGGCCAGGACCTCTGGGGGCTACTCAGGGGTCAACCCAGGAGTTGGGAGAGGTCCCGTCCCTTCAGCGGCATCCAAGGGCCTCCCAACCCGCCTGGCACAGCCGTGGCGCTTAAGCACCCGCGCTGCGTCCCAGACGCGCTGGGCCCTTGCCCCGCCGGGAGGTTAAACGTCACCAACCCCTGAACCCCCTAGCTCTCGTCCTGGCAAAAACTCGCGCGGAGGCAGGCACGGCCACGCGCGAGACGGTAGCAATGCTGCCCCCTGTCTGTGGGTGGGCCAACACAGCTACGGAAGATGGATGAAACTCACCGTTATCCATCAACGGCGTCGCGCACGCTCAGGTGGACTCCGCATAGGTTTCCTTGGAAGGTTCATATATGCTACTCTCACCTGTTTTTGTGCACTCCGCCAGGGAGCTTGTCAGGCCAGGACCTCTGGGGGCTACTCAGGGGTTAACCCAGGAGTTGGGAGAGGTCCCGTCCCATCAGCGTCCACCAAGGGCCTCCCAACCCGCCTGGCACAGCCGTGGCGCTTAAGCACCCGCGCTGCGTCCCAGACGCGCTGGGCCCTTGCCCCGCCGGGAGGTTAAACGTCACCAACCCCTGAACCCCCTAGCTCTCTCCACGGTCCCTACCCTGGCAAAAGCCGCTCCCTCTTGCTCTTACTTATGCCCTCCACCTTGTTGTAATGAAATGAGGGAAGAAAGGTGGAGGATGGGCGGGACAGACAGACAGGCAGTACAAAGCAAGAACAGTTCATCTCGCTTCTGCTCGCAGGCGGGACGCGAGCAGGTTGCAGCGCCTCCGATGCGTGGGCGAGAGATTTAATTGAGTGGCCTCGGCGACGGCATCCTGGACATACAAGCGGGCCGTGCGCGCCGAGGCCCATCTGCCTCGGAGCAGCGTCTGCTCCATGGAGCCGCGGCTGCGGAAGTCGGCGGAGGCGCCGCCCCGCCGCCAGCTGTAGAGGGTGAGCTTTGCATCTTGCAGCTCCAGCAGCTCACGCACGCGGCCGAAAGTGTTCATGAAACTGCTTGGCTCCATCCCGAGGCACAAGTCCTGTCCGTGCGCCTGAGCCTTTGCTCTGGCAAGGAGGGCGACCGCTACACCACTCCGCACGAGCACGAACTCTCGGGCACCAGTCTGATGCTGGCTCTTGGTGTTGCGCAGCTGCAGCACGGCCATTCGTCGGAGTGGATACAGCTGTACATCGGACCACACGAGCGAGGTCATCTCACCCGTCCGGAGGAAAGCATCGTAGCCTGCAGCCAGCACCGCCGCAGCACCGAGCTGGCCCACGGCCGCAAATGCACCAGCGAACGCTGCCGCGATCAGCGGACCGATTGGCAGCGCCCGCCCAGCTGGCTCCAGGCGTTGCCACGTCTTGGCCAAGCGCCAGCTGTCCCGCAGGTGCCCTCGCACGGGCGGGAAAGTGTGCGTGATGCCTGCAATTGCATTATTAACCTCAAACAAGGATCCTCCGCTCAGCCAACGGCTCTCAATGAAGGCGGCCACGCCAGCGTCGACCTGAGCGGGCGTCTGCGGCTGCCGGTGCTCCTGGATCCAGAAATCAACGACTTCATCGACTGCCGCACGGTACCGCTGCAGGGTGAGTGGCGTGACCATCGCCTCCCTCAGCGGTTGGGACCTCGCTGCAGCTCGTCGTGCCATCGCCTGGGCCGTGACCCTGCTCACCTTTGCTGCTGCCTGCGCTGCGCGCTTGCTGGGGGCGGCCCTCCTGGCCCTCGCCTGCGGCAGCACTGGGAGCGAGGCAGCGGCGGCCGAAGCTCCAGCGGGACGGCGTGTCGGCGGGCATGTCGTCGGTGTCGCAGTAGCCGTACAGCGGGTACCCAGCCGTCGCGAGGAGCAGGGAGTTGAGCCGGCGGAGTGCGGGCTGCAAAGCCCTCGCGCTCGATCTGCCCTTGGTGCTGACTGCCGCGATCGCTTGGGCATCCAGGATGTGCAGGTAGCGGCAGCGGTGGTTCTCAACTGCTCGGCACCTCCAGCGCGCTCCAGCCACCGCAGCCTCCAGCTCCAGCGCCGAGATGTGCCCGGGCCGCTGCCAGCGAAAGCCTTTGGCGATCCGCCAGGCCCAGAGGTGCGTACGGAGTGCTGCCCGCGGCCACGCGCGGGCGCGGTAGGGCGCCCCGGTGTCGAGCCGGACGTCCGTGCCCCCGCGGTCCGCGACCCTCAGGAACTCTACGATCAGGCTGCGTTCCAACTGCGGGTCGCGATGTCCCGGCTGCTGGAAGTCGGGGACCACGTTCCAGTTCGCCTCGCACGTGCCCACAGCGAGGCAGCTGCTGCCCGGGATGGCGGCCGCTAGCGCCCCCACCTGAGCGAGCCACGAGCCGAGAAGATACATGACAGCCTGGACGCAGAACGTATTCCCGATCAGGGACTCAATGACGCTGTCTCGCTCGGCGGCGGGTGCACTATCTTTTACAGCGGCCTGGAAATAGAGACGGTCGAACCCCATCAGAGCAGCACGCTCCTCAGGCACGGGCAGCCGGCCCCGCTCACGCCTCGCGTCCCAGATGAGGCTGCCGTCCTCGTAGTTGTTGACCTGGTAACGGTAGCTGTCGGCAGCCCAGCGCTCCGCGGCCCGCACCGAGGCGCGGTCGAGGCCCACGGGCCGAAACGGCGGGTGGCGTCGCGGGATCGGCCTCGTAAAACAAGGGAGGTCTGCCTCAGGGTCCAGCGTCGACCAGCCCTCCAGGAGCGAGGCACTCAGTGGGAGCCTCTCCACCGCAAGCGAGACCTTGAAGTACGCGGCTTCACCCACACCCTTGGTCTCGACGGTGGCGTCGGACGCCAAGAACGCCGTGACGGGCCACGAGCACCAGTACAGGCGGGGCCGCCTGACGTGAGTGAGACACCTGGCATCGAGGAACACGGGCGTGACTCCAAGCGCCCTGGTGAACTCCGCCCTCGACTCTAGGGTCATGCTGAACACGTTCTCGACGAACCACATGGTGCGCTTGGGAAAGGCAGCCTCTGCTGCCTGGATCAGCTCGGGGACCCGGAAGAAGAGCCTCGACCTCGACCCCTCTAGGCCGGTCCCCACGGCATTGATGCTCGCAAGGTCTTGGCACGGGCTCCCCGCGGTCAAGACGACCCAGTCGGCGTCCCGCGCGTAGCCCTTCAGCATCTCAGTAAACCGCGCCGTGTCGATGGCCTCGATGTTGCCAAGCTCGATCACGCCCGCCCAGCGGCGACGCACCAGTCGCCGGGCAGCGGGCTCGACCTCGCAGCTGACATGGGCCATCACGTCGATCGGGAGTCTGGAGGCCGCCACCGCGGCCCCAGCGGCGCCTGCGAAGAGCTCGATGAGAACTATGCGAGGGCGCCACCGCACTCCCCGCACAGGGGCCGCAACTGCACCAGGCCGCAAAGTCACAGCCGAAGCTCCCCCTCTCGCGCACGCAACGCCCTGCGCCGAGAGCCCGGCCGCGTGGCAGATGCCCCCGGCGCGCTCGCTGGCATCGGTCGCTATGACACAAGTGTCGATCTTTGCGCGCAGGTCGGTGTAGGCCAGCGGCAGCGCCATCGCGAAGCCCAAGAGCTCGTCGCACATGCCAAGGGGAACAGCCTGCGGACGCGTCCAGCGCCCAGCAGCCCACACGCTGTTGAGGAATCCCATGAAAGGCCTCCTGAACTCCGCCGCCCTGACGCACCTGCCTAGGATCATGAGCATGCCCTGCGACGAGAGGCCCTGTCTGCCCATGCCCCACAGGATGAACGCCAGCAGCTGGTGCAACTTCTCGGTCGTGACTCCGACCCGGCCGACGGCCCCGTCAAGACCCGCGCCCATCCGCTCCAGGACCAGCGCGCGGTGCTTGGCCTTGCCGGGGGCGACGCTGATCCCCGAGCGGTCGTAGGCGGCCCTCTGCTCCTTCTGCGCGCAGCTCATCGTGCCGAGGAGCTCCGCGACCATCGCGTTGGGCACCACCTCGCCATGGTCCCAGTCGTCGATGTAGTACTGGATCCACTGCTGCTCGAGCTCCTTCGACTTGAACGGAAGTGGTCGGTCCCTGCGCCACTCGAGCTCTGCGGGAAACCCCGCAGCGAGGGGGCGAGAGCCGAACCCGAGGCGCCTGTGGCAGTGCTGAAACACCGTGACCGCGTTGATCCAGCCCATCGGGATGACACGCAGCGCGAGGTGAGTCTTCCCAGGACCCGGCACACCGATGAGCTCGTTCGGGATCGCCTCCGCGAGGGTCATGTATGGCTGCCAGGCCTCGGGCAGCTCGTAGCAGTAGAAAGCGGAGGCTTGGTCATCTGAGGACCAGAGCAGCATGTGGCCCTCTGGGAGCGGGATGGCGACCCACGAGGGCGACGCGCTAAGGGTCCCGATGTCATCCCTCATGATGCGCTGGTAGCTGTTGGCCGGGACCATGTTGATGATCAAACGCTGGACGCACGCCTGGCCAGGTGACGGCGTGCCTCCCTTGGCGACCCCGAACGCCCCAGCGAGCACCTTGCGGCTCCCGACCTTGAAGATGCGGTCGTCGGCGATCGGCGCCGCCAGCCCCAGCTCGACGAGCTTGGTCCCGATGCGGTACCACTCCTGCTTGGACGTGACCTGGATCGCCGCCCGCGGGACCTCTGCAGGCCACTCATCTCGAGGGAGCAAAGCCAGCGTGGGGTCGGCAAGCCAGGCGCCCACCTGAGCGTCCGCGATGTCGACCGCCTTGACAGAGGCGGCGACGCCTCGCGCGGGGAGGCCTGGCATGATGCCCGCAAGCGAGAGCGGCAGGGCGCGGGCCGTCTCCTCGCCCCCGTAGGAGACGGTCCTCGACGCGATGACCTGGTCCCAGTCCGGGAGCTCGAAGGCTGTGGCGGCATCCTGAACGAAATACTCACAGGCCTCCTGCACAATGCCGAGCGCACTGACCTGGCTTGCCGTGGGCCGCCTCGCGGCGACGGTGGGACTACGCATGTGCCCCGTGTACTGGTAGTTCAGGCTGAAGACCACGAGCTGGGCCCACCCCTGCGCCGTGGCGGCGTCCACCTCGCAGGTCTCCGGCAGCTGCTGGTGCAGGTACCAGGCGGCACGGTACCTCTCAAAGAGTGGGGCGTCGGGCAGCGGTAACGGCAACACCTCGCGCAGCCGCGCGAAGCTGGCCGTGGGGGCTGGCGAAGTGCACATCTTACGAACGTACCGCCCGATCGCCCCTGGCGAGCCGTGCACCGCCTCGTGGACTGCGAGGGCGAGCCTGAACTTGGAGCTGACGCCTGTGCCCACCTCGGCTAGCATCTGGCGCCACCGCCGAGCCTGCGAGCTGCCGCGTAGCTGCCGCTCAGGCGGGCGGAAGGAAGACGGGAGCGTGCTCTGGGCCGCGGCCTTAGCCGCGTCGGCCCTCACGCCCGAACCCAGGCCGTCCTGCGAGCAGTGCTCGTGCCGCGGCTCTTCCCCGTCTTGCCTTCGCCGCGGCTCTTGGCAGCCAGCGGCCTCCCGATGCGCGCCTTCCACGCTGCCTGGGTCTCGCCCTCGCGCCTCGGGTGGGCCGCCTTGTACTGCGCGAAGCTCCGGCCTGCCGCCGCCTCCGCTGGTGGCACGCGGGCGGCGGCTGCTGCGTCGAGGTCCCCCTCCGAGTCGCTCAGGAGCTGGACTGACCGCGTGGGACTGCGGCTGGTCCTCCGCGCTGCTGGCGGCTTCTTCCCGGCGGGGGGAGCTGCGGGACCGTCGCCTGGAATTCGTCCGGCAAGGATCCTCATCGCCTCGGGCGATCCCGAGACTGGCGTCCCGGGAGCAGGGGGCGGGGGGCGCGCCTCCGCGCGCCCATGGCCTGCAGGTGCCGTCCCCCCCTGCAACGGAGACGGCTCCCGGCCAGACCCCTAGCCCGGCCTGCGGTCTGCAAGTCGCTGGCGGAGTTCGGCGACCTTCAGCTCCCGGGCCTCGACCTTCTCGGCAGCGTTCTCCTCGTCCAGAGAGGCGCCTGATGGAAGCTGTTCCTGTGCGACCAGCGTGAGCCACCGTGCCGACCGCCAGTTCCCGTCGCGGATGGCCATCGTCCGCGCCTTGAACTCCTGCATGAGCAGATCCGCAGTCTCGACGACCTCTCCGCGCAGGATGCCGTCGAGCGCCAGCCCCAGCGTGCGGAGGACCCGCACCTCGTCTGTCCCCAGCGTCCGCGGCGGGTGAGCAACGAAGAACACCGTGTTCAGGAACTGTGTGACGCACGGGGCCAGAGGGTCGGCCTCGCCTGCGGATAACTGCTGGGTGAACTGGCTGCGCAGGTGGCCGAGCCCATTCTCGAGGAGAGCGCCGGGCCGCTGCCGAGCGATCCTGCGGAACAAGTCGCGCTTGATGTTCACGCCCTGGTAGCGGTCGCGGCCCCCAAGGCGCTCCGTGTCGCTCTCCGCGCCGTCCTCCGCGTCGTCGTCGTCGCGCCCCAGGAGCGCAGCGGTCAACGCTGACGCCAGCCTGCTCCTCGACCCCGTGGCGCTGGCGCGCGCAGGGGCAGCAGCGGCGGCTCGGCCAGCTACCACCTGCGCCAGGCGCTCGCCCACGGCTCCCGCTGGACGCGCAGCATTCTTGGGCGTGCCCTGCCTCGGCACACCACGAGCTGCCCTGCCCCCGAGCCGCGCCAGCCGCGCCTCGAGCTCTGGGTCCTCGGCGGTCTCCTCGAGCCCCGCAATCTCCTGGTCGAGTGGGCTCGTCTCTCCTGGTCCGCCAGGGGTCTGGGTGCCCTCCACCTCGCGGGCCCGCTTGCGCGGAGGCCCGCGAGGCTCCTCCTCGTCCTCGTTGGCCCCATCCCCGAGCGGCCAGCCGCCGAGCTCTCCAGGCAACGGCTCGGCCGAGGGCGCGTCGGTCAGCACAGGCGCCCCAGGATCCGCGGCCGGGCAGATGAGCTTCGCCTGCTCGCGGGCCACATCGCGGGGGTCCACCACCTGCCACACGTCCAAGTGCTCGACTACAGCGCCCACTGGGGCGACCGCCCCGCACTCGGCGGCGCTGCACTTGCAGAGGTGGAAGACCGTGGCCAGGGGGCGCGCGCCCTGCTGCCCGGAGGAGGCTGCTTACCATGAGAAGTACGGGTCGCTGGCGCCCACATGCCGGCCCTTGAAGAAACGGCCGAAGGCGTCCGCTTGGTAGGCGACCTCCACTTCGAGCATCTCGACGCCCTGCGGCGCCCCGAAGTCGTCCTTGACACGCGCCAGGACCCGTGCACCAGCCCACAGCGGCAGCCCCGGCACCAGGTCGCCGTTCAGCGCCGCGTCGAGCCAGGCCCCTCTCGGGAAGGGCCACCCGACAGCTGCCGGGGCTGCCCGCTCCATCGGGCTCCTCGCCAGCAGCAGCGCGGGAGAGGGGCGACCCGCGCCCGGGATCCTCGTCTCCCAGCCAGGTCTTCGCTCCCCTCAGCCCGCAAAGTCTGCCAGCGAGGCTGATCAGAATCAGTCGTCCGAGCGTGGCCCTGCAAGCGGCCGCGCTCGGCGCGGCAAACTTTCAGTAGACAGAGTGGCTCGGCAGCGGCCACAGACGGGCGGCACCGCCCGGTGACTCCGCTGCCTGTCTCCAGCCAACACAGCTACGGAAGATGGATGAAACTCAACCGTTATCCATCAACGGCGTCGCGCACGCTCAGGTGGATTCCGCATAGGTTTCCTTGGAAGGTTCATATATGTGTGTGTGCGATTTCACGTATATAAACAAGCAGCGCAATGGAAAGGGATGGGAGAAAGGAGTAGGATGTCATATGTGGGGCGCGCACACCTAGCTTGGCTTCTCCCCCTCCACCATCCCCCACCCCATCCCCTCCCTACCTCCCGCGGGGCACATCGCCTGGCGCTCCTCCGTGCGTGCTCGCCGGCAGCAGGATCTGCTGGGACGGCAACGCATGCTCTCCCCTCTCCGGCAGCTCTCCTGGAGTGGGGGCCGGAAAAGGCCATCGTGAAGATCTGCCCATGGGAGGGGGAGGGGGAGCGAGGGGCAACGTCAGGGGGGAACCAGATCAGGAGGGAAACATGAACCTGAAATCGGCGATACATCGCCGATAGATCGGCTACGAGCCCCCGACGGCGAATCCACACGTTCCTGGGCGGAATGAGGCCGTCGGGCAAACATCGGCGACCAGTGGTCGATTGGAGATCGATGCATCCCCCTGAGGCTATCACCCCCGAACGTTGCCCCTGAGGTAGGAGGGGAAGGAGGAAGAGGAGGGGGGAAAGCAGGGCGGTAAGCAGAGGGGAGGAGAAAGACGAGGAAGTGGAAGGCGGCCCCAAATCGACAAATCCACATTGAGAGTTCCATGCATGCTGAAGAGCCACTATCGACAGCAGCGTTCAATCCCTGCCCCCCCGCTGGGGAGGGGAGAGAGCAGGAGAGGAGGGTGAGCGCCTTCACCCCTCTGGCCCCCTGGTGTGGGGCAGGCTGTGGAGGCCACTAATCGTCCCCCTCCCCTTCCCCTCCTCCAACTCCTCCTCCTGCTACTGCTCCTCCTCCTCCTCCTACTCCTCCTCCTGCTCCTCTATCCTCCTCCTCCTATTCCTCCTCCTCCTCCTCCTCCTCCTCTTCCTCCTCCTCCTCCTCCTCCTCCTGCTTTTCCTCCTCCTCCTCCACCTCCTCCTCCGCCTCCTCCTCTTCCTCCTCCTCCTCCTCATACATATCTATCCTCCTCTATCATCCTTTCCTTCCGCTCCTCCTTCCCCTCCTCCTCCTCCTCCTCCTCCTCCGCCTCCTCCTCCTCCACCACCTCGCCCGCTGCGCTGGCCCCACGCACATCTTTGAGACGAGTGTCCGCCAATGCAAGGCGCATAGGAGCAAAACGCGCCCACCACCTCTGGGGGTGTGCCTGGCCAGAGGGGGACAGAGCCCCAAGGCGAGAGGCGAAAGACCACATGGGGCCCGCGACAGGCCAAAGACCATCTGGGTCCAGCGACAAGCATGCTCCTACTTATCATCACCCTACCCATCAGCAGCAGATGCAGCAGCACCTGCAGCCGCAACATTGCAATAATAACAACAACAAGGATAACATGAATACTAATAACAATAGTAACAGTAACAGTAACAGTAACAAGAGCACCAAAGAGAAAAAAACATAACATCAACAACAATGATAATACAAACATAAGCATCATCATCATCATCATCAACATCATCAGTGTCATCATCATCGGAATCACTCATCATTAACATCATCATCATCATGATCATCATCATCATCATCATCATCATCATCATCATCATCATGATCATCATCATCATCATCATCATCATCATCATCATCATCATCCGTCAATCAATCAGTCAATCACCATCATCATCAGCATCGACATCATCCTCATCATACTCAACATCAGTATTATCATCAGCAGCAGCATCATCAGCACCGTCATCGTCATCATCATCAGCATCAGCAGCATCATAGCAGCAGCAGTAGCATCATCATCATCATCAGCATCATCATCACCACTACAACCTCCATTATCATCATCATCATCATCACCATCATCACCATCATCACCATCATCATCATCATCATCATCATCATCATCGCCATCTCTCTCCATCATCACCATCACCATGACCATCACCATCACCACCAGTCATCACCACCATCACTGGTACCATCACCGTGAACATCGACGTCACAAAAATAACAATTCGTCATCTGACAGCAATCAACAATTAGCACAATCGTCATCATCATCACCCATGGCCACCACAACCATCACCACCTCAACCACTAACACCGACATAGTCATCATCATCATCATCATCACTAGCCGAATCAGCATCACAATCATCAGCATCAGCATCATTAGTCGCAGCATCATCATCAGCATCAACATCATCAGCATCCCCATAATCTACAGAACCGCCTTCAGTATCAGAAGTATCATCGTTATCGTGCGCAACCTCACCAGCATCAACATCACCATCATCATAATCATCATCATCAACATGATTTAATCCGCAGCATCAGTATCGTCATCATCAGCATAATCGACATCATCATCATCATCATCAGCATCGTCATCGTCATCATCATCATCAGCAGCATCATCATCATAATCAGCAGCATCATCGACATCATCATCATCGACATCATCATGATCAGCAGCATCATCAAAATCATCGTCATCGTCAGCATCATCATAATGATCATCATCATCATCAGCAGCAGCATCATCATCATCATCCTGATCATCATCATCAGCCTCATCATCATCAGCACCACCAACCTCATCAGCAGCATCATGACCATCATTAGCATCAGCATCGTCATCATCAGCATCGGCAGCAGCATCAGCAACATCATATCCATCACCATAGTCACCATCAGCATCGCCATCATCATCATCATCATCATCATCATCATCATCATCATCAGCATCATCACTGTCATCAGCATCGTCAGCAGCCTTGTCGTCACAATCAGCATCATCGTCATAATCAGCAGCATCATTAGCATCGTCAGCACCATCATCATCATTATCAATATCATCATCGTCATCAAGATCAGCATAGTAGTCGTCAGCATCGTCATCGTCAGCGTCATCATATCATAATCACCACCATGATCATCAGCATGATCAACATCACCAGTGTCATCATCATCAACATCATCAATATCATCATCACGATCACCATCATTATCATCATCAGCATAATCATCGTCATCGTCGTCATTATCATTATCATCATCACCACCATCATCAACATTACCGTCAGCATCCGCATCAGCATCATCATCACCCGCATGATCGTCATCCTAACCATCAACAACCTCGTCAGCATCACGATCACCACCATGATTACCATCATCGTTGCCAGTATCAGCATAGCCATCATCGTCATCATCAGCAGCAGCATCATATCGTCATCAGTATCAGCATGGCAATCATCACCACCATCAGCATCATAATGATCATCAGCATCATGATGATCATCAGCATCATAATGATCATCAGCATTATCATCAGCATCAGCATCAGCATCAGCATCAGTATCAGCATCAGCATCAGAATGATCATCATGAGCGTCATCCCGTCGTCGTCATGGCGGCAGCATCCTCAACATCATCATCAGCAGCATCATCCGCCCCATTTCCGTCCCCCATCCCAATCATCATGCGCATCGGCATAATCCATATGTTCCCCCGTCCTTCCTCACCCCCTCCCCAATACCACCCCTCAGCCTCGTCACCTCCGCTTCTTATTGGCACGCCCGCCACGCCTGAGATGATCTCAAACTTGTGGGGCGCAGCCGGCAGCCTCGGCGAATCGTGGCTCGTCAAGCATGGGCGAAGGTAAGCGAGGAGCCCCGTTCCTTCCCAGCGAGGAGCCCCGTTCCATCCCAGCCTCACCCTCCCGCCCCTCCTTCTCCCCCTCCCCCCCCCCCCGCAAACGAAAAGAGACAGAGAGACAGAGAGAGAGAGAGAGACCTAGCCTCTGGCACGCACTTTAGAATTGCACCGCCCCCGACTTCGTCGGCCCTGATCGTTGGAGGACGCATTCCTGATTCCTGAGCCGACGCCCCTCGCTCGCGACCCTCCCTCGTCCGACTCCGTCCTCGTCCCCCCTCTCATACCACTTCTGTTCAGGCCCTTCCCAACGCGCACCTTCCCTGAGGTTCCGTTTGCTTCCCGCCCCTCCCCGTGCCAGACCCCCTCCCCCCCAACAAACTCCCCCCTCTGCCCCCTCGCCTTCCCTGACCCGTCATCCCCATCCATCTCCCCGTTGCCTCGCATGCCTCCAATCGCCCCACACACACACACATTACCTTTTCCATTCCATTCCAACACTCCTCTGACCCCCTCCCACACCACCCCTCAAACCGGGGGGGCGACAAAAATACCGATATCGCCACTGCCCGGACCTTTTCCAGGGGCGCTTTCTGACCAAGATTCCAAGGCGAGCCTCCCCGATTCCGTTCCGTCACTCGCTCGACCGCGAGGACGTCGGGTTTTACGGTCAATATTTTGGACCTCGACCCATCGGGATGAACCTTTTCGACGAGGCACAGCTTCTGAAGGCCCCGAAGGCGTAAAGGCTTCCGAGAAACGACAAAAACGTTCAAGGCAGTGGTGGCGGGCCTTCCCACAATTCCCCGAAGCCTTCTGCGAAGTTGTTTCCCTACCTAGGCTCTGCCTGAAAGAGTTCTTACCCTGTGAGCTTAAAGGGGCCCGGCAATGTAAATCGCCCCGGGCGGTTCCCCCAGGATCCGCCCCGCAGTTCCCCCAGTTGCGCCCCCTGGGCTCACCCAGCGTAGCTCAGCTGAGCTTAGCTGAGCTTGGCTTAGCTTATCTCATCCTAGCTTAGCTTAGCGTTGCCTTGCCTAGCCTAGCCTAGCCTAGTTTAGCTTAGCTTAGCTTAGATGTGTTTAGCTTCGCCTATCTCATCTTAGCTTAGTATAGCTTAGCGTAGCTTGGCTTGGCTTTGGCTATCTTAGCTTAGCTTAGCCTAATCTAGCTTAGCTTAGCTCAGGCTAGCTTATCTTATCTTAGTATAGCTTAGCTTACCCTAGTGTAGCTTAGCGCAGCGCAGTATAGCACAGCGCAGCATTAACACAGCATAGCATAGCATAGCCAAGCATAGCATAGCATAGCATAGCATAGCATACCATAGAATATCATAGCATAGCATAGCAAATCAAAGCAGAGCATATCATATCATTGCTTAGCATAGCACAGTGGAACATATCATAGCACAGTATATCATAGCAAAGCACAGTACATCATATCAGATCATAGCATTATCATAGCATAGCGCAGCATTGCATAGTATAACATAGCATATCACATCAAATCATATCATAACATAGCGCTGCATAGCAAATCATAGCATAGCCTGGCATAACATCGCATAGCATAGCAGCGCCGAGCATCGCATAGCATAGCATAGCATAGCGCAGCACAGCATACACTATTGTTGCTGTTATATATATATATATAAAAATGTTGCCGCTGCTAATACTATTGTTGCTTTCCTAGAGGCTCCAACTCCTAGGTAGGGTCGCACTGGGATAACCGAAGCCTTATCCGCAGCCACAGAAGCGCTTCAGATGCCCAACGGACTTCCGAGAAGCCCCGCCGTTTTCTGAGAAGACCTATCCCACATCGGCGCGCCGCCGATGGTTTTCATCAGGCGCAGCGCAAAGCGCGCAGGGCACTGCTAGGCGACCCAGGCACGGCCCGAGTAAAGAAAGAAAGGGCCCGAGGACCTCCCCATATGGGGAGTGCCAGCAGGCGCGGCCAAGAGGCCTACGCGCCGTCGGCGGAATCGTCCTCGACGACCAAGTCTCCGACCAGGGCGTCGAGTGCGAAGTCCGCGAACGGCCGTGGTCGACCGTGGCCGCTGGCCACGGGCAAGGGCAAGCCAGTGCGGGGGTGCTGTCCAGCCCACAGGCGTCACAGTCGGGGCCGCGTCTGCGGGGGAACGGTCCCCAGGCAAGGCTGCGCGAGGAGCTGGGCGCTGTCACTCGGGTGCGCGCCGCCGAGGGGAGGAGGAGGAGGAGGAGGAGGAGGAGGAGGAGGGGGGGAGGAGGTGGACGAGGTGGAGGAGAAGGAGGAGGACCAGTGTAAACCCAAGAGTCATCAGCGATGTGGGAACAAACCCCACCCCCCCCAAGCTCCCTCTCCATAGGCCCCTTACAACGGTTCATTTACATTGAGGGAACTGCCTCGTTGGAAAACAACCGCCGTTGACCACAAAGCATGCCAAAATTGCTCTCGGGATTCCAACGCCACGGATCAACCTGACTATTGCGTGTTGGCGATCCTGCATCGTGTTAGAACGCCATTCCTGGGACTTCAACACAGCGAATCAACGCAACTGTCGCGCCCGCGTAATCCTAGATCCGGTTCGAAAAAAACTGCGCTAAAGCAAGAACCGCGTTTCCAAAAAGAATCGCCCTCGATCCGTAAAACTCTTCACCCAAATACAAAAAAATGAATGTACGCCGCGCTAAAGCGAGAACGACATTTTGAAAACGACCCGCCCTCAAAACACGAAGCTCCTTGCGAACGTTTAAAATGAATGTGCGCCGCGCTCAGGCGAGAGCCACAGTTTGGAAACGGCCCGCGCTCCATCTATGAAGCTGCTGCCAATGTTTAAGCTTCAGAGTCATTAGTGGCGAGGGAGTCTCAGGCGAAACGCCTGGCCCGCCCTGAAAACTGGAGGGGCGACCGTCCCAGGAGAGTTCGGTCCCCGCCTAGGGCCGCAGATTGCGCGCCGAGCCTCTCAGGCTCGCGTCGAGGAAGTCCAGGGCGTCGTTGGCGGGGGACAGACCGACCGAGTCGAGGGGCGCGCCGACGGAGTACGCCAGGGTGGACACGACGACGCCGATCTCGAGCATGTCAGCAGGATCGTAGTCGGGAAAGGCTGCACCATACAGATTCATCACCATGCCAGGGTCCGCCAGCTCAGCCCCCAACAGAGAGTCACGCGCAGCATCATTCGGATCGCCAGGGGCGGGTACATGTGGTGAATGTGGAGCATCCACCGCTTGATCTTCTTCGCCAGGAGCTGCATCATCAGCATCATGAAGCCCATGTGGAGGTCGACCACCAGGTGGGTCGCCCTGCACACGTGGAACTCGGTGCACACGATCTACGGCGTCACGATCAGACGGAGGACGGCCCACAGATTGAGGCGCGAGGTCAGGAAGTGCATTGTGGGCCACAAGCAGAGCTCCACCCAACGAGCCATCAGGGTAGATGACCCCAAAGCCGTGTGCAGCCATCGTCGCATCGAAGTCGCCACCAGCGCTTGTCGACTCAGCCGACGAGCTGCTCTTTCGCAGGACCGTCCTCGTTGCGGGTGAGGCAGGGCGCGGGGCGCACCGCGAAGAGCTGGCTGCGGGGTCGCGGGTCACAGCCTCATCGGGGCTATCACGAGAACGTCGTAGAATACGCTGGAGTTGGCGATCAAATTCCCCATCGCTGAGTACTGGCCCATGATGTGGTCCATGTTCTTCATCTTGCATCTCAGCGTCAGACTCGTGGTCCGTCAGACTGTCGCCGCCACCCGCGTCCGAGATCATAGCCTCGAGGACCATAGGGGAGGGGTTCGGGACACCTTCGCGGTCGACACTGCCAAAATCTTCATCAGGGAACACTTCGTACAGGGAAAGCGGCCCTCTCGCCGGGCCCGCGAGCAAGTTCGGAAGAATGAGGAGGTGCGGTAATGCCTCAGGCGGTGCAACCGGGGAGGCCGCCGTATTCTGAATCAGGTAGTCGTCGCGGTTGGCAGCGGACACGCGGTTCGGGTCGGCCCGCCAACCAAGATTCTTCAAGTGTGCAAGGACCAGAAGACGGAGGCGCCGCATCCGCTTCCCATCATGCTCGGGCCAGGGGTCACGAAGGAGACGACGAAGTTGCTCACGTGCAAAGGCGCTGCTGCACCAGCCGCCGAGACACCAGTCCAGCGCGAGTTGTCTCCGATTCGCCCAACCACCGCCCAGGATTTGAAGGTCATCATACCTGAGCACGTTCTCCACGTAGTCAGTACACCATTGCATCCATTGTTCGCAGTCCGTTCCGCATGCGTTGATCAGCAGCGATGGTATCCAAACACGGGCCCAAGCTTCGATCCTGTCCACCAGAGTCTTGCGCCGCTCTGCAATCGGCAGGTCAGACTCTTCGGGCGCGGGGAAAAAGGATTCAATAAGCGCAGGAAGACCGTCCTCGTTAATCGTAGCTGCAATCTGGATAGCGCCCTCGCTGTCCCCTGCTAGCCCTTCAAAGTGGCTAGAAACACCACCCACAAGGTCAGTGCGGCTGGCCGACGAGTCCAATAAAGGTGGCGATGGAATCGACGCACTCGTCGCAGTTGTATATGAAGTGCTGGTTATGTCCCCATGGGCGGCAGCCAGCGGCTGAAAGATAAGCCCCAGCGTGAAGACGATCATGGATGGCATGTCGTTGGGAACCCCAGCTTGAGCCGCAGTGCTCTGCAGAAGTGACACACTGCATACCGGAGTCGCTAAGCAACGGGAAGCGGACTGCCAAGCTTCGCTACCCAGTGGCTCGGATCCCTCCTGCATCCCATGCACCACCTGCCCCGTACCAGTGACAGTGGGAATGTCAAGAGACGCCGCAAGACCAGACGAAGTAGCAGCAGCATAAGGCGACGGTGGTGTCGATGGTCGACAGCAAGAGGATGGCGGCGTTGACCTCGGTGAAGCAGGTGACGAGGACAAGCTCTCCGCGAGAGCGAAGGCGCCTTCAATGATGTCGAGAGTTGGCATCGATGGCGGGGAGCAGGACAACTCGCTCGAAGGCGGGGAGAGCAAACCAGGTGAAGACGAAGAAGAAGATGAGGAGGACGATGAGGAGCGAGATGGTGCATTTCTTTTGCCAGGACGCTCCTGCCCAGCGCGCCGTGCACGAAGGGGAGCTCATGAAGGAGCTGTAGCTCCAAGCTGCGCCGTGCGAATGGCCGCCTTGACAAACGAGCGCGCTGCCTCTTTTGGCCACGGGTGAGTGGCGGATGAGTGGGCAGCGCCAACGTAAGTGTAGTAATCACCACGATGTCAAAGATTACCTTGTCCAGTTCGACAGCCGAGACCAGTAAGCCGAGACGCCCCAACGGTGAGGGCGCGAGTAGCCAAACTCCTGCTCAAGAAGCAGGCGAAATGGTCGGCGCTGTAGGTAGTGGCGCACAGCATCGGGTTCACAATGACAACCAAATCGGCAAGAGAAGCGCCCGTGCGGCTGCAGTATCCTGTGCGAGGTCGCCCAGCCGTTGGCAACCGTCTTGATATAGGCAAGCGCCCAGGGCATTGAGCATCCACGGAGGTATTTGATAATGTGCTCCCATCTATTTGCGGGAACCATGTGGCCACCAATTACACCAAGCTCAAGGAAACGACGACTGAGCCTTTTCTCGATAAAATGCCAGAGGGGTAGAGGGCACAGGTGCTTCTTGATCAGCAGGGTGACACAACTCTGAAGGCCCACCGACTTGGCATATTCGGCTCGCCAGCGGTCAGCCCCTACGCCAGCGGCATCAAGATGTTCATGCGAATAATCAAGAAACAATCGGCTTGTAGGAAAGTCCCTGACTCTGGCCAGCCTTTCCACGAATGCTTCAGATTTCCAGAGATGCGGATATGGGCGCCACCCAACCTCAACAGTTTGGGAAAGTGCTCGAAGATCGCCCAGCAGAAGGTGTCGGCGGTACATCAAATCATGCAGCCTTTGAAACTCGGGAAGCGTAGAGTGCGTTGTCCGAACCAAAGCCCCAATGCTCATAGCCAGCCGGGAGGGGATGGAGGGCCCACCCGCACTGCGGAGTTGTAGCCAAGACGCAATGTTGAAGGTGCCGAGGGGGGTCCTGAACGTCCTGGAGAGAGCAACCAGCTCCTCTCGGATGAGCCACCGCGGCAGCATGCGGAACTGTGCGACATAGGAGAGCACAGGGACAATTCTGGTGGCGCAGTGGGCCGCCAGCCGCGAGACCGCGAGTGGGCTCCCACCAACTAGCCTTGATCTCAGCTTGACTTTGATAGAGGGCGCCAGCCAGCACGAGCTCTCATCTGCAGCAGGGCCCAGGACTAGACCGAGATAAATAAATGAAATTACCACCTGAAGATTGGCAAAGAAAGGGACAAGTTCACGGATCGAGTCGCGAACAGAGTCAGCGAGCTGTCTCGAGAACGGCGCGTGAAGCGGCACTAGCATGCATTTGGTGAGCTTGAGCGCCAGGGTAGCGATCTTCTCCGCCGTCTGCATCACCTCCGCAAGGATGCGTAGTGCCTGAAGCCTTCTGACCACGCAGCCAATGTCGTCGGCGCATGCACGTGCCAGACCGAGACGAGGGCCTTCCAACCTTCCTTGCAGATCAACGAGGAAGCAGGCCGTCACAGCCGCGTAGATCAAACCACTAAGCGAGCAGCCCTGGATGATGCCAGAAGAGATGCGCCAAGCGAAGGTAGGGAGCCCATTCTTTATCACGGTAGCATGGAAGATATGATAAAGCTGCTCGAGCATCGCCATGAAGGCGAGGGGAGCCTGCATTTGCCGAAAGACCATTAGCATGAAAAAACTGAGCCAAACTAGGGAAGGCCGCGCCGAAGTCCAGAGCGACCAACGCGGGAAGGTCTGAGCTCGCAGTTGGCGGGTTGGAGTAAGTACGAGCGGCTACGTCAAGCTCGAGGATGTTGACCCCGAAATTCCTCTTGGGGATAAAGCCCCCCTGCGAACGAGGCGCCCAATCCATGAGAAGCGTGCTGTATTGGATGTTGACCGTGGCGGCAATCAGCTTGATGTCCGTGTTACGCAGGCCCAGCACCCTCACAGCACTCGGGGAGCGCGCGCAGCCAGTAGCCAGTGAGTCGCCCACCTCTTCGCCCTCGGGGAACCATACCTGCAGTGTGCCGTTGGAGCCAATGCAGAGGGACTGACCCTGCACTATCCATATCATTGCATCGGAAAGTACTTGAATGCCCACATCAGAGGCAGCCCACGCCGAGTAAAGGATGGAGTCAAGACCCGGCTCAGAGTAGTGCATCTTTCTTGCGACTCGACGTAGAAGGGCCGGAGATGGTGGCACAACTTGCGAGACATCCAATCTCGGGACATGCTGCTCGATGCACGCTCGAGCGCGGCTGAGATCGATCGGCTTAGCGGCGAAATTGGGGGCCCAGTGCTCAATCAGGCGGTCGGTCATGGTCGCGGATTCGTGGGAGATGCACGTTGGGCCAGACGGGTGCTTGACCGCACGGAGCACCGTTCTCCGATTCAGAGGAGACCAGATGCCAGCACGCCGTTCAACTCCTGCTAGCTGATGACGGAGAGCCTGAGGGGCACGGGGACGAGCCAAACGTTCTTCAAGCCGCTGGCGAAGCTGATCAGCATGACGGCGTTGAATCGCATCACACCAGCGTTGGAAAGAGGAGGGATGGCGAAGACGGACAATGTTGTTCTGGACCTCGAGAAAGTCGCAGGCCGCCGAGTGATTGGACATCAGCCTATGAGCGAGCTTATGGTCGTTGCGCCAGACTACCCTGGAGATCTGCCTTGCAAGTAGTAAGAAAGTAGAATTAGCCGCAGGCGCTTGGTGAAATTGGCGATCACGAAAGCCAGCAGCAACTTCACGGATTGCCCAGTTGTGGAGTTCAATCTGGCGGAGGGGGCTTTTGTCCGCATAGTTGAGCTTGCTGCAAGCGATGTTGAGCTGCTTTGGGAATTCTTCGTTCCCGAAAAGGTGCCCAGGGATACGATGAGAACACTCAGGCATTGGAGCTCGCTGCGTGAACTTCACGACGCGCGCCGCATGATCGCTGACATTGTGCTCGGCGAGGCTCTCAGGGCAGTCGATCACCCTAGGCCCAGCAGTGAGCTGCGCCATAGTCCAACCAGGCCAACTGCACCAGAACCTGTCCAAGATGGATACAGAGTGGGAGTGGCGATCATAGCGCGTGGGCTCGTCAGAGGAAATTTCCATCATAGATTTGAGCACAGCAGTCCACCGTGCAGCCCTGGCGCGCTGCCCTCTGCCTTGCGCAAGACGGCGATCGGGCTGGCGAAGAAGGAGAGGAGCACGCGAAGCAAAATTGAGGTCGCCATGGAGAAAAACCACATGGCGAAGTGGATCATGATGCGCCAGCTTCAGGTCAGAGGCTAACACCTTCGATACCCGATTGGTTTGGCCAAAAGTCAGATCGTGGTTGTGTACATTGTAGTGGTAGATGCTGATGCCATCCAGTCGCAGCGCTAATCGTAGCACCCCCCCCCCCCCCCCCCCCCCACCCATGGACCAGCGGGCGCTGCGAAACCTCTGCGCGGCAACCAGCAGGAATAATAGTCGCAACACCGCCCCTTGCTGCAGACCCCACACAGTAGCTGGTGCATACTCGTACTTTCGGCGCCACCTTAGCGAGAAAGTCGATGAGCTGCTTCTCGTCCTGATGCACTTCCTGCAGGGCCACAATGCCATAGGTGAAGTTCAGGCGCTTGGGGCGCGCAAGCTTCGGCCGAGCGGCGCGGCCATGATATCGAAGTAGGGCGCGGGTATTCCAGGAAGAAAAGGAGAAAGACGGCGGGTTAGCAAGTCGCCCATGAATCGCTGCCGCAAACCCATTAGAGAGACCAAACAGCAACCTCGGGTGGCGCGATGATGCCCTTGGCCGCCTCCGCCAGCCTCTCCTTCGGAAGCGCCAGCTTCTGCGCGACGTCGTCGGCCCAGGCGATCTCCGATGGGGCGCCCCCTGGGTTAGGCGAGAGACGAAGAACAGGGTCCCATCCAGCCGTGAGGTACCCCCTGTCACGGTCAAAGAGCCACCTCTTGTCGCTGGCCACGTTCTTGAACGCCTCTTTGAGTTCGCGGCCTTGGATATCCAGCTTGATGCGCCTAGGGTTCTTGTCCGCACCCATATGGAGCGTCGCCATCTGGTTGTCCGCGGCCATGACTTCGAAGCGCTTCCATTGGCCAGGGGCCAGGCGCTGGGCGCCCAGAACCTGAGAGACACGACGGGCAGCGGGGCCCGCTGGACCAGAGAATTGGATAATGAACTGTTTGGCGACCTGCTCACTTGAGGTGATCGAGAAGAACTCCGGCTTGGCCCCGCAGCTGGTAACCCATTCTGGCATGATTTGCTGTACTGCCGATAATTCAACAAGCTTAGACGCCATGACACGGATGATTGTTGCATCGATGTCCCTGTCAAAGCCAACCGCGCTGGTGGGGGGGGGGGGGCTTGGGCTTGACGTTGGCGATGGCAAGAGCATCACGGAATTCTTGAAGTTGACCACGCAGCGCTTGTAGTTCAGAGTCTTGCCCATCCAGCCTGTGTTCAACGGATCGCAATCGCACTGAGTGGCCGTCGATATGTTCCTGGAACTTGCGGTGGAAGGCGTCCAGCTTCTCGCAGAACTGCTCAGATGCTTGCTTGGCCATGGTTGGAAGCTGTTGTACGCCTTCAGCCCATTGCCCAGCAGCGCGAGAATGCTTAGTAAGCTGAGCAGCGAAATCATGGATCTGGTCGGCGACCGTCGCGGAGACCACATTGGTGAGGTCGCGGATGAGCTCGTCCCTGTGCTCGGTCATTTTCTTAGCGACGTCGTCTGCGGCCATTTGCTTGATGTAATCGTCCTTGGTCCACTCGTCCTCGCTGCTGCTATCCACGTCCGCCTCTGCCGCTGCCACAGGGGACGCCGCACCCGAACCAGAAGCAGCAGGGGGAGGAGGCACGAAAGCGTCAGCATTGGCCCCATCATCATGATCAGCGCCGATGCCCAGAACATCAGGAGCGTCAGGCAGGCCACGGCGCGCCTTCTTGCCCTTCCTCGTGGGGCCGCGGATGGCAGGAGGGTTTCCATTGCGGCCGCCGCCCATGAAGTACTCAGAGCGTTAGAGCAGGCAGGAACGGGAAAAGCCTCCGTTTACCCACCGACCCGAGCGCAGGTGCGATGCAAAGGACTGCCAGACCACAGGGGTCTTGCCCGCCGCGGACTGGCGGTATCCACTTGTTCCCCTGAGGAACTTGGCATCTTGAGCCAAAATGGCTACGGACCTAAAAACTGGAGGAGGAGGAGGAGGAGGAGGAGGAGCAGGAGGATGAGCAAGGAGGAGCGAAACCGTCTGACGGGAGCGGGTTGGCTGCGCAGATTGGAGTAGCAGCTTTGGCCTGGGCTCGGGCGGGCACCTCGCCAGCCCACTGGGGGCAGGCGAAACAGTGACGGAGTGGGGGGGGGGCACCATAAGAAATGTCGGAGCCTTGCCTCACAGCTGCGACTGGCCACGGGCAAGGCCCCCCTCGGCAAGGACCCGTCGGAGTCGCCTGACCCCGCAGAAGCAGTGGCGGCAACGAGCGGGAGGTCGTCTTCCTCCTCGCGGAGGGACTCGACGACGACCTGCAACAGCTGCTGCCTCCACAGCCGCCGTCGAGCACGGAAGAGATCGCGCCAGCGACGACTGTGGCACGGGACGCAGCAAGGGCACCTCCCGGAGGTACAGCGCCGCTCCCGCCCTATGCAGCTGCCCCTGCGGGGGGGGGGGAGCGGGGGCAACTCCCGAAGGTGCAGCGCCTCCCCCGCCCTCTACATGGCTCAGGCCACTCTGGATCAAGGCCGGTAGGGCTTGGCCCAAAATCCTTCGACCAGTGTTGGCCTGCGCGAGCAGGTGTGACAGTCCCCCGCCCTCTATAACAGCAGGCGGCACAGAATTCTCCAGCTCCCGACCAGGCTTTGAAACAAAAGCCGCGCACTCAGGGATGCTGAACTCCTGGCTCCTGCCGAGATACCAGCAAGCGTCCTGGAGCCATGAGGGTGCTGGTGGGGCGCTAGCAGGGAGCAAGCCCGCGCGCAACAGCATGCCGACCTACCCAGGGCTCCACGCCTCAAGGCGGGTAGCTTGCGCTCAGGTTTCTGCACGCCTTCAGGCCTCTTGCGCTCCTGCAGGCGCACTGGGCGGCCAGGGAAAAGCTGGTGCCCGATGTGTCTCATGTCTAAGACCTCTGAGACGCAAGATCGTGGCTGTGGCGCCTACTTTAGCTGCAGCCCGCACCGTCGAGGCCACGAAACCCCTCTCGACAATCTGCAGCATCAGACCTAAGCAGGAGGCGTTGTGGCAAAACCACTTGGCTGAGGCCAAGTGGGCCTGCATTTCTCAAGTCACGCCCTACCTGTTGGAAGCTAGCGTCGTCCATCAAAATCCTGGGCGCGATGGACGTAAAGAGGGCGCAGGCACGGTCTCCTACACGGTGGAGTAGCACATGCACCATCTTGTTAGCGTGTCCGCAGCCTGCTAGGACCCCTTGGTTGAGTATAGTTTAACCGATCCCCATCCCCAGCGGCGTGGCCTGGGCCCCTCTGGCCGATTTACCCCCCTAGATGGGGATATAGGTCGTTACCTTCGGGTTTCGAAGGGTGTATCACCAATTGGGGCGGTAATGTGGTGGGGGTCTCGAAAGGGATGGGGATGGGGATGGGGATCGGTTACACAATACCGACTGGTTAGATCTAACTCCTGCGCCACGGGACCAACGAGCCTGGATGTGTCTTGCACACCTGTAACAAAACAGCAGCATCCACATCATCCGCAGGGGAGACTGTAAAACTCGTGCCTCCTCGAAGAAGCGTTCAACAGTGATACACTCGTAGCACTCGAACATGTCTACGATAACGGACACAGTGTGCTCCCCCACCGCTCCGACACCACCGCCTCGACATTATGAGCGAACGAAGCGTCGGATGAGCTCCTCGACGGTCCAGAGCCCCAAAAGAGCAGGATGACGATTGCTGGCCTGCCATGGCTTAGAAATAAATCTAAAGATGCGAACCCATATTCGGACTCGGACTAGCGCATTACAAAGCGATTAACATTTGGCCTCCAGGCGGCTTGCCAAGCCATCCTAGGCGCGCCCAGACTCGCGCCACAGGCCGTCGCAGGAGCATCTCGCAAGTGAGGTAAAACAACGCTAGCGTCTCCAACCCTGCGTCTGAGATTTCACCGAGCGCCCGAAGATGGAAACCACATGCCCAAGGGCCCAAAAAAAAATGGACACCGTATTGTGATTCAGAGCCCGAAGAGAGGGGCCATATAGCTGAAAAACGTTAGAGGAGACGCCTCCAACTCGCTGGTGCACTCCTCTGCCCTTGGACGCTGGCAAATAGTTCTGACAACGCCAAGAAGCAGCCCTGAGCCCACAGCGCTCCACTTGGGCCCACGCACGAGGAGGTCCCTCAGAAGCCTGAGGGAGAGCCCGGGGGGCAATCCAACGGCAATCCGCGGGATCCAAACGGGGCCACCTCTGGAGCACATTTGCCGCCCACGCACACACCGCCTTGGACACAAGGAAATTGCGAGAGCTCGTGTAGCTCAACCTCAGCGGGTGCGGGATGCGTACTCGCACCCAGCTTGGCAGCCGCATCGACTTCCTGGTTGCCAGTACACGTCCAGCGTTCACTGTCTGAGATGCCCGCTTCCAGCAGGTCTTGGTACGCCTTCGGCTTAACGACCGACTGGACGACGACTCCCCCCACCACCACCACCACACGGAAACATCATCATCATCATCATCATCATCATCATCATCATCATCATCATCATCATCATCATCATCATCAGGTCCGGACGAGGTTGCAAATAACTGATTTGTACGGGACCTGGGCTAGAACACTGCTTGGCAACACTGGGGCAATCAGAGTAGAGAGTCGTCACTCTCAGCCTCGAGCCCAGCTCTCGCCACAGGAGCCAATTCTGCACATTGAGACGTCTGTGAAAACGGGGCATGCACAAGCCCAAACAGGCAACCCAGCCCCTGGCCGTCATCCCGCATGATAGCCATACCGTATCTGCCGCCAGCAACTGCCGTCGAGAAAAGCATCGCCTGCTAACTTAACAGCTCCAAGGAAGACCACATCCCAACACATCCCTGTCCGCAAATCACTATCCTCCTGGGCGGGTCTGGGAAAACTGTCACACGGGTGATGGAATACCCCTCTAGTGCACAGCAGCTCTTCAAAGGGTTCGGACAGATCCGCGGTAGCAGCAGCTAGGGTGGTTTCAGGCTTGGCCAGTTCCTCCCTAAGGGAGTCTACGCAAGGGCACATGCAAATCATGTGGTGCACCGTATCTTCGCATTGGCCATACGAGGGGCAAACATTCACTACCTGGTATCCAGCCTTTTCAGCACGATCGTGAGTCCAAAAAGCGCGGCAAACCAGACTGCTGATACACCCTTTGCCCTTCACGGAAATCTGCACTGACATCAACATGCTCCTAACCACAAAAAAAACGCTGACAACTACGGCGGAGCTTGCTGGCAGTCTCCCCGTCGAAACTGCGCAGGGAAGCCAGGCGCAATATCTTTTAATATCTTTTTGTGAACAGAACAGGAGGGATACTGATCCACTGGATGGCCTCTCCGAAATCGCTGACACGTGTCACGCAGTTCGTCATACGTACAGGCCAGTCTTCAATACGTAGGAAAAAACTGTTTAATATATGCTTAATGTATGAATAAACTTATGCATAAACTCATCGTTGACTTTAATACTAAATCCCAACATTTGTAATACATGATCCGCACGCGGAGCATGTATTAAAAACGGCACTGTACTCACTCTCGTAAGTGAAAGCCTGAGCGCTGAAACTGGGCCTGACACCTCTCTCCACTCAGGCTCAGGCCAGGCAAAAACAGCATCCCAGCCGTTGCGCAGCTGGGCCCAACTCATAAAGTGAAAGATTACGAGCGGAGAGGGAGGAGGGTGAGGAGGAGGAGGAGGAGGAGGAGGAGGACGAGGAGGAGGAGGCGGGGGAGGAGGAAGAGGACGACGGCGAGGGGGAGGAGGAGGAGGGGGAGGAGGAGGAGGAGGAGGAGGAGGAGGAGGAGGAGGAGGACGACGACGACGAAGAGGGCGGGGAGGAGGAGGAGGAGGAGGAGGAGGAGGAGGAGGGCTGGCCGCGGCCGAGGCGCGGGCGTCGGCCGCAGACTCCCACAAGTGGACAACAGCAGCAGCCCGGGCACGAAGTGGCACGGCAGCATGCGCATGTGCCGCAGCAGCGGGCGGAGGAGCTGCCCGCCTGTCACCTCTCGGGGAGACGCAAGACTCGGATTCGGGAGACTCGTGTTGGCCTGACGGGGCCGTCAAGAAAATTATGAGACCACGTATGAAATTTGGCGCGAGCTCCCGCTGCCAACATCCCACGAAAAATGAACCTTCAGAACTCAAGACGGGCCCGTCGAAAAGCGTAGGCAAACCCGAAGTCTGGCGAACTCGAGTCGTAAGCTCAGTGGGACGAAAGGCTAGAATATTCGAGAACTTCAGACGTGTTCGTCGGTCCTCGGCGGCTTTCCGGCCTCAGGATGCCCTCCAGCGGCTGCGCCTCGCCGAGAGCGTTCTGGGGGGGCCTGGATCGTCCCGAACGGCCGTCCGAGAGCCGACTTCTGACCCGAAAACTTGGGGGCAGCGATAGAGGGGATAGGTTCACAGGGGGATGCATCGACCCCCAATCGCCTTAGTCATCGCCGATAGGGGCCCTGTATCGCCGATACCAAATCGATGTTTCCCCCTGATCCCGACCCCCCTGCCCACCTCAGCTCCTCCGTGAAATCCGGGCGTTACATGTTTTTTCGGGCCCCAGGACCATCACAGAGCGATCAGGCTCGAGGAATACCGCAGAAAGATGGGGTCTGGGGCTCCTGTCGTGATTCCCTGCGGTGCTGCAACTTTTTCGCCGCGTCGGATCTCAGGATCTTAGGGGCGCCCAGGCTGGGGAGACGGCGGCGGCGCCACCCCCGAGGGGGGCCGCAGGGGGACGGGCTCTGGGGGAGAAATATCGACCTGGCATTGGCGTCAGGTCGCCGATAGATCAGCGATAGACCCCCAAGATGGCGCAAGAGGCGCCCAGGACGGCTCGAGAGGGCCCCAAGGCGGCTCAAAGAGGGGCCCAGGAGAGGAACCACGAACTGAAAATCCGAGCCTTCCGCCCCAAGAGGCCCACAGGACGCCCCAAGAGGCCCACAGGAGGCCCCGAGAGGCCCCCTAGGAGCCCCAAGAGGCCCCCAAGATACTCCAAAAAGGCCCCAAGAGGACTGGCGATCAACTCGCGATTGGGGGGCGTTGCGGCACGATCTCCCCCTAACGCTGCCCCTGACCGCAGTCTTCGGGTCATGACTCGGCTCTCCGGCGGCCCTTCGGGACGATCCAGCACCCCTGCAACTCTCTCGGCGGGGCGCTGCCGCTGGAAGGCATCCCGAGGCTGACAAAATGACCGGGAACCGACGGAAGCGGCCGAAGACTTCGAATCTCGAGCCCTTCCGCCCGCTCGAGCCCGTCGCCCTTCGAATATTGCCCCTGGTCCTCGAGCCTATCGCCCGATCGGCCCGCCAGACCCCCGCGGCTCCCGCGGCCCTCGGCGCCGAGCAGCAGGCGAGCGAGCGAGCGGCGGCGGCGCCCACGAGGCCCCTCGCTCGGCCGCCCTCCTCCGCCCCCTCCGCCTCGCGCTCCGCAACTGCTCCACCTCTCGGGAGGCAGCTCTCGGGATGCCCTCGCCGCCGGGAAACCCATGGCGTGATGCCGGATGAAGCTTGTTTGCCCGTCGGCTGCGAGGCAGAGACAGTCCGCACCAGCGTGGGGCGAAGCGGGGGCACCGATAGGCAAATTGTCCGGCGTGCGAGAGAGTGAGAGAGAGCCTACCAAGCCGCTGTTCGGCCACTGCGTCCCGATGCTAACTTCGAACTCCCAGGAGCTGCATCCTAACACTTCTGCCGCGTCCCCCATGGGGATGCAAAAGATACCATTGCCGCTGCTCTCTGGATCTCCCCTGGAGTCCGTTCTGGCCTGGGATTCCGAAGCGAATCCGGCCGTAGCGACGAGAGACGCGTACTGGTATCGGAAGATTATATGTTCCTCCTCTGACCTTCTTCTCGCCTCCTGCCCACCGCTCCTCAACCACCCAGAACTCACCTCCGATGCAGTCATTTTCCAGGCTTGCGCCCGCCAGGTTTGGGCCCGAGGTCGTTTTCACCAAACCACCTTTTACCAAAGGGGGTTCTGTCCATCCCCGATTCCCCCCCCCCCCCGAACTCCCTCCCGTCCCAAGCCCCCCCCACCAGGAGTCCCTACATACAGGCCTTCCTTCCCACTTCAAGAAGCGCCGCCCCCTTGGAAGACAAGCACCCTGTGGGCCTGCCGCGCTGAGGCGAGATCCCCGTGTGAGTGTGTGCGTGCTTCTTGAGCAGGCAGCACCCTGCCCTTTTCTCGCGAGGGGGAGGAGGAGGGGCGGAGGAGGAGGAGGAGGAGGCGGAGGAGGAGGAGGAGGAGGAGGGAATAACAGAACAATGCGCCGAGGTGTGAACCTCCACGAGGGTCCAGCGCGATCCTGGTTCTGCAGAAAGGGCAGCCCCGTCTGGGCAGCCCTTGCACGGGCTCGCCCCCCTGGTCACGAGCGCCGAGGCAGCCTCGGGCCAGAGCCCTCCACGCGTGCAGCTTCACCGTGTCCAGGCTTCTGGCATCAAGGAGGAGGAGGAGGAGGCGGAGAGGGAGGAGGAGGAGGAGGAGGAGGAGGAGGAGGAGGACGGGGAGGTAGAAGGGAGGAAGAGGAGAAGGAGGAGGAGGAGGAAGAGGAGGAGGAGAAGGAGGCCCAAGCTTGAACAGAAGCCAGCCTCCATCGGTGCCGCTGCTGAACAACATCTGGTTCCTGACCTTGAGACGTGCAGACGCCTCGAACGAAAGCCCGACTTTCAAGAGCAACCTTTTTTTTCATTGCCGAAACTGTTGCAAACTGTTGAAACGAATGCGCGCGGCGCGAATGCGAGAGCCCCATTTTGGAAACGGCCTGCTCTCCCTGGAACTGTTGCATTGCTGGAGCAGAACAAAAACAAACAAAAAAACAACGAACGTGCGCGGTGCTGAGGCGAGAGCCCATTTTGAAAACGGCATCCCCTGTAGCAGTGAGATGTGCTTAAAACGTATGTGCGCGGCGCTGAAGCTCAAGCACAAGCCCGATGTTGAAAACTATTCCCCCCTCATCGTTGAAACGGATTGCGTTGTTCAACAAACGCGCACCGATCTGAAGCGCAAATATCAAGCTTCAGAATCATGACTGACGACACGCCTGGCACGCCCTATCGACAGGTCTGGGGGTGCGACAGAGAGGGGTTAGTCATGATTGAGGAGGATGGAGGAGGTTCAGGAGGGGGATGAGGGAGGACGAGGACGAGGATGAGGATGAGGAGGATGATGAGGAGAAGGAATGGAGGAATTGAGGGGGAATGGAGAAGAAATGGAGGAGGAGTGGAGAAGGAGGAAGAGGAGGAGGAGGGACAAATGGCGGGAGGAGAACCGATCCCAAAGCGACCCCCTACGACTGTACTGCAGTCACTGTGAGCACAGGGCGCCGTCGAGGCACGAGGACGCGGGGGGGGGGGGGGCGAAGGATTGGAGGGCGAGGGAGAGTGGCTGGCGAGCCCACCCCGCCAGAACGCCCTCCCCTCCCGCTCGGCCGTCGACCCGAGTCGGGGGGCCAACAGCAGCTGCTCATGGAACCCTTGGAATCGGGTTGTCAGGATCAGCGGAGCGCCCTCCTCCTCCTCCTCCTCCTCCTCCTCCTCCTCCTCCTCCTCCTCCTTCTCCTACACCCCCTCCTCCCCCTCCTCCCCGCCTCACCCTCAGCCTCATCCCTCCTCCGCCTCCTCCTCCCCCTCCTCCTCATACTCCTCCACTCCTCTTCCGTATAAATAACTCCTCCTTGCCTCACCACGGGGAAATAGGAAAGGCGGGCCAGGCGTTTCACCTGTGACGTCCTCACCACGCAAGATTATGAAGCTTACAAGTGGCAACAGTTTCGCCAGTGGAGGGCAGTAAATTTTCAAAATGCGGCTCTCGCCTGAACGCCAGGCACATTCGTTTTAGAACAGTTGCAAGAGCTTCACGGATGGAGGGTGGTCTCGTTTCACAATGTGGCTCTCGCCGCTGGGCCGCGCACATTCGCTTTGAGCATGTGCAAGAGTGCCACGGACTGAAGGCGGCTCCTTTTCAAAATGTGGCTCTCCCCTTGGCGCCGCGCAAACTCGTTTCAGAACTTTGCGAAAATTGAACGGGTTCCCCTGGTTAGCGTACCAGAAACTGCATGTTCAAACGATTCAGTATTGCCAGGGCGCAACGATTCCGTTGTTTTGTGGCGATGGGGTCCCAGGAGTGGCGTCCTGGCACGATTCAGGATCGTCAAGACGCAACAATCAAGTTGATCCGTGGCGGTGGAGCCCCGATAATGGTGTTCTGGCACGCTTCAGGATCTTCAAACGGTTGCTTCCCAACGGGGTACTTCCCCCAGTGGAAATGAATCCTTACATGGGTCTATGGACATGGAGCTTGGAAGGAGGGTTCATTCCAACATCGTTGATGGGTCTTGGATTTACACTGGTCCTCCATTCCGTTTTTGTAAATCCCTCCTCCCTGCCGCACCCCGAGGCTGGTCAAAAGGGCGGGCCAGGCGTTTAGATTGAGATGCCCCCACAAGTTATGATCCTGAAGCTTGAAAATTGCGACAATTTCACAGATTGAGGGCGGTACGTTATCAACATGTGGCTCTCGCCATAGCGCCGCACACCTTCGTGTTCAAAATGTGTAAGAGCTTCACGGATGGAAGACGATCCGTTGTCAAGATGTGGCTCTCGCTTTAGCGCTGCACACACACACACACACTTCCCGAAAAGGTTTGCAAGCGTTTCACGGATGGAGGGCGGATCCTTTTCTTGAGAGGTGGCTCTCGCATTAGCATCGTGCACATTCGTCTAACAGGTTTGCAAAGAGTGCCGACGGATGGAGGGCGGCTCCTTTTCAGAATGCGAGCTCGCATTAGCGCCGCGCACTCTCGTCGAAGAACTTTGCAAGAGCTGCACGGATGGAGGGCGGCTTATGTTCAAACCGTCGCTCTCGGCGCAGCGCCACGCACATTCGCCTCAAGAGTCTGGAGCAGTTTCAAAGCTTCTCCTCATGGTCAACGTCCCAGAAATGGTGTGTTGACGCTATGTCGGAACGTCGGGGCGCAACGGTCACGTTGACTCGCGGTGTTGAAGTCGCAAGAATGGTGTTATGGCACGGTTCAGGAAAATCAAGACGCAGCAAGAATGATGATTTACGGCGTCGAAGCCCCAGAAACGGCAATATGGCACAATTCCAAATGTTTAAACGATTGTTTTCCAACGGGGCACTTCCCTCAGTGCAAATGTCTCCGTGTCAGAGCGTATGAAGAGTGAATTCGGACGGAGGGTATCTTGCAGTATCGTTGATGGGTCTTGAGCTTACACTGGTACTCCTCCTCCTCCTCTTCTTCTTCTTCTTCCTCCTCCTCCTCCTCTCGGCGGCGCGCCGATGGGGTACAGGCCCTCTCGGAAGGCGGCGGGGCTTCTCAGAATCCATGCGCCTTCGGAGCAGCACTGCGTGTCCTCGCAGACGGTTCAGGGAGTTTCTCCGACGGCTGGAGGCCTTCTGAGCCCTCTGACAAGGCCCGCCCCCTCCGCCTTCCCCCATGCGCGCGGCGCCGACCAGCAGGGGCAAGAGCGGGAGCTGATGAGCAGAAAGCGGCACCAGCACAAGCTGCTGGAGGTCCGCGCGGACTTCTTGGGTCGGCGCTGGGCCAAAGAATGCGGCGGCGCTGCCAGGAGGCCAGGACCCAAAGAATCCGCGCGCAGCTCGGAAAGCTGATGCCTATGCATGCGCCTATGCGGGTATCCATGACACGCGCGACGTCCTTCAAACTGTGCGTGTCATTCAGTCGCCTACTGTACGAGCCTGACAAGTCTTCAACGGCAACACGTCGATGGGGTCGTCCAGCTGGCGTGACATCGACACTGCCTTTGCTCACCTATCCTTCTTTGAAGGGACGGGCTGCCCGCCGGTCACCCTCGGGAAGCCCTGCACCCACACCCGGAAGGCCCTGCAGGTCAGCACCTCGCGGGGCCCACTGGAGGGAGCGCAGGGAGCGGTCACGGAGGGCGCGCAGGGAGCAGTCGTCCTCTCCTTCCTTGTCCTCCTGCTCCTTTAACTGCTGCGCCCCAACATCGGGCAACGCCTGAAGCGTCTGCCGTCCTCGCCCTCCTCGTCCCACTTTTCCTCTTCGTCCTCACCTCTGATCACCCTGCTCCTCCTCCTCCTCCTCCTCCTCCTCTCCTCCTCCTCCTCCTCCTCCTCCTCCTCCTCCTCCTCCTCCTCCTCCTCCTCCTCCTCCTCCTCCTCCTCCTCCTCCTCCCTCCTCCTTCTCCTCCCTCTCCGCCTCCTCCTCCTCCTCCTCCTTGATGCCAGAAGCCTGGACACGGTGAAGCTGCACGCGTGGAGGGCTCTGGCCAGACACGTGCACCGCCCCGCCGAGCAGCAGTTCTGGTCAGCGGGGTGTCGCATCCTCCTCCTCCTCCTCCTCCTCCTCCTCCTCCTCATCCTCCTCCTCCTCCTCCTCCTCCTCCTCCTCCTCCTCCTCCTCCTCCTCCTCCTCCTCCTCATCCCCAGTGTCCTCCTCCTCCTCCTCGCAGGAATCTCAAAAGGAGGCAGGGGAAGGAAGCGGAACAGGGGTCGGGGAGGATAGAAGGGACCGGAAGTTCAAGAGTGAAAAACCCCCCTGCATTTCTACTGGTTTGTGATATTGGTGGCGGCGTGTGTTTTTTTTTGCTGTTGGTGTCGGCGTGGTTTCCAAGGTGTCACCCGCCCAGCCTTCTCCCCCGTTCGTCTGTTGTTGTTTCCCGCCGCCCTACGAAACTCGCAGGGACCCTTGGTGATAGCTCCTTTAGTGGAGGATGTCAACTGATGCGTCCTTAGAGATCCGTCATTCGTAAGGATAGTGAGGAGAGGGGGAGGAAAAGAAACAGGCGAAGGAGGGGAAGGAGGGGAAGGAGGAAGGACAGAAAGAGAGTAAGGAGGACGGGAGGGGGCAGGAGGAGGAGGAGGGGAAGAAGGAAGGGAATAATAATGGGAAGAAGGAGGGTAAAGGACGGGAAGGAGGAGGGAATGGAGAGGGTGTCGAAGGAGGGGAAGACAAAGGGCAAGGAGGAGAGAACGGAGGAGGGGAGCGGAGGGGGGTAAAGCGGAGGGAAAGCAGGGCGAGGGAAGAAGGCCACGGAGACGACGACGCGGCGAGAAGGCGCGACCGCGCCGTGGCACGGCGCCACTTCCGATCGCGCGGCTCGGCGCGGCACCCCACGCGCCCTCCTGCATGGCATCCCCCCGAAGACGAAGCCAGGACGAGTATAAAGACGGGTGAGGATACGTCGAGAATCTCAGAGATTTGGCGGCTCTGGAGGATGTCTCGGGCGCCGGGGCCTTCTCAGAGCGTTCTGGAACGCTCTGAGAGCATTCTGGACCGCTCTGATCGGGCGTTGGCAGAAGTGGGTTTGGTGGAATGGTTTAGTGATGTGTACTGGGGGACGCCCCCCCCCCGCCCCGTTCCACTAACCGGAATTGCTGTCACCCGAGAAAACACCAGCTACGACAGACCTGGTTTAGTGACTCTGGCAATTTTGGGGACTCTGGGGCCCTACCACTAACAGGGTCCCCTTACCTGGGGTCCTGGCTACACCCGATCTGAAACTGACTTATCCTCGTCTTGGCCGCGTTCGACCCTCCCCCCTGTTCAGATGCGGGGCCCGACCTTCTCAACGCCGGCGGCGCCAATGCGTCGCTGACGCCGCCGATGCGTCCCAGATTCCCCGATGCATCGGCGATGCGGCGCGATCCTGCGACCCCATCTACGCAGACTCCAATTGGG
Source organism: Prorocentrum cordatum (assembly GCA_963575745.1). Classification (NCBI taxonomy): domain Eukaryota; class Dinophyceae; order Prorocentrales; family Prorocentraceae; genus Prorocentrum; species Prorocentrum cordatum. Next base: position 41,218 of record CAUYUJ010003984.1, read on the forward strand.
AGGTCCGGAGGTATGGGGGCGACGGGGCGCGACCCTCCGACTCCATCTACTCGGACCCCGGTGCTGTGTCCCATGTCCAGCTTCTTGTCTCTTGGGTCGATGTCTGCCAGTCCCAGAAGGCCAAACATGACGAAAACTAATCCATCGCCCATTCAACGCCTCGAACCCTGCTGAAGGCAAAAAAAGGGGAAGAAGGAGGAGGACGAGGAAGAAAGGACAGGACGAGGACGATCACAATCATAATCCGCCGACCCCCTGTGGGTCTGTAGGCGTGTGAGACTATCACCCCCCCTCATCCCCCCCCCAGGGACCCCAAACTGGCAATTTGACCCCCCCCCGGCCCGGGCGCGACCCCGGACCAAACGCGTCACGGGGGAGCGGAGGGCTCCAACACGGGCCAAGAAGGCACCAAAACGCTCCCCAGACTGTCCCAGAGGGCCACGAGTCACCGAAATATCGCTCCTTGACGCCCACGATGGCCTCCAGACGGCCTCCGAAGCTGCCAAGACGCCCTGAAAGGCCCCCAAGATGCGTCCCAAGAGGGCCCCAAGAGACACAAGTCACCCCATTCCCTGTGAAAGAAAACATGTTTCGCATACTCACCTTTTCGGCTCTCACAACGTACAAGACGGGCAGAGAAACCTTCAATATCGTCCCTGGACGGCCGAAGGGGGCCCAGGGCCCAAGAACAGCCCACGAAGCCCCCAAGACAGCCCAAGAGGGCCCCCAGACGGCTCCAAGAGAGAGTCCAGAGGGCACCTTTTCGAGCCTTCGGCCCCAAGACGCCCCCAGCCTGCCCTAAGAACACCCCAAGAGGGCCTGAGGGACCCCCGAAAGAACCTCAAAGGCGTCTAAAAAGCCCCCAGGAAGCCCCCGAGAGGTTCCAAAACTTGGCCCAAGATGCCTTGTGGCGGCCGGATATGGCCTGCAGACAGGCCAATATGCCACCAAAAGGCCACAAAAGAACACCAAGAGGTACGAAAACAGCAACGAAGCAACAGGAACGATGACGAGCGCCGTGTCATGATTCGGACAAGCCTCGTGAACTGCAGTCCTGGAGGTGCAGTAGCTTATATAGGGGCCGGCAGATGTGGCGCAGGCCTGTAGAATCCACGTCCGGAAGTGACGTGCTGAGCGGCAGCGTTTTCTGCGGAGGCGATTATGCAACGTACCAATGTATCCAACTGGTGCATAATTGCCACATATTGTGCTGCGTTACATTATTATGTCTCCCCCCTAACCCCCCAGGGGCTACGCCACATCCGTCGACCCAAGATGGAGACCCCCATTTGGGGCTCAAAAACGTACCAAAGCCTATGTAAAATCGATGATTCGGGACTTTGGGCCCTCTGGGAGGCCCAATAGGGCCTCAAGACGGTTCCATATGGCTTCAAGACAGGCGAAAACGGCTCCCAAACGGTCCACGATGGCCCCAAAACGGCCCAAGAAACTCCTAAGACGTCCCGAGAGGGCCCCAAGACGACCCCAAAGAGTGCCTCCTGAAGCCAAATCATCAATTTGCCTATAGTTTTTTAATGATTTTAGCGTTCTCGCCTTTCTCGACTCTCAAAAGCCCATGGCCGCCCGGGCAGCCACCAAAATTGTCCCAAAAAGGCCCAAGAAGCCCCCAAAGGGGCCCCCAAACGGCCCAGGAGGGCCCCAAGACGGCCCAAAGAGGCCCCCAAGGCGGTCAAAAAAAAACCTGAGACGGCCCAGGAGGACCCCAAGAGAACCCCAAGGCGCCGCGAGAGGCCCCCAAGACGGCCTCCCAAGGGGCGGAACGGCGCAAAAGCGCCCCCAGACGGCCCAAGACGCCCCCAAGAGGCCACGAGAGGCTCCAAGAGGCCCCCAAGGGGCTCCAACCAAAAACCAAGAGACCTCCAAAAAGTCCCCAAGAAGCCTCCAACAGGCCTCAAAGAAGCCCCCACAAGGCCACACAACGACTGGAGTGTAATGTTATTTTTCTCCCCTTGGGCGAACTGCGGCGCAGCGCCAGCCAGGTGGAAGTTGGTCACGGCGGCGCCCATGATTAGAGCCTGCGCCGGAAGGGAAGATGGGGAGAGAGTATGAAAAGGAGGAGGGGAGAGGCCCCAAAGAAGTCCCCAAGAGGCCCAAGAAGCTCCCAAGAGGCCTCCAGGCGGCCCCCAGGAGGCTCCCAAGAGGCCCCGCGACGACGTGATTGTACGTGCTCCGGACGTGCACCCCGCGAAGCGAGAGGAATCAAGGCTCTTGTTTTCCAGAGCAGCTGGCAGCGACAGCTGAAAAGGTGCTTGGAAGACAGGTCCAGCGCTTCCATCATGGTTGAGTTCTTTCGTGGAAGGAAATCAATCCTGAGGGAAGAGGATTCGGCGGGACCTGGTTGGTCTGGCGGCCCGCGGGGCCCAGAGGGGCCCGGTGGGGCCCAGCGGGGCCTGGCGGCGGCAGCGACAGCGGTGGAGAAACGCCTCCATGTGGTCCCTATGTCAAGCTCGCCGATGCCAAACAGGTCCATCCATGCGAAGCCAGACCGCGCTGTGGCCGCCCAACCGAAACAACCCGAACGGCCATACCGAAGCCTGTAAAACCGCCCGCCGCCGAAACCGGCGCGGCGAAACCGAGCTGGCCCGAGGCCGAACTGGCCCGAAACGGACCCTTCCTGCTTCACGAAGGCGCTGAAGCATAGATCCGGCCCCAGTCCGTGACGGGAGACACCCCCCCAGGGCGCCAGGCAGTGCCGGCGCAGCAGCTGGAACTCGGGGTCTGCGCCTGCCGCGGCGAAACGTGCCAGGAGGGAGGAAGGAGGAGGGAGGGAGGGAGGGAGGGAGGAAGAAGGGAAGGGAGGGGAGGGGAGGGGGAGGGGGAGGAGGAGGAGGAGGAGGGGAGAGGAGGAGGAGGAGGAGGAGAGGAGGAGGAGTGAGGAGGAGGAGGAGGAGGAGGAGGAGGAGGATGCGACACCCCGCTGACCAGAACTGCTGCTCGGCGGGGCGGTGCACGTGTCTGGCGAGTCCAGACCAGCGCCGGCACGCACGCTCAGCATTGAAAGGACGTGCTCGCAGCACGGGCTGCAGTTCGATTCGCGCAAGCCGTTGGATGCAACGCGCACATTCCGAGGCCAGACGGGTCCCAGGTGCCGCCGAAAGAAAGCATTCAATCTCTAGGCTGATTTACTTCGAGCGATAAAAAGATTTGCCGTGGGCCTTGGATCTCTGCCGCCGACGCGGAGCCGCGCGGGCGGGATACGACAACAAGTTGAAGCGAGTGAGGGGCCATTCCACGCTGACGCAGTCGAGGGAGCTTGAAACTGTCTTGTTGTCTGCACACGGCACTCCTGAGCCAGGCGGAAACGAGGCAGCTCCACGCGTTCCACGCGAGATGGTCGAGGCGAGTGCTTCGCATACCACGCTCATACATGGTCTGCGGCAGGCAGGCGCCGCCCCGCTGAGCAGTACTCTACTGAATCGTACACCTCCCAAGCCGCAACCTCTCGAGACGCAACCTCTCGAGTCGAAACCTCTCAGGTCGAAACCTCTCAAGTCGAATCTGCTGTTCGAGGGTGCACGAAGGGCCTCGGGCTTTGTTGCCGGGGACCAGGGCGGCAGCGGGTCCCTTGGCTCGGGGTCCGCCCCGCCCGCGGGGGGCCGGTAGGCGCACGCCGCGCGGGGGAGAGGGGGGCGGGCCGGGCGCTGCCAAGGGTGGGCCTGGCCCGGGGGGGGGCCCCCCCGCGGACTCCAGATCACCGCCCAAGGGGGGCCCCCAGCGGCTCCAGAATGGCGCGGAGAGCTAGGGGCACCTTGGGACAGCGCCACCTCGGGCAACGCCCGGGACCCCGGCCATGGTCCGCGAGAAGAGGTGGGCGGAGGAGGGAAGAGAGGACTGCGAAGCTTGGCGTTGGGCTTCAAGGGTGCCTGACCTGAAGCTGCTTGAGGGACGAGGCGATCATCGGCGAGGCACCGAGGCCTCTGGGGCAGCTTGCAGAGATTCGGGCAAGGAGGAGGGGAAGGAAGGAGGAAGCAGGACCGAGTCGGAGGAGGGGGGGCAGGAGGAGGCGGAAGTCCCTGCCTCACTCCATCCCTCTGGGGCAGCTTGCAGAAATTCGGGGAAGGAGGGGAGGGAGGAACGAGGAAGCAGGACCGAGTCGGAGCGGGGGGGGGCAGGAGGAGGCGGAAGACCCTCCTTCGCTCCTTCATCCGTGCATGCCTCCCTCGCTCACTCCTTCTGTTCCCTCGTGGGGGGGCGGCGAAGTCGATGACTGACCTGTGCTCGCAAGAGGAGAAGTTCGCGTGCCTGCGGTCGCAAAGGGTGAACTTAAGCGAGCAACGCATGTGCTCCCCAATCAGTCGAGCTTTACCTGACGGACCGTACGTGTTTTTGGAGAACCGGTGGGTGCAAAGCCTGCGCCAGCTGGCGTTCCTCAGGGTTGCGTGGTCCCGTCTGTTTCCTTACTGTGGCGCTCCCGGGTTGTTTGGTCTTGTTACCTTGGTGCATTCCATGCAATTGCTTGGTCTTGCTTCCTTACTGCACTCCCTGATCGCTTGACCTTGCTTCCTTACTGCTCTGCCCCGAATGCTGGAACGTCCTTCTTTACTGCATCCCCTAGGTTGCGTGGTTTTTTTCGTGCAGTCCCGGGTTGCTTGGCGTTGCTTCCTTACTGCGTGCTTAGGGCTGCTTGGTTTTGCTTCCATAACGACTGCTTTGGGTTGCTTGGTCTTGTTGCCTCCCTGACAAGCAACGCAAAGCAACACAAAGCAACGCCAAGAAACGAAAAACAGCGTAAAGCAACAATAAGCGAGTCGAAGCAACACAAAGCAGCGCCAAGCAGCGCCCAACACAGCAAATAAATGCCAAGCAAAGCGCCAAGAAACGAAAAACAGCGTAAAGCAACAATAAGCGAGTCGAAGCAACACAAAGCAGCGCCAAGCAGCGCCCAACACAGCAAATAAATGCCAAGCAAAGCAAAGCACGACATTCGTTACATATCTCGTCACTTGAAAAGTGCGCCTCTAACCGGGGGTCGCGCCGTTCCCATGCTTGCGTCGTCGGAGCCCGCGCAAAAACGGCCGCGGGCAGCATGTGAGGCAGGTCGTTCGAGAAATCAACAGCACAGCAAAGATGAATGAGGCAACCCAGAGGCGCGGCCTCTTTCGACCGACACGCCACTGGGGGGCGCCAACGTCGACAGACCATCTTGGCTGGCGCCTCCGTAGCCAACCTTTTCTCGGCAGCATCAGCTCCTCCTCCTCCTCCTCTTCCTCCTCCTTCTCCTCCTCCTGCTCCTCCTCCTCCTCCTCATCCTCCTCCTCCTGGCACGGCGGACACGGTCTTTCCCGCAACGCATGCCACCCCCTGACCACCGCGGCGACCTGCCGGAAGAAGAAGAGCAGCGCGACGACGGTGTAGAGCAGCGGCACCACGCCCGGCAGCGGCGGCAGCCCAGCGGCGCCGGCCGGCCCGCTAGCCGGCGAGCTCGGCCGCCAGCGCGGCCCGGGCCGCGAGCTCGCGCTCCTGGCCGAGCGAGCTGCGCAGCTGCCGCGCGGTGGCACGGTGCAGCGCGCAGCTCAGCTCCGCGCCCCAGCGGCGGGCCAGGGCGCTCGCGGCCGCCTCGGCTTCCGGCCCGTCGCCCAGCGCCTGCCCCTGGTCCCGGGCGAGCCAGCGCAGGTGGCTCAGCGCCGCCTTGCCGAGCCGGCCGGCCGTCTCGTGGGCCGGCGGGAGCAGCGGCCAGGGGGCGCGCCGCTCGGGGCAGCGGCGGCGCTTGTCCGCCCCCCCCTCGGCGGCCACCGCGCCGTCGCCGTCCGCGGCCGCGGCGAGAGCGCGCGCGCCCCCCGGAACGCTGTAGCGGACGGAGACGTCCACCAGCGCCCGGGGGCAGTCGCCGCGCTGCAGCTCCAGGTCGAGCAGCGCCTCCTGGCGCTCGACCTCCAGCGGCCCCCCGCAGGCGCCGCAAGGCCCGCCCGGCGGGGCGTCGGCGTAGCGCCAGCCAGAAGCCGGCCCGCCGCGCGCCGCCCGCTCGCGCGCCCTGCAGCCGGCCGCGGCGCAGCGCCAGCGCCAGCGCCAGCCCTGCGGGGACCGGGACCTGTCGGGCCGTGCGGAAACCGCACTCCTGGCGCATGCGGCCCCACACGTCCTCGACATCCCTGCTGCGCGCCTTCGTGCCGCCTCCGCAGGCGCAGCAGGAGGCGTGCCGCGCCTTGCAGCAGAGCGGCTCGCCGCAGGGCTGCCCCTCCCGCTCGCCAGTGCGCAGGCGGGCGCAGCAGCGGCTGCCCGCGGGCGCGCAGTCTTGGCCCAGGAGCGCCCGGGCGGTCGCGCGGTAGTCCGCGTCGCCCAGCCGCTGGCCCGGCCCGCCGTTCGCGAGCTGCCAGGCGCCTGCGCGCGGCCCCCCGCAGGAGCGGAGCAGCGCCTGTCCCTCGTGCAGCGTCCAGGGAGCTCAGCAAGGCTGTGTAGTTTTTTGAATCAAGCCTGCGCGTGAGTCTCCTCTGGACTTCTTGGGCGAGCTCCTGCCAAGGGGGCAGCGGCCTCTCCGCTGGGGCCGGCGGCTCCCCGGCTGCTGGGGCCAGCGGCGCCGCGGCTGCCGGGCCCGGCAGCAGCCCGGTCAGCGCCTCTCGGCAGGCTGCAGCGAGGGGCAGGCCGGAGGTCTCGAGGTCAGCCAGCTCCGCCAGCCCCGTGCGCTCCCGGACGCCGGCGAGGCTCTGCGCCCAGGAGGCGGCCCAGGCGGCTGGCGCGAGCTCCTCCTGGCTGCGGAAGCCTCGCCCGCCCAGCCTGAGCGGCAGGCGGCACTGCGCGCGCTGCTTGGGAGCCAGCGGGCCCAGCCGCGTCAGCCCCCGGTAAGCCTCGAGGAGCGCGTCGTCGTAGTTCGCGGCCGCGCCCCGGGAGCAGGCCGGCGGGTTGGCGCTGAGCAGGTGCGTAAGCTTGCCCGGCGGCAGCGCGCCCCCCAGAGCGGGGCGCCCAGCAGCGTGACGCCGTCGGCGCGCCAGCGTGCTTCCAGCCCCGGCGAGCAGGGCGAGCGGGGAGACCAGGCCTGCGTCTTCCGCCGCTGCAGTTCGAGCCCCAGTGGCCCCAGGGTGGCCTCTGCAGTCGCCTCGACCTCGCCGGCCAGAGCGGGCGGCGCAAGGACGATCACGTCGCCCAGGTAAGCCAAAACGCGAACTTCGTCTGCCCGCGAGCCGAGGGCGGCCGCCCTCGCCTTCAGCGCGTCTTCGAGCGCCCGCAGGGGGGGCGGAGGCCGCAGGCGAAGAGGAGGGGCGCCAGCGGGCCCCCCTGGTCTACTCCGCCCGCGGAGCCCAAGCGGCGGCAGTCCCCGCCTGTGCCCCAGAAATAATACTGGGAGCGGCGCCGGCAGAAAAGGTCTGCGAAGGGGAGGAGCTCCGGCGCCGCCTCCTCCAGCTCGCCCAGGCAAGCCTCGCGGCGCGCGGTCCCGCAGGCGCTCTTCTCGTCCAGCGCCGCCAAGACCGGGTCCGGGTTCGCCCCCGCAAAGGCCCGGGCAGTGCGCGCCAGCAGCTCGGTGCCC
>CAUYUJ010003984.1:48797-63797 GCA_963575745.1 Prorocentrum cordatum
CCTCCTCCCTCCTCCTCCTCCTCCTCCTCCTCCTCCTCCTCCCTCATCCTCCTCCTCCGTCCTCTCCGCACGGGCGCCAGGCTCAAGGACCACCTACCCCAAGACGTGGGGAATCGGAGACAACCTGCTCAGCAGAGAATAAGGGGTGGGGAAGGAGACGAGCACGCGCAGGGGAGGGAGCAGCACTCGAAAGGCTCGGGGTAGGAGTCCACGTGCAGGCATGCACGCAGCAGTCCGCCAGCCCCCGCCTGCCAGGGGTGAAGAGGCGCGTGCGAGGTGTGTCGTTCCTTCTCCCCCTTTCCCTCTTTCCATTGGCATCCCGCTTGAGCCCCTTCTAGAGACTCCCAGACCGCCCTAAGATGCCCCACAGCCCTAAGATGGCAGCAAAGGTTTGCCAGATGATTTTCAAGACAATCCCAAAACGACTGCAAGAATACCGAAGACTGCGCCAAGATAACCCCGAAACCAAAACCACCCCACACGGCCGCATCTTCGCGCTCGTGGGCGCGCGGGCGCGCGGGCGCGCGGGGGCGCGGGAGCGCACGCGCGCAGTCGCGCAAGCGCGCAGTCGCGCAAGTCGCGCGGATACGGGGGTGCGCGGGCGCAGACGCCAAGTCCGTGGGGCTCTTAGTGGCCGCTAGTGGCTCCGAGAATTACGACTCAGTGGCACGTAGTGGCCGTTAATGACTCCGAGAATTAGGATGCCGTTTAGCGGGATCTACCATTTAGCGGCACTTAGTGGCCGTTAGTCGTTCCGATTTAGCGGCACTTAGTGGCCGTTTGCGATTCCGAGAATTACCATTTAATGGCACTTAGTGGCCGTGTAGCCCCATCTGGGCCACGGGCATGTAAAGCAAGGCTCGGGGTCGCCGACCTCCGTGAAACCGCGGGCGCGTGAGCGAGACCGCCGGCCCCGTCGGGACCGCAAACGCTCGTGCCGCTGAGAGCCGCTATCTTCAAAAAACAGACCCACTTCGAAAACATTCTACAGTTCCCCAAGTTGGCCACATAATGGAAGCCGTCAGGGAGCCGATGTCAGGGGACGCCCCACCTCGAAAGGGCTGCTGCCCGGAGGTGGCCGTGCAGTCGGGCCCGCCGCCGCAGCCCGGCCACCGCAAACCTCGCAGGCCCCACCGCGCACCACGCCGCGGAGCGCCAGGGCGCGCTCCGCGGGCCAACGTGAAGGGGCCCTAGGACACACAAATAAGTAAAAAGATTCCCCATAGCTTCCCATATTTTTTTAGGGGGGTTTTGCCTTCCTCCCCCCCACTTCCCATATTATTTCCCATACTTTCTATGGAATCGACGAGTACATGTGTCTGTGTGTTTTCATCCCTCATGAAAACGGGGCGACAGCGTGCAGCAGGAGCGGGAGCACGCAAGGGGGGGGTCCAGCTCGCGCCAGGACTCATGCAGGCCACGCAGGCCATCGGGAGCGTTCACCGCAGGGCGCCACCGGCGCTGCAGCCGACCAGGAGCAGGAGTAGGGTAATCGGTATTATGTGCAGCCTGTGGGGCCCCAGCACCTGCAGGACATCTGCAACCGAGGCCGCGCGAGTTGCCGGAGCGACTTCGATAGTTTTACGCGCATGTACACGAACCTCGAACGGCGATTTTGATGTCGACCGAATTCAATTTGATTGGGCAATTGAGGATGGGGAAAGCGTAATTTTCCTGTCATATCACAACAAGTGCAACATCATGTCAACTCTGAATGGACGGATTCTTAAAGCAACTACATGTCAACACGATTGCAATATAATCGGCATTATCTTGGTCTTGGGATTCTCCTTTGGTCTCGGACTGAATATGCCCAACTATTCGGGCACCCCTGGTCCAGTTCGCCCTCAGCGTTTCGGCGTGTGGTTGGCCATCCTCTTCGGGACCTGCCACAACCAACCACACGGGGCAGGCCGACGCTGTTACGAACGACATCCCTGTTTCCTTTGGGACTCCTTCGTACACACCAAAATTGCCAGACGATGTCATGCAAAAATTGTGTAACCTGCCGTTTTGGCCTTAAAAGAAGGGAGGGAACAACTGCCCCTTCTTTCGCGACACCGTCGGCACTTGGCGGACTGGCCGCAGGTGTCCCCTTTTTCCGTGAATGTCTGATCCCCCGCCCCCGTGACCAGAGCACTGACTGGAGCACAAGACGGCGGAGCCGACTTCACAGCAGGCATGCCGGAATCTCTCGGACTGATGGAAAAAAGGCTGCGCCGCCGAAGACGAGCTCGTGGAGAGCTTCGGCTGCTAACCCGTAATTTGCCTGTCATATCACAACAAGTGCAACATCATGTCAACTCTGAATGGAAGGATTCTTAAAGCAAGTACATGTCAACACGATTGCAATATAATCTGCATTATCTTGGTCTTGGGATCCTCCTTTGGTCTCGGACTGAGTATGCCCAACTCTTCGGGCACCCCTGGTCCAGTTCGCCTTCAGCGTTTCGGCGTGTGGTTGGCCATCCTCTTCAGGACCTGCCACAACCAACCACACGGGGCAGGCCGACGCTGTCACGAACGACATCCCTGTTTCCTTTGGGACTCCTTCGCACACACCAAAACTGCCAGAACATGTCAAGCAAAAACTTTGTAACCTGCCGTTTTGGCCTTAAAAGAAGGGAGGGAACAACTGCCCCCTCTTTCGCGGCACCGTCGGCACTTGGCGGACTGGCCGCAGGTGTCCCCTTTGTCCTTGAATGTCTGACCCCCCGCCCCCGTGACCAGAGCACTGACTGGAGCACAAGACGGCGGAGCCGACTTCACAGCAGGCATGCCGGAATCTCTCGGACTGATGGAAAAAAGAGTGCGCCGCCGAAGACGAGCTCGTGGAGAGCTTCGGCTGCTAACCCGTAATTTGCCTGTCATATCACAGCAAGTGCAACATCATGTCAACTCTGAATGGAAGGATTCTTAAAGCAAGTACATGTCAACACGATTGCAATATAATCTGCATTCTCCTGGTCTTGGGATCCTCCTTTGGTCTCGGACTGAGTATGCCCAACTCTTCGGGCACCCCTGGTCCAGTTCGCCTTCAGCGTTTCGGCGTGTGGTTGGCCATCCTCTTCAGGACCCGCCACAACCAACCACACGGGGCAGGCCGACGCTGTCACGAACGACATCCCTGTTTCCTCTGGGGCTCCTTCGTTCACACCAAAGTTGCCAGAAGATGTCAAGCAAAGTTATTGGCACCTGCTGCGTTGGCCTTAAAAGAAAGGAGGGAACAACTGAAAGAGCCCCAGTTGATATATCAATCAATCAAACAAACAATCAATGCTCTGAGGGGCAGTGTTCCACAAGTCAGCACCTGAAAAAAAGGTGCGTTGGTCACTCTGACCAGCACTCCTTACCTGGATTAAAGTTTGCTGGCTTTCTAACCTTACCCTGAGGGCCTACGTTTAGGAATCAGCCGCATATGCTGGGGGGGGGGGGCACAGGCAGTCTGCAGCGCCCTGTGGTGGGGGACTTATGGGCTGCCCTGCGCCACGATGGCAATAAGGAGCCTCTGAACGTTGAAAAAAACTCGGGGAACGGCGAGCGCAGCAGTCCTTGGCTTCCGAGGGCGAGGCCAACCCCCCTCTCCGCCACCCCCCCGCCCCCTGTCAGGTGGAGCCCGAAGGCGGGACCCGAAGGTCGGCCACCTGGCAGGTGCGAGGAGGCGTGGATAGGGCATTGGCCCCACAAGGGGGAGAGAGAGGGGGAGGAATCCATCCAAACACTCTGAAAGCTGTTCCAGCGACGCGGGGCAGCGGCACGCGCAGCGTACTCAGTAGGCGGTCGTGATGACTGGGAACGAGTTAGTGTCACCGTCACCCTCCTTCAGCGTGCCACTGACGCTCATCCTGCAAGACTGGACCCACATCCATATCTCCCAAGAAGGCTCGCCATCCCCTGTATTGAATTGGTCCTCTCAACGCAGGTGTCGAGAGCAAAAATTTGGCGTTTCGTACGACGTCGTACTGGAGCGATTGTCATAGATCCCATGGCCTGGCTCAGCGCTGTCTGTAGCGGTACAGCGCCTCTTCGCACCAGTTCCAGGAGCCTGGTCGAGTGTCTGGCACTGATATTATGCTGGCTGCCGTCATGCGTGCTACGCCCTGCCGCCCTTGCCTGTTTTCGCGCCCTCGAACTCGTCCAGCAGCTGCTGCACCGCTCGCTCGAGTGGGCCGCGAGGCGCTGGCCCCCTCTTCACCGTTCCGTTCCTGCAACGCAGCTCCACCACGAGCGCGTCCTGCACCGCCGCGTGCTTGCTGTTGAGGGCAAGGCTCAGCTTCACCATGCCTGGCTTGTTCTCCTTCGGCCTCGTTGGGCGGCACTTGCAATGCATCACCGACTTCTGGACCTCCTGCGCCCTTGATGTGCGCCATCCAGAACTGGTAGATGATCTCCATGCTCGTCTGCTCGCACGCCTCTTGGTTGGTGCCCATCACCATTGCCATGAAGATGTGGACGTACGGTGGACCGAGCTCCTCGAGGCCCCTCCCGTCGTTGCTCTTCTTGAGTGCCTGTACCGTCTCGTGGTACGTGGCGCCTGCGGCCTTCGTGGCTTTGGCGACGGCGCCCTCCATGGGCATGAGCAGCGCGATGAACACCATGCCAGCGATGTCCCGTAGTTCGGCTGCGTTGGCTAGCGCCAGCCTGGCCAGCACTGCGACGAGGCGAGCGAGAACGCTGTCGTCCTCGCCGCTGCCGCATTGCAGCAACGCCTCTACTGTGCGGTGTTTCTTGGCCTGCGACGCCCCCATCGGCACCCTCTGTCTGTTGCTTTTGCTTGAGCGCGAACCTGGCGGGCTCTAGCTCCATCCTGAGCGTCGTTGCACAGTTGGTCGAGGGGCGGCGCGCGCTCCCGGAGGCGCTGCTGCAGCTCCTCAAAGCTCGAGCATTCCTGGCTACAGAGATGGCACGTGCGAAGATCAGGATGCGACCGTCCTCCAAGGCATGGCGATCGGAATGTGCAGACTCCTCCCCCCCGAACGCTCTGGGCCACGTGTTTTTGTGCCGCCGCCACCGAGCCGTGCACCCCCAGGCACCAGGGACAAGCATTGGTGATCACTGTACATGTCCAGGGATCTCGAAGGCCGTGTTTCTGAAGGCGATGTTGGTTGGCCGACTTGAATGTTGTGAGGGCTTCCTGGCAGTAGCTACCGTCCTCGTTTTCACATCCACACACCCACGTCGATTATACTTTCTGTTCGGGCTCGGCGACAGCATCTGCCATTGGGGCCCGAGACGAGGACCAACCAGGAGTGGGGAACGGCACAAGCGTAAGCCCCTGCTCGCAGTCGTCCAAAATCGAGCGCCCCGAACTCCTCAGCCAAGTCGGGGTCTCTGAAGAGCCTCAAGAAGCCCTCGCTCAACTCCCCCTTCAGCCATGCTATGTCGTCCCCCACCGCCTCCAATCCTTCTTAGATATCCTCCTTCACCCTCCTGGCCCAGGGGTTGACCTGGTCTCCTATCTTCAAGTCGCCCCCCCCCCCCCTGGCCGAATATCGCAGTAAGCTCCTGATCGTGATGGTGGGGTCTACTCGCGATTCTCTGCGATCGTTTTAGTCGTCGTACTCTGGCCTCCAGCTTGCATGGGGCCATCCTCCAGTACTTCAATACCTCTCCAGTCGACATGTGTTTATGCTTTTGCTCGCCCTCCGCCGATGTCACGATCGAGCGAGCTGCGCCTCGCATCGCCCTTCTTGCAAATCTGGCCACGAGCTTGTCTAGCTCCTGCCAGTTGGCCTCTGCGAGGCAGAAAGCCCCGTTGCCTGTCAGTGCTGCGTTTTGAACACGTTTTGCACACAGCATATCAGCAAGCCTCGACGGACTTCCCAGGGCGCGCGCTTCAAACTCCAAAACCTACCTAGAGCAAAGTATGATTGTTCGACTGCCTTTCGCCGTTTGTTTAACTCTTCCCCAAACTTGCCATTTATATGTAACTGGGCCCCTAGGTATCGGGCGCGAGGTTTAAACTGGGCCGGCAGACGGACACTACCTGAGCGAATGCCCCGAGCATCATTATTCGAGCCGCGCCCAGCACAAGCTGGAAGAATCTCTTGCTTGCCCCGATTCTGTCTACAGCTAATCGTCTCCAGAGCCGCGTCCAGAGTACTGTTTTCTAAAAAACTGCGCTGGGCGAGAGAATATATTGACCCGGTGTCCTCAGCAACGAGTGTTTTTTTTGTTTTTTTATTATTTTTTTTTAAAAAAAAAAAAAAAAAAAAAAAAAAAAAAAAAAAAAAAAAAAAAAAAAAAAAAAAAAAAAAAAAAAAAAAAACATCTGCATACTGGCACAGGGACAAATCCACCTCCCTCTGTGTGAAGGGGCTCTCGGCTTTACAGTTACCTACATCACTGCCAGTCTGCATCATCCGATGTTGCCAGACGTTTACCCCTCGTTGGAAGGCAAGGAGGAACAAACGAACAACGTACGGGTCCCCCATAAAGGCCCCACAGCCGATCCGAAACATCACCTTGCCTTCCTCCCTGGGCAGCTGCACCGCTGCCTCGTGGTAGCGCTGGCGTCCGAATTGCTCTAGCTCGTCAAGCATGAGGCCCGATTGGACATCATCAAACTCTGACCAGGAGATACTACCGAATGCATTACTTAAATCGCGCAGGTGTGCGATGCTCGTGCGCCCTTGTTTGCGCGCGCGCCACGTCGTGCACTGCGCAAACGTTATCGCCGCCTCTTTTGAACGACCCTCGAGAAAGCCATGCACCTGCACCTGCATGCGGGGAGCGACGCTCTGAGTAGCGTACCATCCCTTCCCGAGTGGTGCAAGTAAATGGACCGTCCTAGTGTGTGTTTTATGTATATATAAATAAATATATAAATATATATATATATATATATATATTATTTTGTTTGTTTCTGTTTCTTTGTCTTTTCTTTCTTTATGTTCCTTATTTTTCTTATTCTTCTTCTTCTTCTTTTCTCTCTCAGCCCCCCCCCCCCCCCCCCCCCCCCCCCCGCGGACCTAGCCTCTTTGGACTTGGGGGGGGGGGGGGGGGGGGGAGGGGGGGGGGGGGGGGGGGGGGGGGGGCGCCTTTACTCGGATGCCAGTAACTAGGAGTTCTACCAGACTGCCTAATTCGCAAAAGACCGTCCTCCAAGACAGCTCGAAACAGGGGGGCACTCACGGGATCAGGAGGGGCGCCTAAACCTCTGTGACCTTTTTGCGGGCGAGCCTCTGGGTTCGGGTTCAGGAGGATGGCCAGGAGCTCCAGCGGGGCCGACCAGGGAGGTTGTGTTCTTCTTGTTGGGGCCCTTGTTACCCAACGCTCCAGCCGTCGAAGGTCTCGAACCGCAGCTCGCCGTAGCCGTTCATCAAGTACTGCTGGCTCGGCACCCTGTGGTTGACGTTCGCTGCGCCATTGGTCCCAATCGTGCATCTGTGCCGCAGGCATTCCACCGCCTGGTCCTGGGCGCGACCAATGCGCAGTCCACTTCTCCTCGGATAATCCCGTCGCTTTTACCGTCAAGAAATGTCTCTTTTACATCCCAGACTTTGTATTTGCAGCCAATCTCGAGAGTCGATATACTTCTGCCATGTTACGCACTCGCCAACAATCCCATATCTGATCCAGTAGCTCTCCCTGGTGTACTTGCCATTCCAAATCCCGCTGTTTCTTCATATGTGATGATAGTTTTTTAGCCCCTCGATGATCTCGACCTCTTCCTTTTTCGCTTGCCCATCGTGTCGGAGCCGATAATATCTCCGAGCTTTGAGTAGTATCATTCTGCGCTCTATCAGTGCCTTGTAGCGCTCATCCCATTCAGGATCTCGTGCAAAATACGGCCGCCCAACTTCAATCATAAGCTGCTCTAACTTCTCAATCAAAAAATCTGCAGACGCACGGTTTGCCAGATCCAAAAGCTCGCCCCAATTCTGGTCAAGCGTCGCCTCCATATCCTCGACGAAGGCGCGCTTAGTGTCTATGTCCGCGCCCGTGAACGCCTGCATCATCGCCTCTGCGCTCCAGGCAGGCGTAGCACCATTCTTGCGTAGCTCACTGATGGTCGGCATGCTAAGTTCACATATACTGGCAGGTGGTCGCGTCGCCGCTTGCTCGGCACCTGCTGTATCGAGCGGCTTAGGCGGGCCAAGGCCCCGCAGCTGGTCTCCCATCTTGCCAGGGCCTCTGGGATGCATACGTAATCCACCAGCGACGAGTTGCCCGCGTTGCCATACCACGTGTCATCAGCCTTCTGCATCGCAGTTGCCACCAGGTGATGTCCTTCCAGTATTTCTCTGAACCGTATCCCTGCATAGTGTTCCCGTCGCGCACCTGGCTTGTACAAGGCTGGGCGGTCCAGATACTCCGTGCTCTTGCCATCTGCCGCGACCATTCCCATTCCGTCGTTCAAGCCCAGGCAAATGATCGGTGAGCTTCTGCTCGGTGCATGCTGCAGCTGTTCCTGTAGCCAGTCCATCATAAAGTCCACGCACTTCTCATATGTCGATCTGGTTTCCACTCGCGTCGGTCGGAGTGGCATGCACAGGCCCATCATAGTGCAGTCGAACTGCCGAGAAGAGAGTCTGACTGAAAGCCCTATGCCTGCACATTGCCCGGGACTCGTGGTCACCCTCCGCAAGTGTCTGGGTTTGAACTTGTTGCCGAAACTGAAGAGCACGCCCGCAGATTTATTGCTGAAGCTTGCTCTTTTCCAACCACTCTCGATGCGCCACCTCTCCCCCGATCGCTGCTGCTGGATCGGGAGGTCGCACTTGCGCTGTGCGCCGATGAGGCCTGCGAAGTCATCGCTCTCACAGGCACTCTCAATGTCGTCTAGCCTCTCCGCTGTGCGTGCCGCCAGCGGGTTGTAGCGCAAGAATCGCCATGCCGTCCGTCGAGTGGCTGCTGACGTCTCCGCTGCGCCCGCTGCCGCGCCCTGAGCGATCGCCGCCAGAAGGGCGGTCCTCATCGCCCGCGTGGCCACCTGCGGCTCGAGTGAGAGTCTAGGTAGGCGGGTCGGACGTGCCCCATGGGCACATCGGTGGCCGCCTGGCTGCACCTTCTGAGCCAGTATGGCGGCTCCAATTGATATATATATATACAAAGAACGAAACATGAAGAACAAAAACGCGCGTTCGGTGGTTGGGTGGGTGAGTGGGTTCGCTGGCACATAACAATACGCGGTCGTGCACGGCCGCTCGATTGCTTGAGTATAAATCAATGTTCCTTGTGTTACTCTTGGTGCGGATGTAGCGAAATGGCCTTGCAGCTGCGATCGCCCCGTGGCGCGTTGACGCCGCAATGCACACTCTCACCACGCGGGTTAATGCAACAACCTACGCATAGACCACATCGCATGTGCACATCACAATGACGGGGCGCATGGTAGCGGCCCTGTGCACCGCAACGCATTTTACACACAACTGCGAGCGCGCACGCCGCAACGCTTCTGCACAACACAACCGCGGCCACACAAACACGCCTCGCGGGCACCATTGCGCCTGTGTACAACACGATCCGCGCGCACACCTCCACAGCCGCGCGGCGACAGGCGTCTGCGTGCACCACCTTGTATATGTACACCACCAAGCTCGCGTACACTCCGAGGGTCCCGACGATGCCCATAAACTTAAACTCGTGGTCGTGGGGAGGCGAACGTATCAAATTGAATATTCAAGTTTGCTGTGGTTACTGTTATTTTTTTGGCCGCCTGGATACGAGTTTGGCACGTTATTTGGCCTGCGTGCGGCCGTGGCGACGAAGATTTTTCCACAGGGAAGGGCCCCTGGCGTTTCGAGTTCATTTGCGCCGCGGCTTCGTCCGAATGGTCGTGACCCATGACGCCCCCGCGAGGGCTCCGACGCGACTCAAGGCGGCCCCAGGACGGCCGAATAAACGCCAAAGACTGCCCACGGGGCTTCCAAGAGGGGGACCACCAGTCGACAGTTTGAACCTCCCCCCCCCCAAAGCGCCACCATGAGGCCCCAAAAGGCGCCCATGAAGCCATTTTAAGAGGTCCACGATAAAACAAAGAGCGCGTCCAAGAGGGCCCCAAGAGACTTCAATCCCCCCATTCCACTTTTGCCCCGCGAGTTTGCCCGTCGTTTTCCTCGTCCTCTTCGCCTTCGTCCTCCTCTCCCCCCTCCTCCTCATCCTGTTCCTCCTCCTCCTCCTCCTCCTCCTCCTCCTCTTCCTCCTCCTCTTCCTCTTCCGCCTCTTCCTCCTCCGCGTCCTCCTCCTCCTTTTCCTTTTCCTCCTCCTCCTCCTCCCCCTCCTTTTCCTCCTCCTCCTCCTCCTCCTTCTCTTCCCCACCCCCCGCCCTCCTAGCGCCCAGGGTCGGCGGTGCCAGCCGCAAGTCCTTCCCAAGAAACTGGTCACTGCGTGGTCACAAGGTGGCCACTGCGCCGTGGTCCGCGATGCTAGTACAAGAACTGTTTCAAGAAGTTGCGGCGCACCACAATCACCGGAGCATCGCTCGCCACGTAGCATCCCACGGGAAAGAACAAACTCTTCGCACCCCTGTGCCTGCGTACGACCCTTGAGCCTGTGTGTGCCGCCGGCATATACATCACAGTGCCAGCGTACATCACAAAGCCCGCGTACACCTCCAGGTGCCCGACGGTGTCAACTTCGACAAAACATGGCCGGCGCGCAGGTATCAAATTTAGTTTGCATGTTGTTTGTGTTGTTTTCTGGCCACGGGCACGGCCCCTATCACCGCTGCCCGCGCGCACAAAAGTACTACCACAATGCAAGACACCACCACGCTTGTGTACAGCTTAACTGCCGCCGCAGCCAGCGTGTGCGCTATGGACGCCGAACTGTTTGTCTCTTCCAATGTGAGTGCGCCGCCGCGCGTGTGGGTGTCACAACAACCTGCGCGCGCCACGCGCTTCTACATACAACAAACACATGCCTGCGCATACTACAAACACGTCGTGCGCATTACGAACAGCAGACCTGTGCGCTGAGCACCAGGCGCTGCTGCAACGGGGGTGGGTGGGGCGGCGGGCGTTAATGTTACCTACTGGGTGGGCGGGTGGGTTGGAGGCCACATAACGCGCGTTTTGTGTTAAACTTGAGCTCCAGGAACTTCTGAAAGGGCCCGTGGGAACACCTTCAGCTTGGCCGATGAACAGCGATTATAAATCGTTCTGGGCGCCAAGTTGAATAGGCCAAACTGACGCGACACGGTCCAGTCGAAACGACTTCGGGGACGACGATGTCTCAGCTGGAGTAGCGATCTTTGTCAAGGCTGTTCTCTGGGCCTACTTTCTAGAACCGACTCCCTACCGGAGGGGGCTCCTCTTTCATGTCAGGGATTTGTCGTGTGTCGTAGAGTTCCCGTGTTCGTCTCTGCGTACGGGACAGTTGCGAATTGGGAAATTTGGGAGTTGGTTTCCAAGCATGCACTTCCCAGTCAGGGGATGTTTCAGCAGTGCATACGTTTCCCTGGCATCATCTGGGTTTTGTTGATGGCTTGGGAGATCAAACCATGGCCTATACCCCTCCCCTCCGCGACGGGGGAATGACCGGAGTCATAGATGCTTCCATCGCAAGGGGCCAAGACAAACCAGGCTGGGTGGCGGGATTAGTCTCATCATCATCAGCATCAGCATCAGCATCAGCATCAGCATCAGCAGCATCAGCAGCATCATCATCATCATCATCATCATCATCATCATCATCATCATCATCATCATCATCATCATCATCATCATCATCATCATCATGATCATCATCATCATCATCATCATCATCATCATCATCATCATCATCATCATCATCATCATCATCATTATCAGCATCATCATCATCAGCATCAGCATCAGCATCAACATCATCATCCTCATCATCAGCATAATCATCATCGTCGTCATCATCATAAGCCTCATCATCATCAGCATCATCATCCTCATCAGCATTATCATCATCATCACCATCGTCACCAGCCGCATCATCATCAACAGCATCAGCATGAGCATCAGTATCATCATCATCATCATCATCATCATCATCATCATCATCATCATCATCATCATCATCATCATCCGCATCAGCATCATCAGCATCATCATCATCAGGATCATCATCATCGGCATCATCAGCAGCAGCAGCAATATCAACAGCATCACCAGCAAATACAGAATCAGCAGCATCACCACCACCATGATCATCATATTCATCATCAGCGCCATCATCATAACCAACCACAGCAGCATCACCATCGTCGTCGTCATTGGCATGGTCATCATCGTCATCAGCATCACCATAATAAACGCAATCAGCAGCATCATCATCGTCATCGTCGTCATCATCGACGTCATCATCGCCGTCACTACCATCACCATCAACAACATCAGTATCGCCGTCATCCGTATCACCATCACAAGCACCATCCCAGGCATCATCATCATCAGCAGCATCATTATCATCGTCATCAGTACCATCATCGTCAGCATCATCATCATCAGCATCATCATCATCATCATCATCATCATCATCATCATCATCATCATCATCATCATCATCATCATCATCATCATCGTCATCATCGTCAGAATCATCATCATCAGCATCATCAGCAACACCAAGAACGCCTTCTCAATTGCCCCAAGGGCGTCCCGTTCGACCCTGAACCACCTCAGCGCTGGCCCAGGCTGCTCGCGGATTGGGTAGCACGATTTACTCAATGGAGGCCCAGGATGGGAGGGGGACGATCAAACACCTTTCTTCCTCATCCTCCTCCTAATCCTCCTCCGCGTCCACCTCGTCCTCATACTCCGCCTCCTCTTCCTTTTCCTCTTCCTCATCCACATCCTCCTCCTCCACCTCCTAATCCTCCGCCTCCTCCCCTTCCTCCTCCTCCCCCAGATCATCATCATCATCATCATCATCATCATCATCATCATCATCATCATCATCAGCATCATCATCAGCATCATCATCATCATCAGCAGCAGCATCATCAGCAGCATCATCATCAGGATCATCAGCAGCAGCGTCAGCATCAGCATCATCAGCATCAGCATCAGCATCCGCATCAGCATCATCAGCAGCAGCATCAGCAGCATCAGCAGCATCCTCATCATCATCCTCGTCAGCATCATCAGTATCAGCATCATCCTCATCAGCATCATCCTCATCATCCTCATCAGCATCATCATCAGCATCATCAGCATCATCATCAGCATCGTCATCGTCATCGCCATCAGCATCATACTCAGTATCAGTATTACCATCATCACCATCAGCAGCATCACCATAACCATCTTCATCATCAGCAGCAATCACCATCATCAGCAGCAGCATCATCAGAATCATAAGCATCATCAGCATCCGGAACTTCAGCATCACCACTACGACCACCACACCCATCGTCATCAGCAGCATCAGCATCAGCATCAGCATCAGCATCATCAGCATCAGCATCAGCATCGTCATCATAATCATCATCATCAGCATCCCTCCGACGACGACGACGACGACGACGACGACGACGACGACGACGACGACGACGACGACGACGACGACGACGACGACGACGACGACGACGACGACGACTACTACTACTACTACTACTACTACTACTACCACTCCTACTCTTTCTCTTCCGCCTCCTCCTCCTCCTCAGCCATTCCGCCCGGGGCAAGGGGGGGGCCGTGCAGCGAGGGGCAAACTTCGGAGTGGCAATGCCCCCGCGGGCAATCAAGAGCCCGGCGATGTCTTCCCCCCCTTTCTTCCCCCCTCCGTCCCCTCTCGCCCCGCCACCCTCACCCTTGGATCAAGACACGCCCGACGCCTCCGAGCTGCGGGGCCATGCCCACCTGGCTGGAGCTGAGGCGGACTGCCAGCAGCACCTCACACGCGGAGCTCGCGGTGCGCCTCCTCCGCCGCCGCCGTCCTCTTCGCCCCCTCGTATTCCTCGCCCATTTCGTTTCCACATCCTCCTCCTCCTCCATCTCCTCCTCCTCCTCCTCATCATTATCATCATCCTCATCATCCTCATCATCATCATCACCATCATCATCATCATCATCATCATCAACAACATCATCATCATCATCATCCACATCGTCCGTTCCCTCGTCATCAGTCGGAGATATCCGTTGTCCCTCATCACTTTGAGCGCCATGACCGTGACGACCGCCAGCACCACGGCCATCATCATACTCACCATCATCATTAACTTCGTCATCTTCATCATTGTCATCATTGTCACCATGAACACAACCATCACCATCTCAATCATGGTCTCCATCAGCAGCAGCATTCCTCATCAACATCAGAAATATCACATCGCCTCCCTCTGCCCCCCTTTCTTCCCGTCTGCCGGCATCCGATTCCTCTTGCCTCCCTCTTCCATCCTCTCTCACTTCTCCACCTTCTCGTCCTCCTCATCCTTCTCCTCCCCCCCTCCCCCTCCCCTTCCCCCTCCCCCTCTTCCACCACCAGTTACTGGCCCCCGCCTTGGCGCAGACGTCGTTACATGGTGCGATGTGTTTCGCCCTTGTTAGAAATACATGCATTATGATCTGCATATGATATACATGTCTTATGTTCTGCATACCTATAATACACAAAGACAATATTTCAAGAACAGGCTGAGCGCAGAGTCGAATCTTGGCCATACAAAGCAAAGTCTTGGTGAAAGTGCGCATGGCGTTTGCAAGCGCGCGTCCTGCAGAAGGTCATTGACGGACATGGCGGTGGTTGTGCACGCAGAGGCACATGACCGCGCGCAACAGCGGGCAGCCATTCGGTTACGTGGTGTCGAAAGGTATCCTACTAAGCCATTGGGCGCAGGTAGTTTCGAACGGTTTCTCGTGAACCAGCTTGTTCCTTTGGGTGGGGGGATGGAAAGCTGAAGAAAGGCGAAGGCGTCCACGACGGCCCAAAATGTCAGGCCGCATCAGCTTGGAGGCGCCAGGAGGCGTGAAAGCGCCATGCAAACATCGGGCCGCATCGGCTCACCTGTGAATCGGAATCGGGCCGCCCAGAGCCAATACCGAATCGGATCGATCGGATCGAAATGGGCCCTGCGGGAGG
>CAUYUJ010003984.1:66297-73971 GCA_963575745.1 Prorocentrum cordatum
TGGCAGAATCCCCCCCTAAGGACCCTTAGTGTGTGTGTGGGGGGGGGGGGGCGCAAGCACATTTCAAGGCCTGTCCCGCTGCACGTCACCTCGGAGGCTAGAAGCAGGTAGAAGGCCAAGCAGTCGATCGAATGCAGGATGATGCCACGTCGAACGGGCAATAATCCGAAGAGGTTGGGGTTGGAGGGCGCGGTGGAGGCGCCGTGCCCCCGAGGGTCTCCCCTCTCACGAATACTGCTGGCGCTAATGCTTGAGGAGCGTCTCGAGCCAGGCGGGGCCACACTGGTGTGAGGACCCCAAAAGGCTCCCACGACGCCCCAGAAGGCCCCGAAACGGCCTCCAACGCCGGCGCCTGGCTCCGCGAGGGAGCGGCCGGGGTGGCCTAAGACAACTCTCTTCTTGATGCATTGCGTCGTTCAACATATCCCAAACTGGTGGTGTTGCCACTCGTATGTGCCCCAACTGGCTCTCCTGGCAGCTGTCTGCATATCTTGTTTGATATCGTCTGCGGAAAGGGCTCGACCTCGACAGAGCTCTCCGCCGCGCCCCGACGAGGCCCGACGAGGGCAGCGTGGCGCCCTCCAAGCCACAGCGACGCAGATCGGCGTACCCGCACCCCTTCTGGTCGCCGAGAGGCACCAGGCGCAGCAGCGCAGGAAGGGGCCCCAGAGGCCGCCTGCCACCGGCCTCTCCCCCCCCCCCGTCGCCTGCCTCTCGGCCCGCGTGCTAAGGATCGCTCTCGACGGCCCCCGGGGCAGGGCACGTCAGCCCCAAGGCTACAAGATCGCTTGCCAGCACCACCCTGGGCTAGACCGCCCCCCTCCGCCCAAGCATCCGACGAGGTGACTCTTTCAATGCGCGGCCGCAAGAGGCCCCGACCCCGTCCCCAGGTATAGCTGTTCGTGCTGAATCCACTCTTGATGGCCCTGGGGCTCGATAACGGGCCCCAGAAACCGAAGTCGAGAAAAAACTGCGGGGCTGAAAACAAGGCCGTCGGTGATCTGAGACCCCGACGCCCGAAAAAGCAGAACATACCGATACTGCTGCTCATCGGACCTCTCCTGGGGTGCGTCCTGACAAGAATTTCGAGGCGAATGCAGCCGTGGCGCCGAGGAGGGCTCTCCAGCATAAGCCGCGGCATCAGCATCTCTGACCCCTGATGGCAGGAGAAATTACTGCACAAAGGTACACTTCTGGGTGGTCCGCGCGGGCGTCTTGCATCGGCGCTCGACTCCCCCCCTCGACCCGCTGCCCCAGGCGGACTGGGCGGGCACGCTCCCCCCCCGTGTGGCCCCGCATCGGGCCACCATGCGCCCCTCGCGGGGCCCCGGGTGTCAGCTCCGGCGGTGCGAATCACTGCTCACTGTGGTCCCTCCTGGGCCCCTCTCGGAGCCCTGTCGGGCCCTCGGCAAACAGATGCCGATGCCCTGGCAAGAGGGCCTCAGGAGGGCCCCCAAGAGCGAGCAGGCACGCGGCGGCCAAGGGGAGGAGAAGGAGGAGGAGGAGGAGGAGGAGAAGGAGGAGGAGGAGAAGGGGGAGGAGGAGGAGGAGGAGGAGGAGGAGGAGGAGGAGGAGGAGGAGGAGGAGGAGGAGGAGGAGGAGGAGGAGGACGGAGGACGAGTGGAGGAGGAGGAGGCGGAGGAGGGGGAGGAGGAGGAGGGGCCCCCTGGAGCGCCCGCTGCTGCCGCGCCTCCAGGAGCTGGCAGTGGGCGTGCTGCGTGGCGTAGATGGCGTCCACGGCCTCGCCGTGCTCGCGCAGCACGAGGGCCTTCGGCATCAGAGAAGCTCTTCCGCCGTCGGAGACGCCGGCCCCATGGCGGCTGGTGGAGAGTTTACACCCCTGCGGTGGCACGTCGGCGCAGAAACTCTCCAGCCGCCATGGGGAGCCGCCCGTGGCAACTCGGGGTAGAAAGCCGGCATCGCATCGGGAAACCGGGGCCGAATCGGGATGTGCGTCGGATCGGGCTGCGTCGGCACAGAATCGAGATCGGATAGGATCAGCTGCGGAAGGATGCACAGCAGCGCCATGCAAGCATCGGGCCACATTCGATCGTCGGAGTATCGGAACCGAATCGGATCGGGCTGGCCGAAATCGGTATCGAGTTGGATCGATCGGATCGAGGTGGACCCTGGCGGGCGGGGGCAAGCTAAGGAAAACGGCGGAGGATACTCGTCGAGGGCGAGGGCGAGGACGAGCGAGGGCAGGTCGTTTTGGGGGGCCTCCCAGAGGCTTCTGGACGCGACGGCCAGGTGTCCGCCCAAGGACATGCGCCGGGGCGAGCGCGGGGAGAGGCCTGGTCGGGCGATGCTCAAGTCGGCGGCGAGCGAGGGGGCGGAGTGAGAAGCAGAAGGCTTTCTCAGAAGGCGGCAGGACTTCTCGAAAGCCCTCGCTCCTTCTGAGAAAATGTCTGCGCCTTCGGGGAAATCTAAAAAGACTTCTCAGAATGCCAGGGAACTTCCGAGCCTTCTGAGAACCCGCCCCTTCTCACTTTCCCCCCAGGCTCGCCGCCAATGAAAGTGCCCCTGGCCCAGGGTGCCCTCAGCTTGTCGCTCCACCTTCGAGCCCCTGGAGCCCCCTGGGCCTCGCGAGGGGTGCCCTGGAGGTCCTCGGGGCCTCCTTTGGGCACTTCTGGCAGCACTCCGCCAGGGGACCAAATTTGAGAGGCTTCGGGCCGGCTGGGCGCGCCCCACCATGCACGGAGGAACGAGCAATACAGTCGGCCTTGATTAGACAGGACACGCGAGAGGACAGAAGACCCTTCCGGGGGCCACGTTGCCGCGAGACACAGGACGCGGCGGTACCCTTGATCTGGCAGGGTCGACCTACTAATCCGGGCCGCCTGCAGTACAGGCATAGGGCCAACCCTCCCGGGAGCGAGCCGGTGGCGGCGCCAGCTGGGTCGCCACGGGGTCCCGGCGCCGATCCAAGAGAGCCTGCACGGACACCCGGCAGGTTCTGATTATGCCGCCTCTTCGCTCGTGGATCATCCGCCGCCGTGCTGCCAGACACGGAGCGGGCGTGTCCTCAGATCCTTTGCCAAATCCTCTGAGCCTTACGCCTCACCCGTGGGGATTTTTGAAGGAACCTGGACCCCTCGCTCGCAAATCTCCGGGGGCTTGGCGCGTGCACTCTGGGGCTTCCCGCGTGCCACCTGGGCTTTACCAAGTGGTGGCGCTTGAATTCTCGGATCGGGCCGAAGGCCATTACATTCTCGCACGAGCGTCAATATGAATCGTCTGATTCCTATCACGATCACTCTTATGAAGAATGATATCTCATCTTGTTCGTGTTATGACTACGCTTGTTCGTATAGCCATAATCCGAGCAAAGATGAGCAGCTCGTGCACACCCGCGCACTTGCGTGCGTCGGCGAGCGGGTCTTCCACTAATCGCGTTCGTGCGCTGACCACCGTCGCCACGTCTGCGTGACCGTGGCATGCTGCCGATCAATCGCTCAGACCCGTCTGGTCCCATAGGCTGGCGAACACTGATGAAGGTCGCAAGCACGAGACACAAATCCAGCAATACCCTGAATGCCGAGATCGGGTGTTGCCAGAGGCGCCCCCGGCCCAAGGTGCTCCCAGGACTTCGCGAAGGCCCCCAGAGCTGCAAAATGGCGCGGAAAACTTGGCCAGGAGCACCATTGGCTGAGGGGTAATGTTAAGTATGGGAGGACTGGCTCTCAAGGGGGAAACACCGACCTGGAATCGGCAAGACATCGCCAATATATCGGCGACAGACCCCATTACCGAATCCGCACGTTCCTGGGCGAGGCAGGCGATCGGGCCCGTATCGGCGATGGATGGGCGATTGGGGGGTCGATGCATCCCCCCTGAGCTCATCCCCCCCTAACGTTGCCCCTCAACCTTTGGCACCCCCCGAGAAAAGTTCCATGCGCAAGGTTGCCGGCCCGTCTGGGAGGGGCTCGATGTATACGCCCCGTCGTGCGGTCAGCCACGGAAATCGGCGTATAGCCGCCCCAGCTTCCCAACCTGCGGGACGCTGGGTCGTCTATACACTGAAATCCTTTGCCGAGCGCCTTGGCTCCTCGGCCGACCAACCGACATGGTGTGTATACATCGGTCCCCTCCAACCAGTTACCTGTTACCTGTTCCCTCGGGCCCTAAGGCGTTCGAGAGCGGCGCACGGCGACTACATCGAAGCGGATGAGCTGGGAGACATGGGAGGTGCATTAGAGCCTGGAATGACGAGGAAAGGCGCGTGTGGGTCACGCTGGCGGCACAGGGGGGCCAACTACGGACGAACTACATGGGCCACAGAAGCCAAGGCGGGCAGCCCAGGGTCCTCCGACCAGCCTTCGGTGACAACTCATGGGAGCCTCACATACCATCTTGCTGGCTCTTGCGAGTCGACGCTAACCAGCGCTAATCGACGCTGATCGACGCTGATCGATGCTGAATCGACGCTAAATCGGCGCTTTCTCATTGAGCATCAGACGCTAGCGCACGCCAACACACGCTAAAGATTGAGCTACGAGGACACACAAGGCTCCCGTGATTTGCGATCGAACCAGTCCCCTCCTCCTCGACCTTCCCCTCCTCCTCCTCCTCCTCCTCCTCCTCCTCCTCCTCCTCCTGCTACTCCTGCTCCTCCGCCTCCTCCTCCTCCTCCTCCTCTTCTTCCCCCCCCCCCTCTCCCTTCTTCCCCGGTCGTCGTCTTCGCCGTCGTCCTCCTCATGCGGAGGAGTGGGGAGGATACTCAGGAATATGTTTGTGAACGTTCGGGGGGCGCGTATCCATACGTATCCCTTGCGAGCGTTCGGAGAGCTCGCCTGTATGGCATTTGATCGCGATGATGCTGCAAATTCTTGCGCAACTCTTCCCTGTCACTCGCTTCCCGTTCATGTCAGGAAAGGTTTGAAAAAACGAGCGTTTCGCCTGAGACATCCTCGCAAAATCGTGAAGTTGGGGGTCGTATCCCAAGACGAATGTTGCTAAGCATGGGCGTTTCGCCTGAGACATCCTCAAACACTGGGGACGTTGAAATCGTTGGTCTAATTCGCGGATCTCCAACATCAGCGTTTCGCCTGAGACATCCTTGGAAACATGGGATGCGCCAAGCGCTCTTGTGAGGCATCTTTTCGGGGCGATCTCGGATGACCTCCAAGATGGCCCAAGCGTTTCGCTTACGAATCAGCGTTTCGCTCGAGACATCCCCTAAACAAATCCTTCGAACGGGCCCTCGAAACCATCTGGTTTCCTCCTCCTCCTCCTCCTCCTCCTCCTCCTCCTCCTCCTCCTCCTCCTCCTCCTCCTCCTCCTCCTCCTCCCCGTCCACCTCCTGGTCGCGGACAATAGCGGCGACGACGAATTCCTGGGAAACCCTGGAGATTCTCTGGAAACCCTGGAAGAATCCTTGAGACATCTGGGGGAAACAGCGTCACGAGCGTCATCGCCCGGACTAAAAAAAGGCTCCAAGGCTGCATGCGGAAACGTCGGTGCCGATCTTGGTGATCGTCCATCTTGGCCGTCGTCGATCCGTGGATCCTCCTCGCGAACCGGCGGCGGCCCGTGTGGGCCGTGGCCAGCATCGGCGTCGACAAGGTCCCGCGATATCTTGGCCATGGTCATCGAGTCTCTCCCCTCGATCTCGAGCTGCTGCCAGGCGCGGCACAGAAAGGGCACCCCCCTGGGCACGGACGAGGCAGGGATCGCAGGCGCGGCAACCGTCGGGCGGCCACACGCCAACGCATTCAGTACGGAAAGCACGAGGCCAACGCCGCCTCGTTTGGCGAAGGAGCGCGCCGATTCCGCACGGAAATGGGAGGCGCCTTGGTCCACGTTGGATGCTCATTCTGGGAACTCCCTGGAGCCACTCGCTTCACTCATACGTACATGCTGCGTCGAACGCACGCCGACCGGCGTCGAATTTGAGTCGAACTTCAGTCGAACTCGAGTCGGACTTGAGTCGAGCCAGAATCGAACTGGAGAGGAACTAGACCCGAGCCAAACTCGACAAAATCCGCCCGGTGGGCCCCAGGAAGATCCCCGAAACGAACACCTAGTCCCTCCCAGCCTGCCCCACGTGCCTCCAGGTTCAGGCTCAGCGCCCCCGCGCAACGGACCAGCACGGGCACCAGGACAGCCAGCCCGTCCTTCGCGGGAGCCTTCTCACTGCCCAGAACAATTGCCAACGCCTGCCCGCGGGCGGGGGGGAGGCGACAAGCTCGCTAAAAAATCCTGGACCTTCCCCATCCTCCACCTCCCCCCTCCCAATCGCACATCCCCGCCCGTCTCCTCTTCCCGTCCACCTTTCCCTCCTCCTCGTCCTCCTCCTCCTCTCCCTCCTCCGCCTCCCCCTCCTCCCTCCTCTCCTCCTCCTCCTCCACCTCCTTCCTCCTCCTCCTCCGCCTCCTCTCTCTCTCTTCCTCCTCCCTCCTCCTCCAACACCAACTCCAACTCCAAACTCTAAACTCCAACTCCAACTCCAAACTCCAAATCCTCCTCCTCCTCTCTCGCTCCTCCTCCTCCTCCTTCCTCCTCCTCTCTGCTCCTCCTCCTCCTCCTCCTCCTCCTCCTCCTCCTCCGCCTCGCCCCGCCTCCGCCTGCCGCCTCCGGTCCGCCTCACCTCCTTTCTCCTCCTCCTCCTCCTCTCCTTCGCCTCGCTACGCCTCCGCCTCCGCCTCCGCCTCCGCCTCTCCTCCTCCCTCTCTCCTACTCCTCATCCTCCTCCTCTCCTCCTCTTCCTCCGCCTCCGCCGTCGCCTCCTCCTCTCCTCCTCCTCCTCCTCCTCCTCCCCTCCTCCTCTCCTCCTCCTCCTCCTCTTATTATTATTATTAGTATTCGTATTATTATTATTATTAGTAGTAGTAGCAGTAGTAGTAGTATTATTATTCTTAAGAGTATTATTATCATTATTATTAGTATTATTACTATTAGTATTAGTATTATTAGTATTAGTAATATTATTATTATTAGTATTATTATTAGTAGTATTATCATTATTATTACTATTATTAATATTAGTAGCAGTATTAATATTATGATTAGTATTATTATTAGTAGTATTATTAGTATTACTCTTGTTATTAGTAGTATTATTAGTTTTATTATTATTATTAGTATTAGTATTATTAATATTGTTATTATTAGTATTATTACTAGTAGTACTATTGGCATTATTGTTATTAATATTAGTATGAGCATTAGTAGTATTATTATTATTCTTACTAGTATTATTATTAGTAGTATTAGTATTAGTATTAGTAGTATCCTCATTATTAGTATTAGTGTTACTATTACTACTATTATTATTAATTTTATTATTATTAATCGTATTAGTATTAGTAGTAGTATTCGTATTCTTCTTAATAATATTAGTATGCGTAGTATTCGTCTTCGTAGTATTCGTATGTTTCTTCTTCTCCGTCGTATTAGTATTCGTGGTCTTTGTCTTCTTCGTAGTAATCGTAGTAGTATTCGTCTTATGCTTCGTGCTATTATTATTATTGTTCTTATTATTCCTCGCCCTCCTCCTCCTCCTCCTCCTCGTCCTCGTCCTCCTCCTCCTCCTCCTCCTCCTCCGCCTCCTCCTCCTC
This sequence comes from Prorocentrum cordatum, assembly GCA_963575745.1. Lineage (NCBI taxonomy): Eukaryota > Dinophyceae > Prorocentrales > Prorocentraceae > Prorocentrum > Prorocentrum cordatum. Next base: position 73,857 of record CAUYUJ010003984.1, read on the forward strand.
CTCCGCGTCCTCCTCCTCCGCCTCCTCCTCCTCATCCTCCTCCTCCTCCTCCGCCGCCTCCGCCTCCGCCTCCGCCTCCGCCTCCGCCTCCGCCTCTTCCTCCTCCTCCTCCTCC
>CAUYUJ010003985.1:0-22500 GCA_963575745.1 Prorocentrum cordatum
GTCCGACTCACCCTCTGCCAGTAAACATGTCGACAGTCCTCGTTCGACTTCTCCAGAGCACGCTAGTAAGCGTGCAAAGGTTGGGCACAGCGATGCCGCCCCTTCCAGTGGTTCTGCCCCGTCCAGTTCAAGACTGTTGGAGTTAAAGTGTGGTCTCCAGGATATCAAGATCAAGCACCTCCAGCAGAAGCTAGAGTCTCTCCAGGAGGAGCTAAATCGTGTTAAGAATCAAAACGCAGCTTCAGGCAGTGCGCCGGTTCCTAGGAGGAGCAAATCCAGCTCAGACTCCACTTCTTCAAAGTAATTGGAGCAAATTTGTTGGTAGTATCCAACCTTCTTTCAGCGGCAGTTTTGTTTGTTCATTGCATCTTGGGCTAAATGGCAACTTGAGTATTGGCTTAGTGAGCATCATTCCTTGGCTACAGTTTTGGTAGAATCCTTTGTGTTGGAATTTTCGTTTGGGTAGGACAGATGTCAGCTACCCAGCGTTTCTTTTACCTTCACGTCTTCTTTCCTTGGCCAGATCGGCAGAACTGTGAAGCAGGTAGCTTACCTGCAGTTTCCTCTTCATGCGCTAGTTGGGCAGCTGTATTCAGCCCAGTTTACTTTACTTCAGGGGTCCAGGAAAGTCTGGCGAAGTAATCCCCTAGTTTTCTCTCTCCCTTTGGGGAACGGTGGTCTCGCTCTGCTAGGGGCTCCCACTAGTTTGTGGGAAGAAAGTTTACCCCAGTGCTTTGCAGTCTAGATCTCCTTCCCCTTCCCTTGTCCTTCTTTTCCCCCCTCCCTCCCTCCTCCCTCCAGACAGTTCAAGGAATTGGCAGCCAGGTCACAGGCGAAAGCAAGTGGCCTTCCCTGGCGGGTCTTGCCATGGTCTCACCATGCTCGAAAGTCCGAACCTGCAAGTTGGCGTTCAGGGATTGCTCTTGTCTGGGGAGGGGGTCACTGGTGGGTGGGATGTGATCTCTGCCCCGTTCTGGGGAAGTTCTGCATTGTTTCAGTTCTGGCCTGGGAACGGCCCATTAGAAGGTGGGCAGCATTTAACCCGGGCTAGTTGTGTTTCATGCATGTCCTTCTCCTCCTCTCCTTTTCCTGGGGTAGGGTTCTTGGCGCCGACTCGGAACTGGCAACGCCCCAGGCTTGGACTGGGGGTCAGTTGCTGTCCGCGGAACGTGCTTGAGCTTTAGTTCAGCCCCGAAGCGAATGTCAAAAAAATGTCCTCCTCCTCCTCCTTCTCCTTCTCCTTCTCCTCCTCCTCCTCCTCCTCCTCCTCCTCCTCCTCCTCCTCCTCCTCCTCCTCCTCCCCCTCTCCATTCCTTCTCCTTCTAAATACCTTCTCCCTGTCGCATTCCGAAGCCAGTTCTTAGGGCGGGCCGGGCGTTTCGTCTCAGACTCCCTGACCATTATGACTCTGAAGCTTAAAAAGTGGCTCTCGCCTTAGCGCCAAGAGCTTCAAGGATTGAAGGCGTGTGGTTTTCAATGTGTGGTTCTCGCCCTGGCGCCGCGCAAATCCGTCTGAACAAATGCAAGAGCTTCACGGATTGAGGGCGGGTGGTTTTCAACATGTAGCTCTCGCCTGAGCGCCGCGCACATTCGTTTCAAACAATTGCAAGAGCTTCACGGATTGAGGGCGGGTGGTTTTCAACATGTGGCTCTCGCCTTGGCGCCGCGCACATTCGTTTTTAAACATTTGCGAGAGCTTCACGGATTGAGGGCGGGTGGTTTTAAACATGTGGCTCTCGCCTTTGCGCCGCGCACAGTTGTTGGAACAGAATGCAAGAGCTTCACGGATTGAGGGCGGGTGGTTTTCGAAATGTGGCTCTCGCCTTAGCGCCGCGCACATTCGTTTTCAAATTTGCAAGAATTTCACGGATTCCCATGGTCAACGTACCAGAAATGGCGTGTGGAAAGGATTCAGAATTATGCGGGCGCAGTAGTTCTGTTGATTCGCTGTGTTGAACTCCGAAAAATGGCGTTCTGGTGAAACGCCGCAATCAGGTGGATGCGTGGAGTTGAAATCCCGAGAAGAATGTTTTGGCACTTCAAACTGTTGTCTTCCAACGAGGCAGTTCCCTCAATGAAAATGAACAGTTGTAGGGGCCGATGAAGAGGGCGCATGGAGGGAGGGTTGATTCCAACATCGTTGATGGATCTTGGGTTTCCAGTGGTCCTCCTCCTCCTCATCCTCCTCCTCGTCTTCCTCATTTTCCCTCCTCCTACTTTTCCTCCTCGTCCTCCGTCTCTCCTCTTACTCATAATTACCTCCCCCCTGTTGCACCCCGAGGCCCGTCAAAAGGGCGGGTCGGGCGTTTCGCCTGGGACATCCTTACCAGCTATGGGCCTCGAGCGTAAAAAACGACTTCGGCTTCACTTCTGGAGGGCGGGTCGTTTCCGAAACGGGGTCATCGCCTTGTCGCCGCGCATGTGCGCTTCAACCGGTAGCAGCAAACACGTCACGGATTGAGGGCGGGGGTGGTGTTCAACATGTGGCTCTCCCCATCGCGCAACGCACTCTCGCTGTTGACTGCTGCACTGTCACCGGTTGCGGGCGGGCCGTCTGCAGAGTGCGACTCTCGCCCGAGTACCGCGCACAGTCGCTTGCAAACTGTCATGCAAGCGCGTAACAGATTGCGGGCAGCTCTTCTTCAAACTGTGGCTGTGGACTTCGCGCCGCGCACGTTCGCTCAAACCAAGTGTCAAGAGTTTCACGGGCTCCCATCGCTGACGTTCCACCAACGGTTTTGCGGATCGGTTCAGGAGTCTCAGGGCGCAACAGTTGTACTGAGTCGCGGTGTCACGTCCCGGGAGCGGTGTGTTGGCACGACTCGGGATCGCCAGTACGCACCAGCCAGGTTGGCGTTGGAATCCTGAGACTGGTTTTAAAAGTTTTCTGGCACGATTCAAGACATTCAGATGGTTGTCCCCCCACGGGGCACTTCCTTCACTGAAAATGAGTCCGTGCAGGGGCCTTTGAAGAGGGAGCCTCGAGGGATTGCTTATTCCACATCGTTGATACATCTTGGGTTTACACTCCTCCTCCTCCTCCTCCTCCTCCTCCTCCTCCTGCTCCTGCTCCTGCTCCTCCTCCTCCTCCTCCCTCCTCCTCCTACTCTTCTCCTCCTCCTCCTCCTCCTTCTCCTCTTCCTCATCATCCTCCTCCTCGTCCTCCTCCTTTCTCTTCCTCCTCCTCCTCATGTTCCTTTTCCTGTGTCTCTTCCTCCTCCTCCTCCTCCTCCTCCTCCTCCTCCTCCTCCTCTTCCTCGTCCTCCTCCTCCTCGTCATCATCCTTCTCCTCCTCCTCCTCCTCCTTCAAGCCCCTTCTGGCCCAGCCGGGCCGTCCCCGCGCGCACGTGGAGGGGACGCAGCCTGGGGGAGCTACGGAGGCATGGCGGTGGCGCACATCCAGGCCAACATGCTCAGCGACGAGCTAGGCGTGCGGCTGAAGCAGTTCGCCGAAGTCTTCGGGCTGGCCTCAGTGGGGTACAGTCGAGGTACTACCAGAAGGAACGCTAAGTAAGGAACGAAGCCCCTTTTTGGCACAGAAGCGCCTGGGTGCACGAGGAGTGATAAAAGAACAGCCATCGAAGAGCTCAAGGAACAGCAAGCACCGTCTGAACCCAAAGCGGCCCTTGTGTCCAGGTCTTGGCTGTACGGCCTCCAGGGCAGCGGGCTCCGCACGGGCTTCGTGCGGGAGCAGGTCTTGGACATGAAGAAGGAATCCATCCGCCTCCCAGGCACGCGAGCGCCAGCGACGCCGCCAGGGAGGGAGCGGCGAACGGGCTCGGACGGGAAGCCTAAGGGGGTCGCAGAGCAGCGGTGTTCTTCATGAAGGATGGCGAGAGCGACGCTGCCGAGGCCGAAGAAGGTGCCGAGGACGTACGAGGCGAAGACGACGGCGGCGGCAGCAGAGGCCTCGGGCCAGAAGAAGCCGGAGCCATCGGTCGACTCGGGGTCGATCATGGTCGGCTGAATCCGGAACCCCCTGGCGGTCTGCACTGGCGGTGGTGCCCATCATGAAGGAGGCGCTGGCCGTGCGGGACTTGAGGATCGTGCTCTGGGAGCGCAACAGGATGTTCAGCGAGGAGAGGGCGGCGCTCTACGAGGAGAAGGCGGCCCTCTGCGTGGAGGAGGCGGCTCTCTCCAGGGAGCGGGAATACCTCGAGGAGGCGCTGGGGCAGGTGAAGCCGGTCAAGCTAAAGTGCTGGGAGCGCTTCAAGAACGAGCCGACGGACAGGATCCAGGAGCAGGAGTGCACCGATAAGCAGCAGCTGAAGGAGGCGGCGGCAAACTTGGAGGTGGAGTCGGCGGAGCTCTTGAAGCCGAACACCTTCGAGCAGGTGGGCAGAGTTCGCGACCAGCAGGGGCCAGGAGAAGGAGGGCATCACCTTCACCCCCCTTTCGGTCACGGCGCCGCTGAAGGCCAAGAGGGTAAAGTTCCCGACGGCGCCGCGGGCAGGTGCTACGTGCACGTGGAGTACGAGTGGCCGACCCTGACGGAAGCGAAGCTAGTCGTGGGCAGCCCACGGCAGCAGCTGAAGGACGTGTCATCCCGCCACCCGCTGGAGCAGGTGTTCGGGCGCTGGCGTAGGGTGGCGGCGGCTGGCAGACTCAAGTATCAGGTGAAGGAGGCCTCGGCCGTACAGCGCGACGGGAACTTCCTCGGGGTGCGTTTCATCGGGACGGGACCGCTGACATCGAGGCGGGGTTGTCGTGCGGGAGGGTCGAGAAGATTTTGGAGGTACCGCATGCGGAGCAGGACGAGAGCAAGACTTTCATCGTGAAGAAGATGGAGAGGGAAGAGAAGATCAAGGAAAGCGGGCTTGCACAGCGGCTGTTGGCCAGTTACGGGCTCGCCAAATCGGAGGAGATGGTCCACGTCGCCAGCGGTGCCGTGCGCAGGGTGCTCGTCGGCGTCCCGCAGTCCCTGCGGTTGGAGGTGCTGGAAGCGCTCCAGAACGAGTCGTTAGATATCTTCGAGGATTAGGTTCGTAGCGTTCCTGGTCTGAGTTTTGGACTCTGGGGAGAGCGATCCTTCCTTGGTGCCACCCCTGGGTACGGCCTCCCCTGCGGTTGAGAGAGGCGGGTTTCCAGAGGGCGCCTTCGTGCGCGGTCTGCTGGTTGCAGGCGCTAGTGGGTGACCGCCATCCCTTCGCGGGATGCGAGCGGCTTTGACCCATGTTCTTATCCACCTAATCCACCTAATCCACCTCCTCCTCCTCCTCCTCCTCCTCCTCCTCCTCCTCCTCCTCCTCCTCCTCCTCCTCCTCCTCCTCCCCTTCCTCCTGCTTTTCCTCATCCCTCCCCCTCGGAACTCCGGAATACCGAGACCCGACCGCGTTGGCCCCCCCCCCTGCCGCTCGGGCCTCCGCTGGGCCGTCGGGGTCGGCGGCAGGGGAAGCGCCCGCCGTGTGGGTGCACTTGGCCCCCATTTCCACGGCCACCGCAGTCTGCGGCCACTGAACCACGCTGCGTGGTCGAGCGGGGCCGGAGGCGGAGGAACATGCCCTCCCCGCGCGGGGGAAAGGACGGGGGCGAGGGGTTGGGGAAGGGCTAGAACGGCGAGGGGACGGACTGACAGGGGGAAGGAAGGCACGGCACGCGGGGGGGGATGCAAGAGGGGAGGAGGGTGATAAGGGGAGCAGGAGGGAGGGACTGGGAGAGGAGGAAGGAGATAGGGAGGGAGAGGAAACCACGACGCAAGAACTGCTGATCAAGGAGGAAGAGGGAGAGGATGAGGATGAGGATGATTATGGTAGCACAGCCACGCAGGCTGCGTATGTACACTCTCAATTTCCCGAAGCAGCTGCCAACATGAATAATACGCATTGAGGTTGCCAGCGCCCGCATACGTCAACCTCCAAGCAACACAGAGCTTTCAATCCCGACATGATCACATTCACATCACGTTGTGATACCATCCGTCTTCTCTGTTTCCAAACGTTCCACCCCGTAGTTTGGCGTGCCAGGCCATGCCCCCCTCCGGCTGCAACGGGGGGGTATACGCAATGGCAGCATCGCAGAACAATAATCGTCCGCTGGCCACGGGGGGGCTCAATAAGCCCAGTGGTGGTAAGGCCCATGCACCGTAGATCGCTGGAGCACTTGGTAGGCGCGTGCTATATAATAGTCTCTCCGTGCTCCTGTCTGGAAACAACTCCCCAGCCTCCCAGGATCTATGTCTCCACGTCAACACTTACAAATCTCCATGATACCCTCTTTGCCGCGCTTGCCACCTGCCAACTTGAGGGTTGTACATCCGGCCCGTCGGTTAGCATGAACTGATGCCGAAACGTCTCCGCACGTCGCACTGCAAATTGATGCTCTCCATACGTTTCATTGGGAAGTAGGACGCTGGTAAGCAACATCGATCTGAATAGGCCCACGCACGAGCGCGTGTGCATTCACCCACGTACGCGGCCACGCCACTTGCGTATAACGGCACTGGATGCGCGCGGACGTTTATTTTCATCGTTACACATTGTAAATCTGCCGAGTCTGGGTTAGATAAATGTCTGGCTAGTTCCGCCGACGCGCTGCACTTTGCGCCGATGCGCACGCCGCCCTAGCCGAGCTCTAGAAAAGTTGCAAAGTGCCCCAACGCCACTTGACCGCGATTGGGATATCTGTCAAGCAGAGCCGGCAACATATCATACCAATCCGCCCCGTGCGCAAGGCTCCAGGTTCGCCACGGACACCGCGGGCTCGCGCCCCCCAGTCGGAGCGGCGCCGGAGCCTGCGACGCCCGCGTTGCGCGCCTCCCCACGCAATGCCAAGATCTACGCAGCCGCACCGAAAGTGCAGAAAAGGTCCGGGATGAGCCCAAGAAGCCATCTTCGCGAATCCGATTAAACCTGGCACTTCGCACGCGCTCGCCCACGAACCGACCCTTGGTTTGGGGGATGCCGGCCAATGGCGCCGAGTCCGTTTGCCTCCCACTCCAACTCGCAAAAGTCCCGGCCTCAAGCTCCATCGTCGCCTCCGTCGAACTGCCCGAATACCACATCTGGCGTATTCTTCCATATCGTCTCGCCCCCGCGCGCCGCGCGATCGCGTTCCCCGCGCCCGTCGCACGCCCGCGATTGCACGTGGCCCGCGCGCCCAAGCAGCAAATGATTATCCTCACTGCGGCCAATGTGATGGATGAAAGCAACGGACACGCCTTCCGCTATCTGCAGGAACCAGCGTCAGCCCCCGCCCTTCCTGCGTCGCCGAATCCAAGACATCTTTTCCATGGGAAGATGCGGACACTCAAGAAGATCATCCGGCGCGGGCGCTTGCGCGAGCGCGTTTCGCGCAGGCACGCGCACTATCGTTTTCTCGCAAAGTCGAGCCTGCTGCGACGCCCGCAGCTTCACCTCGCACTGCGCATCACTGTATAGGAATGCTCCTAGCGCATCCCGGAAATTCTCCGTCTGCAGCTCGGGTCGTCGGGGCCATCGAAAACAAGGCGGCGCCTTCCGTTCTTCTCTGCAGAGCTTGCACTCCGTCTTGCGCACCTCCTGCGGAAAGGCCAGGCACGGCGCGAACCCATCACAGCCGCGCCCGCGCTTCTCGTGCGCTCGCACAGCGACCTACAGTTTGGGCTTCCACGTTGGACCCGCTTAGCCAGCCCCTGGGCACGCGGGCGTCTCGGCGGCGCGGGAATGAGCGCGCGCCCATGGTGAGCGCACCCCTGCAGGACTCGACGTGCACCGATTTGAGCCGGAAGTCATCGCACCGTTCGCGCTCTTCCAGCTCGGTCGCTCCCTGCACCCCGCTTTCATTGCCACCCCACAAGAGACTCTGGCCATTGAGCGCAGGCGTGAGTGAAGCGCACTTGCGGTCAGCCGAGATCCGCCCCGTCGGCACATCTGCCAGAAACCTTCCATCCGGCGGCGCCAGTTGCCAGACGTCGCCCTTCAGCGCCGCGCCCGGGCCGCCGAGCGGCCGGGCAGCGCCGCCCTCGCCGCGCCCCTGCGCGACCACGCCCTGAAAGACGCCCCGGAGCTTCGAGCCAGCATCGGCCGGCTACCTGGCGCCCACCACGCTGATCTGATCGATGAACAACCAGTTCCACTGCAACAACTGCATCGCTGCTTCGCACGTCCCCTCCCTTCTCCCCCCGCGCTTGACTGCCGGGGTGCCGCGGGCATAGCGCGCGGTGTCACCGCGGAGCAGCTGCGCCACCGCCACTTGCAAGGCAGTGATCTGAAAGTGCACTCCAATCGTTCACATTACCACCCACCCGCGCGACTTCAACGCCTCGCCCCTCGAATCGAGCCCCACGCCCAGCCCTTCGTCGCTCGCGCCCCCATCGCCCCGCGCGCCTGGACACCGTCGCGCGCCCGCGCGCGACGCGCGCTGGGGGAATTCGCCGCATGCCGCGCTGCCTCCTCCACCTGCACCCCGCCGTCTAACCGCGACACCATAGCGACGCACCGCGTCTTCGCCCCGCCGCGCAGCGCCCCTGCGAACGCCGCGCGCTCGCCCGCCGCATCGCGCCGCCACGCCCACGGAAAAGAACGCGACACGACGACGCCCGTCGACTGGTCTAACTCGCCACGTCGGCCGCACAACGCCAGCGCCCCGAAAGAGCATCCCGCTGTGTCTGGGAGGGGGGCCAGTCCTTACCTCCGTCGTTCTTCGCCTTGTAGTCGAGCATGGGGAAGAGCTCTCCACCCGCGCCGCTTGCCACGGACGCGCCATCTTCGGGCAGAAACGCGCGACGCGCGCGGGCGCCCGCATCCTGCGCCCTCGCTGGGCGCGCTGCTAGCAGGGGCGCCCAGCGCGTCGCAAACGCGCGGGGGGGGGAAGGCCGCAGAGCATCCCGCTTCGGCCGCTGCCCGTGCACAGCGGCAACTCCTCCGATGGTGACCTTCCGACGTCTCCAGCTCCGCATGTACGCCACCGAGAACTCGGCCTTCCGTCCGCCGGCTGCACCTTCGGCGAGCCGCTCCATCATGTCCACGCAGTCCCGCCAATAGAACGCGCATGCGCGACATGTTAGGATGGGCGCCGCCGACGTCGCGTCGACCTCCCCTGCAAACGCCCGCAAGCCAGCGCATTCCACCCAGCCTCGGACGATATTATTGACCCGCGCGCGTCGCTCGCGATACGCGTCGCCACTCGCTTCCCAAGGCGAGTGGCACGTTCGCCGCCGATCTGCCTGCCGAGCTGTTCGATGTCCTGGCGAAGCTCTCTCTCGCACATCGTGGAACGCCATCGGTTGCCGATCCGCGCAACAATCGCAAGCGTACCTTGCCTGGGCGTCATGCGCCATATGAACCGCCATGATGATAGCGACATCCGTCTGCTCCTCGGCGCACGGCTATCCACGCGCGCAACATGCGCAATCGGGAACCTGCACGGACGCTGCACATCCAAATTAGACCGCAGCCCGGACAGGACGCAAGGGCGCGCCCCATCCAGACTCTCGCGTCTCATGGGCCCGCGTAGACTGCCCGCGCAGTTGCGTCGGCCTGGCCGCGGCATGTCTAGCTCGGCCGCCATCCCTGGACAAACAACTGTGGCGCGGCTCATCAGCGGCGACGTCTGCTGGGAATTTGATGTGCACAGCTTGGCAGTCTTTCATTCTGCACGCTGCCAGCGGCGTTATCCGACGTCTCTGCGCCTTTCACATTCACGTGGCTCTGCTCGCGATCCAGCCAATGCGGCGCGCCCTCGCCCAGATACCCCCTCTCCCCCCCACATCTCCGCCGCCGCTGCGACCATTTCCTGCCGCGCGCGGCGATCCGCGTCGCGCATCTGAAACTCTGGCCTGCGCGCGGGCCCGCCGTCTGTCTTGCACTAGGGCCACGCCGCCCCCGCCCCTCCCGGCCTCTCACCGGCGGCGTCTCCAAGAAGCCTCCCCGAGCACACCTGCCAACGCACCGGGCTCTTGCAATACCCAAAGAAGCGGCGACCGCTATGCCCGGCACCCCCCCGCGCGATCTCGACGGCGCGATCGGGCGCAAGCGCGAGCGCTGCGCGGAAACGCGGCAGCACGCGCAGAGCGCGCACGTTAACTCCCGCGCCCCAAGACCGCGCCCCTGAAAACTCAACCCTCTAAGACCTCGCTTCTCCGGAGCAGGTCTGGGCACTGGTTGCAGCGCGGGCAATTCGGACGCGCGCGCGCCCCGAACAGGTGACGGACCGTAGCTTACTAGATGACGTGGGCTCCGTCTGCGCTGGCCATCGGGCCCCGCGCAAACACGCCCCTTGCGCTCAAATTTCGCAAGGGGATCTCAGCCAAGGCAGCCCCCGATGGAACGTCCACGCGCGCGTCGTCGGGTCTCGGCGCAACGCGCGGCCACCCCCGGTCGCCTGCTCGCCGCGACGCGGCGGCGTCGTCGGCAGCATTGCGGACTGGATCGCGTGACCGAGTGCGCCAAAGTATCCCCATATAAGGGACTGCGCCTTGCCTAGCACAAACGGCGCAAATTCAAGCGCGCGACGCCGCGCGCGCAAGGCGTCCGTCCCGAAGCGCATGGCCCAGCGCGTTTCCTGCGCTCCTGAAGACCGCCGCGACGCACGCCTGATGCTCGCCAGCATCTTGCACGCAGCTTCCCCAAGGCCCGGGACGTACGACGCCTTCGCCATGTCCCCCATCACCTTTTGTTCGCGTCGCCGCGCATTTCCTTGCAGGGCCCGTTTGGTCTGCTTCGCCCTCCACAGCCCTTGTCAGGGTGATCTCGCCCTGCGCCGACTGAAAATTCAGAACCACGCACGTGGAACATGCTTTGCAGAGGTCCACCGCCGAAGAGGACAGGAGTTCCACGCGGCGACGCATTAATCCTGCGCACCCAGACCTGCGGCCCCCCGCGCACTGCAGTACTTGATTATCGAGAACGCAAAGATGGCAGACCACAGCTCCGACTGGCGCATAATCGCGCCACCCCGGCACGCGCTCGAACAGAGAACGAGCGCCCCTGCTTCTGCGCGCGCTCTCCGGCATCTGCCTCGCCTTTGTAGCCCTCCAGGACGCGAGGAAAAAAAACAGGCTTGCATTCGCTTCGGGGCGTTGGACGAAATTCTTGGCGCTTAGCTCCAACTGGTCCATTATCGCGCCTCCCCGGCACGCGCGCGAACAGTCCACGAGCTCCACCGCTTCTGCGCGCGCTCTCCGGCGCCTGCCTCGCCTTTGTTGCAGTCCACGACGCGATGCGGAGCAACGGGCTTGCATCCTTGGGCGAAATTCTTGACGTTTCGCGTATCCCCACCAGCCTGCCGCCCGCGCGTGTAATTAGATCGACCCGTGGCCCAGACCCTTCAGCTCGGCGCCTGCGCTTTCGCTTGCGCCCGCGAGGAAAAAAGGTACCCCCACCAGCCCCCAGCAGCTTGCAGTCCCCACCCTCGGAGATGCTTATTTTCCCTCGGCGTTTGCAGCATTGCCCTCGTGCTGCAGCTCCCCCCGGCAGTAGGTTCTGTGCTGGTGCCTGCGCGCGCGCCGGCAATTAGATCCGCTCGTGGCCCGAGCTAACTCGACTCGCTGCCGGCGCCTCCGCCTGCTTCTTGGACAAGCAAAATTATCCCAGTGCGACCCTACCTGGGAATTGGGAGCATCTAGGGAAGCAACATGTATATCTACACCGACCGCTACATTAACATCTACACCTGGATCTACATCTACATCAACACCAACATCTACATCTACATCTACATCTACATCTACATCTACATCTACATCTACATCTACATCTACATCTACATCTACATCTGCATGTACATATACACCCACACTTACAACTACATCTACATATGCATGTACGTCTACATCTACATATACACCTACATCAACATCTACACCTACGCCTACATCTACATCTCTGCTAGGCTATGTTATGCTGCGCTCTGCTACGCCATGCTATACGATGCATGCTCGGTGAGGCTACGCTCTGCTACGCTATGCTGCGTTATGTTATGTTAATGTTGCGCTGCGCTAAGCTAAAAGCTAAGCTGCGCTGAGCTGGGCTGAGCTGAGCTAAGCTACGCTAAGCTAGGCCAGGCTAAGCTAAGCTACACTAAACTAAGCTGAGCCAGGCTAAGCTGAACTAAGCTAAGCTAAGCTACACTAAACTAAGCTGAGCTAGGCTAGGCTAAGCTACGATAAGCTAAGCTAAGCTAAGCGACGCTAGACTAAGCAATAAGCGAGGCTGGGCCAAGCTAAAATGAGATTAGCAACGCTACGCTAAGGAGACGTAGCTGGGGGAACCGCGGGGCGGATACTGGGGGAACCGCCCGGGGCGTTTTCCAGTGCCCGGCCTCTTTAAGCCCAGAGAGTAAGGACCCTTCAAGGCCGAGCCTAGGTCGGGAAAGAAACACCAGCCCATCCAGAAACGATCAGCACGGGAGTTGGTGAATCGAGTGCGGCAGGGCGCATGCAGTCGCGCAGCCGTCTTCGGGAAAACAAAAATCACAAAGAGCTCCCCGCTTGGAAGTTTAAAATGGCAACCAGTGCAAGCAACGAGGGTGCTTCGATGAAGGGTGCGCAGCGCGGGGTGTTTCGATGACTCGTAATGGCTGCTGCACCGGATTGTTTGTATAATAATCTACCGCGCGTTTTGAAACTTGGCGCAATATTGGAGCCCTCTGGGGGCCCTCCTGGAGCTCTTTCTTGGCGCTCTCTGGAGGTCCTCTGGTGGTATTATTGGAGCTGTTTGGGGTTCTTTTGGGGCGTCTTGGAGCCCTCCTGGGGCTCTTCGGGTGTCTAGGGGCCCTCGTGGGGCCGTCTTGGGCCACTTTGCTCTAAAACAAAGTTCACAACCCAGAACCTCCCAAGGGCTCTGAAGCGCCGTCCTGGAGCCCTCTTGGCCCGCTCTTGGCGCGCTCTTTGGCACCCTTGGAGCCTTCTCGGGGCCCTTTTGGACCCCCTCTTTGGGCCATCTTGGACTGTTTGGGTGCCATCTTGAAGCCTCCAGGGCCCATCGGGGGCGAAAACGCGAAAAGGCAAAACACCGTGATCCACATGAAGTTTTTGAAAAATGTTGGGTAACAATCAGGACAGAGGGCTGACGTCGCTGACGTCTGCATCCAAACACGTCCCGCACTTTACCGAGCAGCGCCAGACGCATGATCTCCAGCGGCGCGCCCTCCTCGGGAAGCTGCGGTGCCTGTCTCCAGACTGCGCCAAAGCGCGCGTTCCAGCGCGCATGGTGGCAGCGAGCTCTTGCGCAGTCGATCTGCAGCACCACCGCGTCTCCTGCGCCGCGACACGAGAGGCGAACTTTGCCGCGATCCGTCGCCAGCGGGATATATTTCTTCAAAATCACAAACGCACGTTGGTGCGCCCTGTTTTCCAATGCCACCCACGTCGTCCGCGGCCCATCTGGCATAATGAAAAGCCGCGGGATACAGAAGCGTATTTCTCGCAGGTCACACCTGCTGTCCCGACCACCCCAAATCCAAATCACACACACACACACACACACACACACACACACACACACACACACACACACACACACACACACACACACACACACACAAAAAAAAAAAAACTCAAAAAAAAAAAAAAAAAAAAAAAAAAAAAAAATTTTTTTTTTTTTTTTTTTTTTTTTGCGCGCGCGCACGCAGCGCTCGTTGATGGATGGCAAAGCTCTGCCTCGAGAGCGCCTTGTCGGACCACCCACCCCATCTCAAAGTAGCCTGCCGGCGAACAAGAAGGTGGCGGCGCGCAGACGTGCTGAGGGCGCCGGGGCCCTGCACCCTCTTCGGGGGCGCGGCGGCGACGCCCCCGAGGCCGGGCAACGGCAGCGGCAGCAAGGGAGGCGGCAGGCCCGAGGCCCGGACCTGCCATGGCGGTGGCGGCGGGCAGCGGTTCGCGGCAGCGAGACCGCGGGCCACGCGGCAGGGCCAGGACGACGCAGCGGCTTTGCGCCCGCGCGCAGGAGGGAACCAAAAAAAAGACAACCAAAAAATAGCCGTCTCGCCGAAAAGTCGGACCGCTCCTGTGGACAAAGTACTCAGTTTGGCACTCCCGCGCTGTCCCCGCTGCGCCACTGCCCGCGCCGCCCTCGCGCGCCTGAGCAGTACTCTGCGGCAGTGCCCTTTTGGCGTGCCCCGCGCTCGCTGCGCCCTTTCCTGCGTTTTGCCTGGCGACGACGTCTGCTGGCGCGCGCACTCGCAAGACGACCTTCCCCAAACACTGCTCGACACGTTGCGCTGCAAACGCGGCGTGGTCACGCGCACGCGTTTCGCGGCCAGCGACTCTCCCGCCCCGTCACCCCGCGCCGCGCCACTCGCGCTGCGCCCCTGCCTGGCCTGTCTCGCGCCAGCAGCACCACGCCCAGCAGGAGAGCCTCGCCCCCCGGTTTTGCGCCGGGGGCCGGCACCTCCATCCCGCGCTGCGCGCCGATCTGACCCTGAATCGCCCGCAAACGACGCGCGACGATGTCCCTTACAGATGCAGCCAGTCGGGGACCACGCAACTGCAAAAGCAAACCTCAAGCTCTCCCCGCGCGCACTGCGCACCACGTTTGCCCTTTTCCCGCGCGCGGGTCCCACGCTCAATGTTCCACCCCAGCGCGTCGCTCGCCCTCGTGGCCCAAAGTCTCACGAAAACGATCGCGCCCGCGCCGCGCTCTCGCCCGTTCTCGTCTGTCGCGCCCAGGTCCTCGCCGCGCCTGAAAGTGAGGGGCACGAGGACCTCAGCGCGGGCAGCGCCAAACAAGCCCGGCCAGGCCCGTGTCCGCCAGACCTCCAGCGCCAAGCTTTGGCCGCCCCAGCGCGCGCGCACTGGTGCCAGGAGTTCGCCTGAGAGTACGTGCAGAAGGGGCAGCCCTGCCCTCCAGGCGATCCCTTTTGCGGCCCCCTTCTAGCAACACCAGGCGCGACGGAGCCGCCCTTCGCAGTGCAACTCCTTTCCGGATGCCCCTCGCTCCCCTCACTTGTAGCTCCACGCCAACGGGGGGCCCTCACGCGTGGGCGCGGCCACCTGGGATTCAACCACGTGAGAGAACAGCTCGGGCTGGCTCCTGCCGCAGCTATCCTATGCGGAAGGCGCCCAGGTCAAGCCGGTCGCGGAGGCTGCCAACGCCAAGGGGCGTGCCCAATGGCCGCCCCCCCCCCGGCAGCTGATCCAGCAGGAGCACGCAGCGAGGCAGTCGCAGCCCGGCGGCGCCGGCAGGGCTCTGGACGATGCTATTGCGGGGGGGGGGGGCGCAGCACCACTACGTCGCGCAGCAGAGCAAGTAAACCCAGCAGCAGCGCTCGCATCGGCATCGTCGCGCCGCAGGTGGTCTGTCTCGGGGGCGCGCCCGGGAGCTGACAGCGAGTGCAAGATCCACTTGGCCAGCTACTGGCAGGGGACTTCCGTTGAGATGGGCGCCGTGCCTGTTTTTTTCGACCACACAGGGGGGACAAAATCCAACGCTGGTTGGTGTTCTCTCCCAGCCCCTGGCCAAGTCTGTCTGCTTGCGGTTGCTTCCACTTCCCTCCTCCTTGTCCTCCTCCTCCCTCCTTTCTGCTCCCTGCTTCCCCCGCTTTCCTGCTGTCCCCGCCCGGCCCCTCTTTTGCCTACCCGCCCGCCCCGCTGGCCCTGGCCTCCCGCCTGAGCATTCGTCGTCTCCCTCTCCCCTCCTCGCCCCCTTCCGCCAGGCAACGCGGCCTCCCCGGGAACAGCGTGACGTGTACACATGCAGGCGCAGGGTTTTCTTACTGTGACGGCCCACTGATCCAGGCCATTTGCGAGTACTTACTTGGCGAGCAGTGCAACGCAAGGACTGCCACTGGTGCGCTCTCCCATGAGCCCCTGCGGCGCCCCCCATCGATCACAAGACCCGCTTGCTCCCAAAAGAACCTAAAACAACATCCTGGCTTGTCGGCGGCAGAGACAAACGGTAGCTCCTATATAAAATCGATAACTCTGCCCGGCAGGGTGCTGCAAAATAGCGCGGGTGTACTTTGCACGCTTGCCTGCACACACGACCGGCCGAAGCTACCACACAACACAAACCCCACACGCAACCAAACAAAACACGCAACAGGTGCGCAACATCTCACCGCCGAGTGCACAACCAAAGTGGACAAGGCGACTTGTGCACCGACGATGGTCCGCGCCCCCCCCCAAACAAAAAGCATGGCGAGCGCATGACAACCTCCCAAAATGCTTTGTCCGCTCTGGGAAACTCTGCCGTCACGGGGGCGCGCGCATCTGATTGATCCACAGTGTCTGGGACCGTACGGCCGCGGCAGACCCAAAAACCAACATAAGTTTTCACTTGGAAACCAAATGCTCCACGTTTTCTCGCCCTTTCAAAAATACTCTGACGCAGCCAACGCACGCAGCCAACGCGCAGCACCACTCAATTAGGTAGCCGCACCGCTGGCTAAACAAAACGAAGAGATTGGACTAGGTAACACCTCCGAGGCACGGCGCAAAAAGCAACGGTAATCACGCAGTTTGCGGCCTGCCTCCGAGCGAACTCTCCTCTGTACCTGCGCGGGGTGTCTATCCGCTGGGCCCCCCCGACGGTCCGCGCAAGCGGCCCCCGATGAGCAAATCGCACGACACAGCACAGCGTTGAAGCTTGTGTATTTGCCTACTGTCCCCTCTTGTCTGGCGCCCGAGGCACTCCACAATTAGCGAAGCCCCACACATAACACGCAGCGTCGCGCGCAGCAAAATACGGCCGTTTGCTGCGAGAGAGAGAGAGAGATAGGGAGAGAGAGAGAGAGAGAGAGAAACAAAACAAAACAAAAAAAGAGAGAGAGAGAGAGAGAGAGAGAAACAAAGACGGCAGGCGACGCGGGCAGCGTCGAGCGTCGCAACGTACAGCGATCTCCTTCAAGGCTGCGCCCCGCGAGGTGCACGGCGTCAAACAGAAGGGGTGTGAGACGAGAAGGAAGAGGAAGGGGAAGAGGAGGAGGAGGAGGAGGAGGAGGAGGAGGCGGAGGAGGCGGAGCGGCATGCTGGCAAAACTCACTGCGGCGCCAAGAAAGTGTGCAGGGAGGGAGTGCGTGGGTGGGGGGCGCGCCGTGCGCACCTCGCCGCTGGCCGTCCTGACGAGTGGCCTCCTACGTGGCCGTCAACCCGCGAGGTGTCAGCGCGGGGCGCGCTGCACATCCCCATGCCATGCGCAGCGACAACGTCGGGTCGGCTGGCCGTCTACAGTCAGCGCGTACAGCGAAAACGCGCGATCCGGATGCAAGGGGGCCTTGGAAGCCCACGTCGAGGTTTCTCGAGCGGTGCGCGGCCGACGAAAGTGGTCGAGGATGGACCGTGGAGGCAACGATGCATGTGTACCATAAGGAGTATCCCCATACTTATTATGCGGGTTGCGGCTCTGGTAACCCAGAAGGTGGTGTCGGTTCGGTGTCGGACCCCCGCACCTGCAGAGTTCCCCAAGACGCCGCCGAGGGCTTGAAAGGGAGGCGTGGGACCCCCGACCAGAACCACATCCTCGCCCCCCCCCTTTCATCCGACATCATCACGTCCCCCCTCCTCCTCCTCCTCCTCCTCCTCCTCCTCCTCCTCCTCCTCCTCCTCCTCCTCCTCCTCCTCCTCCTCCCCCTCCTCCTCCTTTAACAGGGGGGGATGGGGGCGAGAGGAGAGAAAGGAGGTGCAAGAAGAGGAGGAGGAGGAGGAGGAGGAGGAAGAGAGGGGTGAAAAGGAGGAGGAGGAAGAGGGAGAGGTGGAGGATGGCGCCAGGAAGCCCGCAAAACCAAAGGGATCACCAAACCAGACAAAGAAGCTGGAGTGCTGGATGCAGACACCTCAGGGGCACCAGAAGAACAACAAAACACATCAACAACACAGTCGAAGTGAAGAACGCCGTATAAAGTTTGCAGGGGAAGGCGTGGAACCACCGCGCGGGACCATCTCCTCGCCCTCCTCCTCATCATCACCAGCATCATCATCAGCATCATCATCGCTTCCCTCTTCTTTACGGTGAATGAGAAGAGGAGGGGGAGGAGGTGAAGAAGGAGGAAGAGGAGATAGTGGAGGAGGAGGAGGAAGAGGAGATGAAGAACGAAGAGGAGGGGGAGGTTCGGCGCCCACAGAGGGAGTCAAGAGAGAGAGAGAGGGAAAGAGAGAGAGAGAAAGAGAGAGAGAGAGAGAGAGAAAAAAAAAAAAGAGAGAGAGAGAGAGAGACATAGGGGGAAAGCTAACCTACCTCGTTTTTGACCACCATCGCTTCCAAGAGGTACCAAGCGATGCCAAACTACGGCCTGTACTGGTCAGGTCGCTTGACGAGGAGGCGCGTGGTATGACTTGGTTTTTCCTGGAAGCGACAGCGGGGTAGGTAATTCACGCTCTGAAGACAGAGAAAACAAAAAACATGTGTGGGGGGGGGGGCGCCCTTCAGACGAGAACTCTTTGTTCCCGCCCGAGGCTTTGACCCACCTCGGACGTGCCCTGCCGACAGGGCCCCCCGCCCCCCAGAAACTGACCTTTCAGTTTCTGGGTCCGCAGCACCCGCCGCCCTGGCCGGGGCGGAGGCTCGGTCCAGGAGCACCTGTCGGCCAAGCCCTTCAGCTTCTACTCTGGAGCTGGAGCCAAAACCGAACAGCACGGAATCAACGCCGAGGCGCGGAGCCACGGCCTGCTTCGAAACAGCGACGACCCTCGGCGCTCTTGGGGCCACAGCCGCCCCGACAGGGGCCTCCCCGAAATGCCTGGAGAAACGGCCCCTGGTCTCGTCCGCCGGGGCCTCCGAAGGCCCGAGCGCCACCAGAGGGTGCAAAACAGGGCGAAAGTCCTCTTTCAGCCTTTTCCTGACAGTGTGCGCTGACCCCCCTGAGATCTTCTTGGGCCCCTTGCAAGTCCCAGTGAGACCTCGCTGCATCGGGATGGTCGCATACTGACAGCAAGACGGACAATACATTATCGGCGAGTTATTCGGCACCGAGCTCTGAACCACGCAGTGGCCGTTCACCCGCCATGGCTGGACACCTTTGTCCTGAAACCACTTGGAGTCCCCCGAGGCGGGCCCTGGAGGATGAGGAGGAAGGACCAGTGTAAACCCAAGAATCACTAACGATGTTGGAATAAACCCTCCCCCAAGCTCCCTCTTCGTAGGCTCTTACAGCGGATCATTTCCACAGAGGGACCTGCCTCGTTGGAAAACAATCGTTTGAAGACCCTGAAGCATGCCAAAATATTATTTTCAATATTCCAACGCCGCGGATGAACCTGACTGCTGCGTCGTGATGATCCTGAACCGCGCCAGAACGCCGTTCTTGGGACCTCAACTCTGCGAATCATCGTAATTGCTGCGACCCAACACTGTGAATCCTTCCAAAGCACCATTTCCGGTAATCGATCATGGGAGACCGTGAAACTCTTATTGTTTAAACGAATACGCGCGGCGCTAAAGCGAGAACCACATGTAGAAAAGGAGCCGCCCTCAATCCGCGAAACTCTTGCAATTTTTGAGAACGAATCTGCGCGGCACTAACACGAGAGCCACAATTTGAAAACCGCCCGCCCTCAATCCGTGAAGCGCTTGCAGATGTTGAGTACGAATCTGCGCGGCGCGAAGGCGAGAACCACAACTTGAAAACCACCCGCCCTCAATCCGTGAAACTCTTGCAATCGAAAACGAATGTGCGCGGCGCTAAGGCGAGAACAACATTTTGAAAAGGAGCCGCCCTCAATCCGCGAAATTCTTGCAAATCTTGAAAACAAATCTGCGCGGCGCTAAGGCGAGAACCACAATTTAAAAACCACCCGCCCTCAATCCGTGAAGCTCTTGCAAATGTTGAAAGCGAATGTGCGCGGCGCTGAGGCAAGAGCCATATTTTGCAAACCACCTGCCTGCCATATGTGAAAGTGGTTTAATGTTTAAGCTTCAGGGTCAGAGATGGTAAGGAATTCTCAGGCGAAACGCCCGGCCGCCCTAAAAACTGGCCTCGGGGTGCGACAGGGAGAAATTATGCATAAGGATAAGGAATGGAGGAGGAGGAGGAGGAGGAGAAGGAGGAGGAGGAGGAGGAGGAGGAGAAGTGAGAAGTGAGAAGGGGAAAAAGGGAGAGGAGAAGGATGGCGTTGGAAAGCCAACGTAACGAAAACAAGCACCACAACAGAAAAAGAAACCGAAGTGTTGGAGACAGACACCTTAAGAACACAACTGGAAACGTAAACTAAAAAAAACAAGTATCCACATGAAAACCGTCCGAATTAAAAGTTCAAAGGGAAACCCCGCATTGTCTGCGGAAGCTGTGGTTTTTCTGTGCTGTTTTCTGAGGGTGCTCCCGAAGTTTCTGCCTCCACCACTTCAGTGTCTGCCTCCAGCACTTCAGTTTCGTTGGTGAATTGGCTGTTCATTTGTTTTGTGGGCTTTCCAGCGCTCCTCCAACTCACTCCCCCTCCCCCATCCCTCTCCTCCTCCTTCTCCTCCTCCTCCTCCTCCTCCTTCCTCCTCCTCCTCCTCCTCCGCCTCCTCCTCCTCAGCATCCTCCTCAGCATCCTCCTCCTCCTCCTCCTCCTCCTCCTCCTCCCTCCTCCTCCTCCTCCTCATCCCCCTCCTCTCCTCCTCCCTCCTCCTCCTCCTCTCCTCCTCCTTCCCCTCCACTTCCTCCTACTCTCCTCCTCCTCCTCTCCTCCTCATCCTCCTCCTCCTCCTCCTCCTCCTCCTCCTCCTCCTCCTCCTCCTCCTCCTCCCCCTCCTCTTTGTTCATTCCCCTTCGATATAGATGACTCCTCCCTGTCGCACCCCCCCGAAGCCCGTCGATAGGGCGGGCCGGGCGTTTCGCCGGAGCTTTCCTCACCATTTATGCTCCTGAAGCTTGGAACTTGCAACGGTTTCACGGATGGAATGCGGGTCGTTTTCGAAATGTGGTTTTCGCCTTAGCGCCGCGCACATGCGTCTTGAAAGTTTGCAGCCGCTTCGCGGATGGAGGGCGGGTCGTTTTCAAAATGTGCCTCTCGCCTCCGCGCCGCGCACACTCGTCTCAAAAACTTGCAACAGCTTCACGGATGGATCCCACAGCAATCTCAAGGATTCTTATGTGTTGGCACGATGTCAGAATGTCAGGTCGCAACAGTTGCAGTGATTCGTGGTGTTGGAGTCTCAGACATTGCTGTTCAGGCATGGCTCAGGATCGCCAAGATGCAACAATAATGGTGATTCGCGGCGCTGAAGTCCCAGGACTGGGTTTCTGCCACGCTTCAGGATGTTCAAAAGGTTGTCTTCCAACGAGGCACTTCGCTCAATGAAAATGAACCCTTGTATGGGGCCTACGGAGAGGGAACTTGGAGAGACGGGTTATTGCCATATCGTTGATGAGTCGTGGGTTTGCACAGGTCCTCCGCCACCTCCTCCTCCTCCTCCTCCTCCTCCTCCTCCTCCTCCTCCTCCCTCTCCTCCCCCTCTCCTCCACCTCCTCCTCCTCCTCCTCCTCCACCTCCCCCTCCTCACCCTCCTCCCCATCCTTTTTCTCCTCCTCCTCCTCCTCCTCCTCCTCCTCCTGTTCCTGTTCCTGTTCCTTCTCTTCCTCCTCCGCCTCCTCCTCATCTTCCTATCCCAATCCTTTACCTTATAAGAAAACTCCCCCCTGTCGCGCCCAGGGGTAGTCGAAGAGCGGGACGGGCGTCTCGCATAAGACTCCCTTACCAATGATGATCCTGCAGCTAAGAAATAAAAGCATCTTCGCAGATGGAGGGCGGGCCGCTGCCAGAATGTGGCTCTCGCCTTAGCGACGCGCGCACTCGTCTTGAAAACTCAAGAGCCTCACGGATGGGGCGGGTCGTTTCCAGAATGTGGCTCTCGCCTTTGCGCCGCACGCTTGCGCCTTACAAATCTGCAAGAGCTTCACTGGTTGAGGGCGGGTAGTGCTCAAGCTTTGGCTCCCGCCTCGGCGCCACGCACATCCTTTAAAACATGCAAGTGCTTCACTGATTGAGGAAAGGTGGAATTCAACATGTGCCTCTCGCTTTGGCCGCGCCGACATCAATCGCTTTAACAGTTTGCCACATGTTCACTGGTCGAGGGCGGGTGGCGTTCAACATGAGGCTTTCGTCTCAGCACCGCGCACACTCGTCTTAACTAATTGCAGCAATTTCACCACCTGTTCAAAATGTGGCTCTCGCCGTAGCGCCGCGCATACCCATCTTCAAAAGGGCAAGGGCCTCACAGATTGAGGGCGGCACCTTTTTCAAACTGTGGCTCTCGCCTCATCGCTGCGCACATTCGCCAAACCATGTGCAAGAGCTGCACGTGATCCCATGGTCACCGTCCGAGAAATGGTGCCCGGGGCAAATCACGACTATCAAGGCGCAACAATTACGTTGATTCGCGGCGTTCAAGTCCCAGGAACGGCGTTCTGACACGAGTCAGGACCGCCAAAAAGCATCAGTCAGGTTGATTGGTGGCGCTACAATCCCGAGAATGATGCTCTGGCACGCTTCAGAATCTTCAAACAGTTGTCTCCCAACGGCTCACTTCCCTCAGTGGAAATGAACCCATGTAGGGGCCTATGAAGAGGGAGCGTGGAGGGAGGAGTCATTGCAACATCGTTGAAGAGTCCTGGGCTTCTACTGGTCCTCCTCCACCTCTTCCTCCTTCGTCCTCCTTCTCCTCCTCT
>CAUYUJ010003985.1:25000-62500 GCA_963575745.1 Prorocentrum cordatum
AGTAGTAGTAGTAGTAGTAGTAGTAGTAGTAGTAGTAGTAGTAGTAGTAGTAGTAGTAGTAGTAGTAGTAGTAGTAGTAGTCGCGCCAGAACCGCCGACGCCACGCCGCAAGTGAAGCAGCAGCAGAAGCAGACAGCAAGACGCCGAGGCAGCAGCAAAAGCAAGCAGGCACGGAGATGGGGGCGGGGCACGGGGGAGTTCTTTACATCTACATATATATACATATATATATATATATATATCTACACCTAGATCTACGCCGACACCTACATGCACCATCTACACCTACAGCTACATCTACACATGCATCTACATCTACATCTACATCAACCGCGAGACACACATCTACATCGACATCTACACCTACACCTACACCTACATCTACATCTAAATCTACATCTACACCTACATCTACATCTACACCTACACCTACATGTACATCTACATGCACACTTTCGCGTTGGTTGTGTTTTTGCTTCGCGTTGCCTTTGCTCTTGCTCGTGCCTTTGAGTTTGCCGTTGCCGTCGCTTTCGCTGTCGTCTGTGATTTGCGTTTGTTTTTGCCGTTGCTGAATTGTGCTGTTGCTTTGCCTGCGCACAGACACACGCGCGAATGTTTCTGCATTTGCTCACTGGGTGTGCTTGAGTACGCTCCTGGTCCGGCCTACACCGCACGACTTGGCATTGAGCAAGGTTGTGCATCACTTGCTACACCGAACGTTCCTACGAAACTGCACACCAGCAGCAACTCCCAGATCGGCGCAACAAGCTGTTCAGTAGTGTTTCGGCGGGCATCATCGGCGCTGGAATATGCGGTTTCACCAGAGTGGTGTGACCACAACCTCCCCGCTGTCGTGGAGTCGCCCGAGCCACTCTTGGCGCGCAGGGACTGTGTCGAATAACCAGTAGTACACAAATCGCCGTGACTGGTTCCCCTTCCGCAACTCGCAGATCTTGCAGCAGAAACGCTGCAAGTGGACAATCGGCCGTTGCATTTGAGCAGGGATGTGCTCGCAGCCGATTTGCAGGAGGCGGTCACCGAACTGTCTGTGATGCAGAATGCAAGCAAACACCTCATTCGCTTTGCACCAGCAGCAATCGTGGATGCTGTGCTGCGCTACGCTATGCTATGTTATGCTATGCTATGCTATGCTCTGCTCTGCTCTGCTATGCTATGTTATGATGCGCAATGCTATGCTGGGCTAGGCTAGGCTAGACTATGATATGCTATGTTATGCTATGCTATGCTATGCTATGTTATGCGGCGCGATGCTATGCTGCGCTATGATATGCTATGCTATGCTATGCTATGCTATGCTGTGTTATGCTGTGATCCGCTATGATAAAGCTCTGCGCAGCTAGGACGATGATAAGCTAAGATAATATAAAACTAAACTAAGATGAAGCTAAGCTAAGCTAAGATGAAATAAGCTAAGCTACGTTGAGATAAACGACGCTAAGCCGCTAAGCTAAGGGGACGTGACTGGGGGAGCCGCGGGGCGGATACTGGGGGAACCGCCCGGGGCGCTTTCCACTGCCCGGCCCCTTTAAGCCCAGAGAGTAAAAAACCTTCTAGGCAGAGCCCAGGCAGGGAATGAGGCTCTCGCCTCAGTGCCGCGCACATACATCTTAAGAGTTTGCGGCAGGTTTAAATATTGTCATGGCGAACGTCCCGGAACTTCTGGCACGATGTCTGAATGTCAAGGAGCAACAGTTGCGTTGAGTCGCTGTGCTGAAATCCCAGGAACGGCGTTCTGGAACGATTCTGGATCGCCAAGACGCACCAATAACGGTGACACGCGGCACTGAAGCCCTAGGAAGAAAGTTATGTTACAGCTCGGGACGTTCAAACGGTTGTCTTCCAACATGCAAATTCGGTCGGTGAAATGGGTCCTTGTAGGGCCTATGGAGAACGAAAGCGGAGGGAGGGTCGACTACAATGTCGATGATGAGTCCTGGGTTGACTCTGGTCCTCCTCCTCCGAGTCGTCCTCCTGCTCCTCCTCCTCCTCCTCCTCCTCCTCCTCCTCCTCCTCCTCCTCCTCCTCTGGCTCCTGCTCATCCTCCTCCCCCTCCTCCTGCTCCTCCTCCTCCTCCCCCTCCTCCACCTCCTCCTCCGCCTCTTCCTCCGCCTCCGCCTCCGCCTCCGCCTCCGCCTCCTCCTCCTACTCCTCCTCCGCCTCCGCCTCCTCCTCCTCCTCCTCCTCCTCCTCCTCCTCTTCCTCCACCTCCTATCACTCCAGGTAAGGAGGAGGAAGAGGAGGAGGAGGAGGAGGTAAGTGACGATGATGAGGATGAAGAAGAGGACGGAAATATGGTTCCGCGCGGGGGCCCACGCCGTCCCCTCCAAACCCTTCACGGATTTCTAGGGACTCTCCAAAATACGAGGCCCGAAACCAAGCCGAAACCGAAAAGTAATGGCGGTGCACAACGGAGGAGTGGGTGGGGTCGAACACACCCTCCTGCTGTGGCTGTCGTGGAACTTCTTGGGGCCATGGCACGTATGGCGTGCACCGAGAAGCACGGCGCAAAGCCGTGTGCGCTCCACTGCGGCCGTTGGTGCATCTCCCTACGGGGCAAGAACGCGGCATTGGGCAGAGCGCGATGACACCACCGAGTCCGCAGAGGTGTCCGAATGTGGCGGCCACCACACCGGTGGTGACCAAAGGATGGAGAACAGCGCGAGCGGCGTGCCGAACCGACAAGAGGGGGGCGACGTGCGCACCCAGCTCCTCGCACGAGGGGCCTGCCGACATACTGTAGGCATGTCTCGCGTGACGACCCCCCCCCCCACCCCTCCAAGAGAAACAAAAAACCGCGGTGGCGCTCCAGCAATCGCTGCGCCACGTGTGGCTTGGAAGGGGCGCGTTGCCCCCCCCCCCCCACGTACCGCTCCGGCCGTCGGTGGGGCTCCGCACGAGCCCGCAGTATACGCGCGAGGCCGAGGTGGGCGGAGGGGCCAAGCGCGCCCCCCTGCCACTCAGCTTGCGGTGAAGCACCCTGTGGGGCAACGTGACGCACAAGAGGCGAGCCGAGATGGAATGCTGTGCGGGCCCTGCCTCTGGGGCCTCCAATGGAATCCCCATAGGGCCAAGACTGGGCACGCGCGTTCCACTACTCGCAAAATAACCACTCGCAAATGGCCTGGATCCGCCGCGGGGAATATACGATGTGTTACATCGAGGCGAACGAGTGTTTTTTGCTTGACGTTTGCGAGCAGGCACTTTGCCACTAGTGGAACGCGTTCGGTGAAAGATGAGCTCACGCTGATGGCAAAAAAAAAGTATTACAAAGGCAGTGAGGACGAACACGGGCAGGAGGGAAACCTGAGGGGGGGGAGAAGTGCAGAGTGAGACGCGAGGCGCTGCAAGCTAAAACAAAGACCCAGAAGTCTGCAGATGCTTAGGGAGAGGAGGGTAAACGGACGGAGACGAGGGCAATTCTTCCACCTGCCTCTCGGTATTGCGTCAAGTGAATGTCAGCTCCAGCTTCGCCGGGCAACTAAGCGGGTCAGCGGCCAGGAAGTTTCTTGAGCATGCGCCCACCTGCCCGTCGTGGCGTTAGACACCACGCCACGGAGCCGCCCTGAACTCCGCAAGGATATGACGAGTCGCCCAGGAAGCGCCCACCCAGGAAGACGATGTTGTGTTTGGATCGGGGTGGACAACACGCCGCTGAGTCCATGCGAAAAAAAATAAAAGAAACGATGACGTTCTACTGGGCAACACCACGGACGACCGGCCCTTACTTTCATGTGCGTCAGACATGTTTGACAAGAGGTGCGCGTCAGGTGAGATTATAGTGGCCCTCCCGAGGAGCACACGGACACGGCGGCAGCTCCTCAGCTAGCAGCTCCGAGGGGGGCGGAACCTCATTTGATTCCGACAAGGCAACCAGTCAGGAGGGCGGAGGCAATGAGAGCAGGAGAGGCTGGAGAAGAGTGGAAGAAGCAGCGGCGCACTCGAATACACGCTTTGCTTGCTTTGCTGTGTCTTGTGCTTCTCTGCCTTCGGGAGGGGGGGCGACCATACAGCGGCGGCAGGCGCTGGACGTAGGGGGGGCACGGCAAGCGGGGGAGACACGCCCGTGGGTGCACTGTGCCAAGAAGCCTCGAAGGCATCATCGCGAGCGGCGCAGGTGGACGCCAGGCACGTGCTGAAACCACCTTTTGCGTGCGCAGTGTGATCGGTTTGATGTATAACATCTGGACGGGTGGAGGGGGGGCAAAACAGACAAACAAGACACGCGCAGCTGGAAACAATCCGACTCGTATGGCGCGTTCCACTCGCCGACTGCAGTTCTTCACGTGGGCGCTCACATGGGTGAGCGCGACAAGCACCCTGCCGAACGATTCCACAAAGTGGAAGCACTGCTGCCGCGACAGATTAACGCGCGTCTGGGAGGGGTTGCCACTGCGTTGCGACGATGATCTGGCAGCGTGCCCCGAAACACCAGTGGAGTGCCCTCAGGCACCCCCCAGCCGACACACTCTCAAAAGGCATGACACACACACACACACACACACACTTGCTGGACCACAATACAAATGGAGGCCAGTCCACAAGAGACCCTCCGCAAGAATCCCAACCCCGAGATCCCAGGACGCCCCTTGTGATTTCTGGGTGCCGGGAAACGTCGCGCGCGTCACACCGCGAAACCCGAGAAACCCAGGGCACCCGGGAGGCAAGGCAGGGCGCTCCTTGGCAGGGGCCTCCGCTGCAGCCCCCTGGGCGCCACCGCGGCCCTCCGCAGGGCCCGTCCCCGGGGGCCCCGGGGCGGCGCGGCCGGGAGCCCGGAGGCCCCCCCCAAGGAGCGGGCCCCCGCGCCCCCAGGGGGGGCCCAAGAGGCCCCCAAGAAAGCGTCGGTCGGGCACGTCCCCCTGCAGGCGGATTTGGGGCGAAGAATCGTACACATGTTCAAGACATACACGAAAATACCCCCCCCCAAAAAAAAAGCTCAGACATTCGTCCCCAGACTTTTGTTTCCCTATCTCAAATATTCCTCCTGTAGAGGACACGCCCGACTTAAAAGAAGGCCCCAAGAGGGACAGGGGGAGAGCATTCCGGACCCTTCGCACCAAAACCGCCCCCAAGACCGCCAGAAGGCGCCCAAGAGGCACCCGGAGGCGTCCTCGAGGCGCGTCCACAAGGGGCCCAAAGAGAGTCCGAAGAGGACTCTAAAAAGCTTCAGAAGGCGGTCAAACAGACCCCACCTGAAATATACGAAGCCTCCAGTCAAGGACCCCTCGCCCAGTGGCGGGATGGACCGAAGGAAACAAGATTATATCTTTCGCGCTGCAAGTTACGTAACAGCGCGCTCATGGCACCCCGCCCGTACGGCGAACACGCTGAGAAAAGCACGAATTACTGAACCACTCGTCACCTGGGTTTTTCAGCTTCAGAGCATCACGCAAACCGCCAGGTACAGCATGCTGTGTGTGAGTAAAATGGGCGTGGCAATCTTAACACAAACACACGGTGACCGTAGGAGCAGGCATCTTCCAATGCCGCCGCACACACCATTAGCCAGCTGCACTGCTGCACCACGTTGCAGTGCTATAGGAATAGGTAAGCACCGTGCCCTGAAGCGTCAACCTAGGTCGGGCGTGTCCCCCTACAGGCGGATTTTGGGCAACCAATGAAATACACCAAACATGCGCAAACATGCTCAGAATTTGTCAACACATCGTCCCCAGCTTGAAAATTCCCCCTTGTAGAGGGACAGGCCCGACCCAATCCTAAACGAGGCCTTCGGGATTCCTTCGGGAGCCACCTGATGCAGAAGCCAGCCGCGCGCACCCGAGTACAGTAGGAGCCCGACAAGGAGAGACCATCCACAGGAAACCCAACCCTGAGACCCCCAGGACGTCCATGGTGGGAACGTCACACTCTCCATCGCAAAACCATCGAAACCCAAGAAACCCAGGGCACCTCGGAGGCAAGCAGGGTGTTCCTTGGCATGGGTCTCCACTATACCTGACGGCAGTGCACGGGAAGCATGAGCACGACGCACGGACAACATGGAAGACGAGGCCCGATACGAATCCCACGAGGTCCCATTTGGTGCACCGCGCAACTGCCACACACGAGCACGCCCGAGCACGGCACGACAACACACACACACACAAACACAAACACGTTAATTCGACGAGGCGCGCGGATCGTCAACAGATTGCTGTTCTATCCACATGTGAACGCAAGAGAAGAAAAACACGTAGGTCCGCGCGGATCATTGCAACAGGGCTGCTGTCAATAACGAATGAGGAGTCTTGATGTCGTCAAGCCGTCAGTCACGCGCCGTCTACGGGCTGGGGACTGAACATGCTCCCAAGACCTACGCATGAAGACTGAGCGCAGAGAACGAAAACTCTGCAAGCCCGGTTGGGCGAAGCTTGTCAGGCCACGAAGATAGACAAGCGCGTTCCACCACTCGTAAAATAACTACTCGCAAATGGCCGGGATCCGCCAGGAGAAATTCACGATCCATTACATTGAGGCAAACATGTATTTTTGACGTTAGCGAACAGGCATTTTGCTGCTACGTAGTGGAACTCACGCGGAGAGAAGGAGTCCAATTCTCCACCACGCTCGAACAAACAAACAAACAAACAAAACACGCCACGCCAACCTGACCCCCCTCCCCAAGGAGGCGGGGTGTCGGTGGGGGTGAGGGATGCTTGTTCTGCCTTTTCTGCGGCACGTCCTGGCAACCGGGCGGCCGAAACTTTCCTTCCCGGCTCTAGAGGGGGGCGGGGGGCCAAGTGGGCTGGCGGTGTGATGTCTGTGCCCAAAGAAGCGCGGCCTCACCCTGCCTGCAGCCACCTTGCTACCAATAAAGAACGCCGAATGAGAACCGGAGGGGATTCTTTCTGGCCGCCGCGAGATTCAGCCGCGAACCGGTCCCCCGGCCCAGGACGGAGAGACGGCCCGAAAACCAGAGCCACCTCTTGAGCTCAAAGTGGTGCTTCTTTCAGCGTGTCGACTGCATGCCCAAGCCTGCGCAGCCGACTGCGAAACATGTACGTAGAATATCAACACCAATACGAATATTACTACGAATAATAATAACTTTAAGAAGACGAAGATGAAGAAGAGGAATAATGCTAATAAGTGTATACATGCGTATGCATGTTTGCATGTTTGTCTGACTGTATGCATGCATGCATACATGCATGTGAATATACACAAACACTCGTAGCACCCCGCAGTTGCGGCTAAGAATGAGAGGACGGCGGGGACGTCTGCAGTCTGCGAGGCTCTGAAGACACCCGTCGCAACTGCCTAATTTTCACCAGCTGTGCAACGAGCCCGCAACAGGCGTCGAGATTTTCTCGTTGAAGCAATGTGGCCCGTGGGTCGCGGGCGCGTCACGGGGTGGGTCGCGGGTGGGTCGCGGGCGGGTCGCGGGGTGGGTCGCGGTTGGCTCGCGGGTGGATCGGGGCGGGGGTGGGTCGCGAGTGGGTCACGGATGGGTCGCGGGTGGGTCGCGGGTGGGTCGCAGTTGGCTCGCGGGTGGATCGCGGGTGGGTCGCGGGCGGGTCTCGGGTGGGTCACGGGTGGGTCGCGGGGGCCAGGGGCGACGCGCCGGCGCGCACCTGTTCGGCGCCTGCAGTTCCGCGGCGGCCGAGGTTCCGCCGCGCACCCCTCGCTCACTCATAAGTCTCCTTCGCGGCGACGTTCGACCGCGATGCCACCCAGAGGGGGGGATACGGCACCCAAACAACGCTGGGTGAGGCCGCGGCCGCGCGCCAACAGCCGACACGCCAGCCCACCGCGTCAAACGACACAGGCGGCTGGCGCGCCAGGGCGCAGGCCGAAGCACATGGGCACCATACCCCCCCTCGAGGGTGGTGGGTGGGAGAAAAGAAGCGCGACCGCGGTCGCGTCCGACGCACTCTGGCGAACGGACGCCCCGCGCGTCGCCCCCAGGGTTGGCCCAGAGCCGCACGCTGGCAGACAGACGACCACACCCCGGCCAGCCGCCCCACCTTAAGAGTGCACACTAGGCAGGTGGGGCGCTGCAGACATGACCGGGCACTTGATATCCCGCCCCGCGGCCAGGCGGCAAAGAGGAGACATCACGACCGTGCACGGAGGAGCGGAGGGAGGAAGGGCCCCGACGCACGGCCGCGCGGCACGCCAGCATGCCCGCGCGGGGCCTGGCCCGCCCGACGCAGCGGCGGCGCGTGGCGGGTGGACACGCGGGCGCCCGCCATCGCGCGGTGCGCCGACGGCGGGGCACTCCCGCCTGGGGGCGTCGACTTATGACTTGCAATAACAAGTTATTACTGCCCCATAAGTCTCCTTCGCGGCGACGTTCGACCGCGATGCCACCCAGAGGGGGGAATACGGCACCCAAACAACGTTGGGTGAGGCCGCGGCCGTGCGCCAACAGCCGACACGCCAGCCCACCGCGTCAAACGACACAGGCGGCTGGCGCGCCAGGGCGCAGGCCGAAGCACATGGGCACCATGCCCACTGCCACGGACCCAGGGGCTGAGGCCGAGCGCTGCCCCACACAGCGGGCCTGCGGCACCCGCAGGCACGCTGCCACCCAATGCCAGGCAGAGAGACGGCCGCAGACGCGTGGCCCGCGAGAGAGCGACCGATGGACCGAACGAGGGCGAACGAGCGTGGGAAGGGGCCTGGCGCGACGTTACTTGCACCGACCAAGCGTGGAATGACGTCGCTGGGCGCCGGGGGTTTCCGAATCCCCACCCTCGTCGTCACTGGACGACACGCCGAAATGCGCCTCGGCGACGGCCTGGCGCTCCATCTTCTCAACGTCAAGATGGCGCATCCAAGCTGGCATCTGCCAGTCACCTGCCTTCAGGATGTCGGTGACTCGGCCGCCGAACTCCACAATGTCTTGGGCGCGGCCCCGACGGAACGAGTGGGCGCCGTAGGCGTCGGCGTTAACTACTCCCGCGCGACGCAGCGCCGACCGCAGCGCGTTACGCACACCCGTGGCGCACCAGCCCGCCCACGGGGCCTCTCCAACGGACTGCGAGTTGAACCACGCGCCGAGAGCGTGCACGGGGCACGTGGCGCGTGAGCGCTGACACCAGCAATTGCGCACAATAGTTGTCCGTCTTTCCCGTTTCTTCCGTCTGGCGAGCGATAAGACGGCCGCCTCTTCGCCGATGAAAAGGCCCGCGCGCAAATGCGACGCGTCGTCGAGCGAGGCGGCCCGTTGGATGACCAGCGCTTCCGACGGGAGGCGAAGTAGAAACGCGTACGCGGTCACGAAGAGGAGACCCAGCCCGGATCCCTCTGGTAACGCGCCTGGGCGTTCCAGTAGCTGTTCCAGCACGTGCATCCGGACCGCCATGCGGGGTCGTGCCGACCAACCCGAACGCTTCTCGATAGCCAGCTTGGCGCCGGCCAGCGACGCGTGCGTGAACGCTGCGTCTGCCACACGCGCGACGTGGCATGCCTTCTTCAAATGCGAAAGGTAATTGCAGAACGTCGCGCGACACCTGAACGTCGTAGACCAGAGCAAAAGACCGTCGACCGACGGCGGGAGTTCGCTGCCTTTGCGCTGCAAAACGTCGCGCGAGAACTTCACCCAACATTCGAAGCCGCTGCGAACCTGCGGTAGTGACCGTGGGCACGATCCGAGCAGGGCGCTGTTACGGGCAACCTGGGCCCACGCCCGCCCCGCCTCGGGCGACGCGACGGCTGCGGCAGCCTTCGCGATCTCGCAGCGCGGATCGCCCATCTGACGCTCGCAACCTTCCGTTGCCGTACGTAGCGCACGGCGTACCGCTGCCACTGGGTCCGCTGCCGAGCTGCGGCTGCGCCGCCGACGGGCCGCAAGCATCGCGGGTGGAGGCCCCGGTGGCTGCGCCGGCCCTGGGATGCCCTGCGCGCGAGGCCGCGCGCGAAGACGTCGCGCGCGTGCAACGCGCGGAGAAAAGCGGACTGCGACGGACCACGCGGGGTGCCCATAACCGCGCACTCGAGGAAGAGGACGATGTAGAAGCCGAGCTCGCAGAGCCTTGACTCGACGGGCGTGCCCGCGCCGCCTCGCCACCGCTGGGCCTGGCGTTCGCCCATCGTCCTTAGGAATACGCGCGGCGCGCGCGCACGACCCGCGCGCCCGCGATGCACGCCACCTTGCGGGCGTGCCAGCAGCTCTCGCACTCCTGTCGCTGCGGTGACAGAAAGGCGTTCACGACCCAGAAAGTCATCGAACAGCGCACCCTCGAGGTGCTGCCAGCGCGTCACCCCGTTAAACCGCAGGCAAGAGCAAACCGCGTCGATATCAGCACGTGACGCTCTGGGCAGAACATTGCTCAGCTGAGCGGCGAAATCGTCGTGAGACATAATGATACAGGCTAGGTCGCGTGGACCTTGTGGCGCGAGCCCCTGCTGAGTGGCGCGCGTCAACCGTGGCGCGCGCCGCGAGATACCCGATAGCTGGCGCCGAGTTTCGGCTGCCTCGCAGCGTAGCCGTGCTGCGAGCGCTGGCTCACCTTGTCGGAATGAGCATCGACGTCCATGACGCTGGCGTGCAGAACGCCTCGTCCAGGTGCGGATCAATTCGCACTGCACCGAGCTGCCGCAGCAGCCCGAACTCACCCCTGGACGGATCATATGCGATATTTTCGCCTGTCGGCACCCGCTCCACACGTGCTAGACACCGCAATTGCGCAATCTTGACCCAGAGGCCGTGTGCGAGACAAGCGTGATCGAACGCGCGCGCGGCGCCGCTGCCGGCGGCGGCCTGCGCGCCTGTGTTGTCAGACCAGATTACGACGCGCCGACGGCGGAGCAGGTGTTCAAACGAGCACAAGCCCAGGGCAATGCTCAGCATTTCCAAGACATGATTTGATTATCTTCCCTGGGCTGGAACGCCCTCAAGATCCTGACGCACGCGCGCGCGCGCGTCGCGACCAAAACTGACGCTGACCTGCGCAGCCGTGCCGGGCGGCAGGTGGCATGCACGTCCAGTAGCATTTGTTGTCAACGAACAGCACGGCGGCCGCCGTGGGCGGGCGGCTGGCTGCGTCGCAGAACAGATGGGCCACGGGGCCCGCCGCTTCGTCGCACCACCTTCGTGACTGTGCCAGCTCGCCGCCCAGCAAGATCAACCACCACCGCAGCACTAGCCGTAGCGCTTGCGGCATGTCGGGAGAGCCGCGATGTGCCTGGGCGTAGATCGGCCTGCCGCAACGCGGGCGTGGCAAATGGGTGCGCTGCCGGCGCACGGTACAGAAAAACTCACCTGAGCATGGCGCGTCCCGCGCGGTTGAACATGTTACCGGATGCCCAGGCTAGTGCGCCCGCGAGTTTGCTCGCGTCACCTGGCCGCGCGCGCCACGACGCTGCGTGGCGGGTCGCAAACTGGGTCCACGCCTGCGCGTAAGATGCCCGAATCGAGTGCCAACGTGATACGTGCTGTCCACTTAGCGATCTTGTCGGGCAGCGGAACGCACGACATCCCCTCCGATGAGAGGTCGACGCGAAGTCCCAGGATACCGAGCGGGACAGCACAGGGAATCTTCTCGTCTGCCAGCGCGGACCGGCCCAATAAGCATCTTACGATGCGCGCGATGCTATCCAGCAGGTGTTCGACCGGCCGCGCGGCGCGTGACGGCGACCGATCGGCCGGCTCGCGTGACACCCCGCGCCTCGGCCCACCTTTCGGCGCCGAACATATCGTCCACGTAACGAAGGATCGCCGCGTGGAGTACACGGCGTAGAATCGCGCATATGAGGGCGCCAACGCGTTCCCAGTTATGAACGCTTGCAACTGCGCGGGGGACAAGTGCGACGCGGTGTGCGCCGAGAGCGGACGACGCGCCTGCCCCGAATGGGCACGCGCAGTGAGCATGCGCCGTGACCTCATCCTTGTAACGGAATAGGACCCTAATCAAAGCCCGATGCTCAGGTCGCAGCGGAAGCCTCCGGAAGGCGGCGTCGACGTCGAGCTTAAACAAGCGCGGCACAGCGGATGCCTGCAACCCGGGCGCGCGTGGCCCTTGCGCCCTCGCGACGCAGCGGCCACCGTTTCAATAAATAGTCGGCAAAGCAGGTATAGGTGATCAATTGTCTCGTGCCGCATACGCTCACGCGGACGAGTTGCGGCGTTGATGCCGGCAATGGAGCAATCGTCCACCGCGCGAACCTGCCGCGAAGTGCGCGCTCACAACAAACTTTAAACAACGCTTCGCGCGGGCGCGCGCGCGCGCCTGGCGGGCGCCGTCGCTCCTGACACCCTGTATTACCCCGAACCGGGGCACCAGAATGATACTGCCCAAGTCGAGGTCTGACAGACCCTCGGGCGCTCGCATCCTCCATAGTCGGAAATCTTTATCCGTGAGGCCCCACAACTCTTGCGCGTTGGGGTCGGAGCGTAAACGCGCGAGCAGACGCTTGTTTGCCGCCCAGGCGCCCTTTAAAAAGAACTTCGGTGGACTTCTCTTGCGGAAATGTAGCAGGCCCGCCAATGCCCGACACCCGTAATTCACCCAGCAGGGGCGCCCCCTCGCGCGCGACGGGCGCGCGATGGCAAACGACGGCGGCACGTGGGCACGCCTGACGAAGGAACTCTACGCATTCGCGATCAATGTGTCCAATGTTGGCCGCCAACTCTGCAAGCAGCGGCCCGTTGACATGCCAGGCGACCCCGCGAACGCCTTCGTCTGCGCCGCGGTGCCACGCCTCGATGGCGCCACTCTGCTCGAGCTGGCGGGCCCGAGTTTCAATGCGCCAAACGGCTTCTTCGCGCGCTCGCCGGACCGCGCCGGGCGTGCGCTCGCTGATCCAGCGCGCCGCGTCTGAGACGTCTGTCGCCAACGTGATCTTCTTTTCAAATTCGTATGTCCTGCCTTGGGCCTGACGTATGAAGTCGCGCTTGAGGGCGCACTTTGCGCCGCCCCGCGCCGGCGGCGCCGGCGCGGGCGGCGCGCCCTTCGCCGTGCAACGTCGTTTCGGCGGCGGCGGCGGCACCGGTATGATGCTTGGCCGCTGTGGCCGCACCACCATAATACAAGAATGCGAAGACTGCGCAACCGTGAGCCCCTGCGCGCCCTCCCTTGCAACAAAACTCTGCCGCCGCTGACTCCACGAGAGGCGCGACACCGCCGATGCGCGCGTTTGCGGCGGCAACCGACGCCACCCGCCACACTCCACCAATGCGCGTGGGCAGGACGAGGGCGCGAGAGCATTGGTAGCGCACCCCCAAGCCGAGCAGGGCCTCGCACGAAAAGCCCTGGCCTCTGCGGGATGCTTGTACGCCTTCCACGGGTGCACCCACCGCGGATAAGGCGAGACCAGACCTGCGCGCAACGCCGCGCGCCGCGACATGCGCGCGAGCAGGAGCGCTACGTGCCTTGGGACGGGCCGCGCGCGAATGGCCCTCTCTTCATAGGAATGCAACCGCAGGCGAATGCGTCAAAATGCCTCAGCGCGAGGCCGGCGCGCTGCGCCAGGCAGGAAAGCCACGCAGGTCACGGACACCGCCCGCGTCATCTGCAGCAGCGCCTGCCGCGCGCGCGGCCGCGGAGCGAACTGCGCGACCGCGCAAAAATCGCGAGGGCGCCGCGAATCGGGGGCGTCAAGCGCTCCCCTACTTCTTGGCCCATTTCGCGGGCCGGGGCGGCGTGCGCGGCGCGTCTGGCGCCGGCCTCTTCGAGCTGCCCCACGCGCCCGTCTTCCACGTAGATGGGCCCCAGCCGCCGCTGTGCCAGGACGCACCGGAATGCGAAGAGCGCGTCTCCGCCGCGCCCTTGTTCGGCGCGGCGCGGCCACTGCCGCGGCCGTTGCCCGCGGGCGCGGCCTGGGCGGCCTGCCCCTGCGCCTGCAAACGCAACTGTCACGCGCGACGCGCGACGCCCCCGGCACGCGCGGGCGACCTCGGCTGCGCGGTCGAACTCGTTCTCGGCAGACCGCAGGGACAACGCGTCGAGCCCTTTCGAGGCCTCCTCAATATTGAACTTCTCGACGCCGCTCTGTCGCGAGCGCTCGGCCCAGCTCTTGCGGACGGTCTTGTCGCACGTGCGTACAGGAGCCCAAGCCCCGCCTTGCGGCCCGCGAGCGGAGCTTCCAAGGCCACCTCGCGAAAGGCAACGGGTGCGCGCGCCGCTGCGTGCGCGCGCTGGCACGTCGCGGACCTGGAGCACAAATCGCTTATGCTCCATGCAGCGTGCGTAAGATAGCTGCTTAGTGGCAGCAGCCGCAATCGCCCATGCGTCGTAGGCGAGGTGAAACTCGGCCCACGACAACGCGCGCTGACCTTTACTGCCGCACTCAGCCGTCACACTCCGTTGGCGTCTGCGTCGTCGACCCCGCGGGCGCTCGCGGCCCAGGTCAGGAGAAAGCCGCGCAAATCAGAGTAAACGAAAGGATTCGCGCAGCCCCTCTTTCTCGCGCGCACGACCTCGGCAGCCATCCAATCACATTTCTCGCTCCTGTGCAAGGCAGCGGCCGCTCTCACCGCCGCTGGCGCGCTCACGTGAGGGCGCGCCTCGGCCAGATCGTCTGGCTGAGGCCGTTCAACGTAATCGTCGCCAACTCAGCGCCCACGTCTACGTGGTGCACGGGGGCGGCCATTTCCACATTGGCCTCCGCCCGATGCGAGCGTGCAGACCAGGGGGGCTCGCCGGGCGCGCTCGCGCACGCTGCCTGCTTACCCGCAGTTGTGGCGCGCTCCAGCGCGCGGCGGAGCACGCCTTTCACGCCCGCTGGCAGGCCCTCCGAGCCCGACAGCTCTTCTAGCCGAATGTTCGCCAGCTGCGCCGCCGTCAGCAGCTTATTAGCGCCTTGGCAGTCAATCGCAGCCTTGTATTCGATGTCCGACCATTCTGCCCCGAACACGGGGTCTTGGCGCAGAAAGCTCAGCAGCGGCCCGTCCGCCATCACGAACAAAGAAGCCAGAAAACACCAGCGTCGCACTGCTCGCACACGCGGGGGTCACGCGGCGGGCCGACTGCAACGCAGCGCACTCAACACGCGCACAGAAAGACGGCGACGCCGGTAGCAACACGAGCGAGGTGCCTGCAGATACCTGGCCCGCCGCTTCGCAGACGCAAAACGAACGCGCGCGCCCCGAACGCGGGGGAGGAACGGCGGCGCCGGGAACGCAACGCGAGATGCCTGCGGAAACCTGGTCCGCTTAATTATGGCCGTGAGCGCGGGTCACGCGTCTTACCGAGCGGGCAGGCGCTGGCCAGCTGGTCGATCCTTGCGCTTCGTGCGCACGGCCCAAGCGGCACCGTGGCCGTCAGCTCCATCTAGGGGCTGCCTGAGGGCCCTGCGGCAGATGTGCGCCGCCGCGGCGACGATCTGCTGCGATCGCGCTGGGGGGCTGGATGCTCCCGCCGCCCGCACACGCGACAGTAAGAACACGCAAAAGGGCCAATGTGACACGTCTCGCGACATGAAGCGGGCTGCGTTGACGGCACCTCGTCGTCAGACGACATCGCTACACGGCGTACTCAGTAGCCCGCGCAGCGACACTTATGCGGCCTCCAGTTGCGGGAGGGAGCGCGCAAATCCACACTGGGACGACACGCACGGCACGAGCGCGCGCGTTTGTTAAAAGCGCTGTGGTCGCGCGCGCCGCCCTAGGCGCCCGCGACCCGCGCTGGCGGGCGCACTCGCAGCTTCACCCAGCGGAAGTGCGCTTCATCGCCGCTGTCTGGATTGTCCATTAGACGATAGCGTAGCACGGGCGCAGAGACGATCTGGGGCTTAGCGTAGCCCATGATGATATGGCAGACGTCGCGCGGCAAACGCGGTGCGCATTGGGCCAGGGCGAAGCGCAATTCAGCCCACACCTGCCCCAGCCTTACTAACCGAGGGCCGACTGCTCCGAGTCGGACTGGCGACCAGCAGCTCTCGTTGGCAGGTGGTGCTGGCATTACTTGGCGCTCGCCCCTGCAGCCTGGGGCCCGCCCCCGTAACCAGCAGGTAGCGAAGCCGCTCGCGCGCCTGCGACAACACTGTGTCTGCGTACGCGACCCGCGCGCGGGATGCGGTGCGCACCAAGGAGCTTCTTTCTGTTTTCGCCTCGAACGGCACGAGCGCCGCCTGCGCAGCCTGCTCCGCCATCGCAAGCAAGCAGAAGCCGCTGATTTCACCCGACATTCGGAGCCGCTGCGAACCTGCGGCAGCCAAAGCAGAAACCGTCGACCGACGGCGGGAGTTCGCTGCCTTTGCGCTGCGAGTCTGGCGCGCCGCGAGTCTCGCGCTCGACTGTCCACTGGGAATGCGGAAGAAACGTTCGCAACGATTGGCCACTATGGGCCTCCAAGCGAGACGCGCGGGTCTGCCGGCAGTCAGGCAAGCCGCAACGGCCGCCCTATCGAACATTGGCCGCTCTAGGGCCGCCAGACATGCGGGCTGGCATCGGCCGCCCTGCTACTGAATGGCCACTCTGGGCCGCCAGACGAGGGTCGCTCTGGACCCGCGAGGGGGAACCCTATAGGTACGTTGGTCACACTGGGCCGACGTAAG
Source organism: Prorocentrum cordatum (assembly GCA_963575745.1). Taxonomy (NCBI): domain Eukaryota; class Dinophyceae; order Prorocentrales; family Prorocentraceae; genus Prorocentrum; species Prorocentrum cordatum. The sequence continues at coordinate 41,462 of CAUYUJ010003985.1, forward strand.
AGGCCACTCTGGGCTTGATAGCAATGCCGTGACCCCTCAGGGCCGTGAAACAGACTCCGCCAGGGTGGAGAAACAACGCGTAGGTCACCAAGGACCAGCGGCGCTGGCCCGCGGTGAACCAAGGGACACAGGACCCGCAGGGAAAAGCCCTAGACAACGACACCCGCGAGGGGCCACACTGGGCCAGAAAAGAAGCGCGACCGCGGTCGCGTCCGACGCACTCTGGCGAACGGATGCCCCGCGCGTCGCCCCCAGGGTTGGCCCAGAGCCGCACACTGGCAGACAGAGGACCACACCCCGGCCAGCCGCCCCACCTTACGAGTGTACACTAGGCAGGCGGGGCGCTGCAGACATGACCGGGCACTCGATATCCCGCCCCGCGGCCAGGCGGCAAAGAGGAGACATCGCGACCGTGCGCGGAGGAGCGGAAAGAGGAAGGGCCCCGACGCACGGCCGCGCGACACGCCAGCACGCCCGAGCGGGCGCTGGCCCGCCCGACGTAGCGGCGGCGCGTGGCGGGTGGACATGCGGGCGCCCGCCATCGCGCGGTGCGCCGACGGCGGGACACTCCCGCCTGGGGGCGTCGACTTATGACTTGCAATAACGAGTCATTACTGCTCGGGTACAGCGCTCGCGCTCCTGATGCTGAAATTTTCGCGCGATTCACTCGCCCTGCGAGCGACGGAGCAGGGCGTCGCGGACGCGTGCCGGGGCCCGATCCAGTTCTGCGCGCAGAACAGGCACGCGTTCCAAGGGAGGCCCTCCAAGGGGCCCGCCGCGTTGGCTGTTGGCGCGCCGCCGCCAGCGGTGGAGCAGCGCGGCCGCGTCCGTTCGTTGCGCAAGCGCGCGGCGCAGTCCTCGACGTGCTCGGGTGTGCCGCTGGACGAGGCGCTGTCTCTGAAGCAGCTCCTGGACCGCGCGTGCGCTCCCCTTCGGCAGGGCGCGCGCCAGCTGGTGTCGACGCTAGCGGACCGCGGGTTCGGCCTGCCGATGCCGGCCCCCCAGCTGGCGCCCCGAATGGATGCGTCGGCGCTCTACGGGGCGCAACGGCGGAGCAGCTCGCGTCGCGCGCGCTGGGACGGGCCACGGTCGCGGCCCGCTGCAACGCCGCGTATGATGACATGGCCAAACTCCTCCTGGCTGGGCCCGCTGCCCAGGTTTCCTTGGGTCCCGGCGGCCACGTGGGGGCTTCCCTGGAGGCGCGGCTCCTGACGCGGGTGGGCACGAAGCTGGCGCGCCGCATCATCACCGCGCGGGCGCGCATGGGCCCGCTGGACGAGCAATCCCTGGTGGCGCCGGCGCTAACCGCCACAACGGCGGCGGCCTGCGGGGCGACGCGGTGGGGGGCGGCGGAGGCGGTCGCCAAGGACATCGGCATCGCGGCGTGGCCCTAGGCCCAGCCGAACGCCACCCCCGTGGCTGGGAAGCGGGCGGCGCGGGCCTGGGCTCGCGCAGTCGTGGATCCACTGCTGGAGCGGCGGGGAGCGACCTGGTTTGCGGAACAGGTGGCCCAGCTCACCAACGACGGCGTCGTCTCGCTGGGCGACCTGCTGACGCTGCGGCAGCTGTGGACCCAGGAGATGCGATGGGCGCCGTGGAGCCGCGCGACGCGGCGCATGTACCGGGCACGGTGCGTGGCGCGATTGACGCTGGACTTTCCATGCTCATCGCGGGGCCTCGTCCCCCCCCCCCCGCCCGAGGCGCTCGCTGCCGGGTGCCCGCTGCGCGGGGGGCGCGCCTGCGGCCTGCGCCACCTTCTGGTCGAGTGCCCGGCCGTCGCGGGCGTCCGGGGCGAAGTTGTGGCGCGCTGGCCAGGCATGTCCGACTGCCCGCTGGTCTGGGCACTCAGGACGGCGCAGTCGCGGGAGGAACTGGTGGACAAGGCACGGCTGGTTGGGCTTGCGGCCAGGGCATATGTACATGCGTGTGCGCGCGAGCAGGCAGTAAGGTTTCCCTGGCTTTTCCCCCCCCCTGCCCTCTCGGCACCCCGCGGGGCCCCTGACCTCCGCCCCGTCGGCGCCAGGGGCGCGCCCGAAGCCCTCGTGACACGCCTAACGCTTCGACTGCGAACTGTGTCGCGTTTCCCGCGACCTAGGCCACCTCCACCCCCGGCGCCCGCAAGACGCCCGCCCCATGGCGAGTAGCATTCACCTCCTCGCGGACGCGCGCGACCAAGAAAAGATGCAGGAAGCGCTCCGCATGGAAACGGACCCCCTTGCTCTCTTCTGCAACCACGACGACAGAGAAGAGCAAATAGACGACCAGCCAGCCGGCGCAGCCAGCGCCTCAGGCAAGCCACCACGCGACAAGCCAGAACGTGCAGAGGCCGCCGTGCTGTCCGCGCGGAGGCAGCGCGGCCGCACCAAGCCCTCCGACCGACCGCAGTCGTGCCGACGGCCAGGACAGCGCCGCGCGCTCCACCGCACGCAGCCGCGCGCTCACCCCAGGACCAGCCACACGTGGCGACCGAACGACCAGGTCCGAGGACCGTGGCCAGCACTCGCCCAGCGCGCCCGCCATCGACGGGACCCCCGCGGCCCACAGCCCAGCGGCGCCCCCCCCGGCCCCCGGGGCGCTGGCCGGCAGCACTCGCGCGCAAGAGGACCCACCCCAACACCTGCCAGCAAAACGGTGCACGGCGGAAGCCCCAGGATCGAGCAAAGCACCCGCCGCCCATGGAGCAGAGGCCACACGCCGCCGCCGGACAGAGGGCGGCGGCGAGATGACCCAGCAGGCCCAGGGAGCCACCGCCGGTCGGAGGGCCGCAGCAGACGCAGCACCCCGACGAGCAGGGGCCCACAGGCCCGCGAGGCCCACCGCAGGTGGAGCAACGATCTCCAGCCGGCGGGAGTCGATGCGCCTCCCCCCCCCGCGCGGCGGGCCCCGCGGCCCCGCGGGCCTGGGCCCCAGTCCTGCCCGCCACCTGCCCCACCGCTGCTATGACCAGGCAAGTGGCTGCCACCGGCTCCCTGGACGTCATGGGGTGGCGCGACCAAGTGGACCTAGGGTTGTGGATGCTACGACAATGGACACCCTAACAGTCCTATCATGTTCCAAAAAAAGTTTAAACATGTTTAAGACATGTTTTAGGCATCTGGCAATTATTTGGCAACACGCTCCCTCTCCATTGATCGTCCTCCACAAACCTAAGGCAACTTGCCAAAGCCATCTACGGCCCGGCAATCAACCGCCATTGGATCAACTGCTGCATGCGCCGCCTCCGCAAGGGCAGCATGGCGCCAACCGACCAGAGCCGCGACTTCCTAACGGCCTTCCTGAAAACGCTGTGGGAGGACGGACGGGCGGGGGAACAGGGGCCCACAAGAATGACCGACTTGTCCTGGCGGGCTGCCCGCCGCCAATTCATGCTCGCGCACCTGGTCTCCTGGGCGGTAGACATACACGTGGCCCAGTGGAACAGCTACTCCCCTGCCCTCCCTACAGGTGTCTCCAAGAAGCCTTGCCTGCTGCAGGCAGAGGTTCCACTGGGGTTCCTGCGCAGTCTGGGAAAGGCTTCAGTCGCTCAGTGCGACCTACTGCGGCCAGGAGCCAGCTGGCCAGCTCATTCCCTGCCCGACAGGGCAAACAACGTGGCCCCACCCCTACCCAACCCGATCGACGCCGAGGCCATCCTGGCGGACCTGGCGCCTGCGCCGCCAGCCCTGCCCCCCCCCTCGCTGACCGTAATATCGCGCCCCTGCGCGCTGCCGACACCGTGGGCCCGGTCTCGCGAGATGGAAAGGAGGACTGCACCATCGCGCACATAATGGCGCAGCACGCCCGCAAGCTGCATGACGACATTGAGGCGGCCTGGCGCAACTCGGCGGAGGACCAACCGCCGCAGTGCCCCAGTGTGGCTCCAGAATGGCCCAAGAGGCCCCCAAGACGGCCCCAAGAAGGCCCCAAGACGGCCCAAGAGGCCTCCAAGACGCCCAAGATGACTTCCAAGACGGCCCTGACGGCTTCCGACGGCGTCAGACGGGCCAGGAGCCCACCAAGACGACAAAAGCGGCCCCCGAGAAGCCCCCAAAGGCCCCCAAGAGGCCCAAGCAGGCCCCCAAGAGGCGTCCAAGAGGCTCCCAGGAAGCTCCCAGGAGGCCCCAAGAGTGTCACCAAAGGCTTCCAAGACTCCTCCTCCTCCTCCTCCTCCTCCTCCTCCTCCTCCTCCTCCTCCTCTTCCTCCTCCTCCTCCTCCTCCTCCTCCACCTCCTCCTCTGCCTCCTCTTGATCTTCCTCGCCATCCTCCTCCACAACGGTTGGGTAGACATATGGCCCGATAGCTTGGCAGAGCTCTTGCCACAACGCTCGGCCACATGGGCGATTCTAGAAGGCAGGGGCGGCGGTGATTCGCCGTAGGCGTCTTCGATAACATAACTTCCACGATCGCCGAAAGCTCCGACTGCGTCTGGGGTTCGGCGGAATGGCGTAAACCACTTGAAACTGCATGTGAATATATATATATATATATACATATATATATATATATGTATGCGTGCATGCATGCATGCATACATACATACATACATGCATACCAATCTACCTACCTACCTACCTACCTACCTACATGCATACATACATACACACAGGCATACATGCGTACACTTATTCAGTTGTCTATGTATATGTACACATATATACGTCCATACATCCATACATCCGTACATACATTCATACATGCATACGTGCGTACAAATACATGCATGCATACACACATACATACATACATACATTCATACAGACAGACAGACAGGCAGGCAGACATTCCATGACATTCCATTATAATACAGTATACATTTGTATGTCGCCTTCCATTACATTGCATTACTTTACAATACATTACATTACATTACACTGCATTATATTACGCTGCATTACATTACACTACACCACACTACCTTCCACTCCATTACATTTCATTACATTGCAGTACATCTACAATACATTAGATTACAGTACAGTGCATTGCATTGCATTACAATACACTATATTGCGTGGTATTACACCATATAACAATAGAATGCGTTACACTTCACCACATTATACTACGTTCCATTACACTACCACACATGCATACGTACATGCATATGTTCATTGATATGTATATATATATATGTATATGCATATGTGTGTAAAGTTTTGCATGTATGCTTGTATGTACGTATGTACGTATGTGTAAATATATGTATGTATAAATGTATATATGTATGTATGTATGTAAGTATGTATGTATGTATGTATGCATGCATGCATGTATGTATGTGGATTGCCTTTCTGACCGTCGCCGCACTAATTGGTTACTCGGTTCGGTACATGATCGGGGGGGCGGCTATGGCGCGCGGTCTTTTGTGAGCTTCGAGATGAAAGCTACTGGGGTATTTCAGGACGCCTCCTGGGGTCTCTTGGGGCCGTTTGGAAGCCTTTCGGGGCCTCTTCTGGGCCTCTTGGGTGCCTCTTGGGGCCTGTTGGGTGCCTGCTGGTGGTCTCGGGGGGCGTCTTGGGGCTCTCCTGGGCCGTCCTGGGCGCCTTTGGGTCGTCGTGGGGCGGTCTGGGAGCCTCTTGGGCCGTCGTGGGTGCGTCTTGGGAGCCTCTTTGGCCGTCTTGGGGCGGTCTGGGGGGTGACTTGGGCAGTCTTGGAGCGTCGGGAAATCCCAAAGTCGTACATGCTAAGAATTTACCCTCTACCGAAGGAATTGGACGGTCTTGGGCTCTTGGGGCTCTCTTGCGAGGCCTGTTGGGGCTCTCTTGGGGCGTCTGGGGGGCCTCTTGGGCCGTCTTGGGGCCATCTTAAGCGCCTTGGAGCCCTGTTAGCCCATCTTGGGGCCCCCTTGGGGGCCATCTGTGGCCGTCTGAGGCCCAACAAGGACGCTCCGGACCCAGCGGCCCCAACCGGGCCTGAAGTCTGACCGGATCCCGGATCAGTTGTCTATGCATATAGGTATTCCTTGTATTGGTACAGCTGTATATAGATCGGTGTGTATGTATATATATATATATATATATATATATATATTATCATACGCACCTCTCCGAGGGAGTAGAGCTCAGAGGCGATTAATGCGCACGCGTCCGTGATTTTTCTGGCCGTTTCGCTCGGGACATCCTCGAAATTCTGAAAATCGGTGGCACCCCTCACGCAGATCGTGACGTCAGGGTTCAAAAACACATGGGAATTCCAACATTTTAACATAACACCTTCAAAAACACATGGTAATTTCAATAATTTTGACCCCGATTCTCAGAGAATGGCGGTTTCGCATAAAAAATCATCCCAAAATCGAGCTCCAGACCCCTCCTCGGAGCCTCCTGGGGGCCTCCTGGAACCTCCTGGGGCCTCCTGGGGCTTTCTGGACCTTCTGGTACCCCAGACCCCGCCTCGGAGCCTCCTGGAGTTCTCCTGAAACCTCCTGGGGCCTCCTGGGGCCTCCTGCGGCCTCCTGGAGTCTCTTGGGGCCTCCTGAAGCCTCCTGGGGTCTCCTGGGGCCTGCTGAGGCCGCCTGGGGCCTCCTGGGCCTCCTGGGGCTTCAGAACTACATGCACACACAGAGACACAAATCACGCCCAACACATCACACGCTAGACAAACATAACACACACACACACACACAACACCGACAACACACAAAAAGCACGCACCACACAAAGCACACATCACACACATACACAACACTCACAATCCTGGGGCCTCCTGGAGCCTCTTCTGGTATCCAAGTCGGGCCTCCTGAAGTTTCCTGGGGGGCCCTGGTACACACATCGCAAGGTATGGCAACCCCACTTGCGCTCGAGTGCGACTTCGCTGTTGCATGTCACTCCTGCTTCAAACGCCCCTTCAGCTTGTTGTATGAGCCTGCACTTAAGGGTCCTTGCTTGTGTTCTAAATAACTGGGCCTGGTTGTCGGTCAAGCCAGCGTGTAGTCGCCGTCGCCGCCCGTCGCCGCCGTCTGCCTGCTTCCGAGCTCGGTCGCTGCGCTGGCCAGCATACACACATAGCTTCGGTGCATCGGCAACGTCGACGTGGAGAAAGCCGAGCTCCACATCGAGCCGCACGGTGGATGCATCGGCGATGCGGCGCAATCCTTCGACCAGACCCCGCTTGGGAGGCCCAGATCTGCTTGCTCCCGAAGAAATGCGACCTCGCCCTCCCTGCCACGGGCCTCTTTTCCACCACCACCACCACCACCATGAGTTGGAGGGGGGAAGGAGGTGGAGGATAGGAGGAGGAGGAGGAGAAGGAAGAGGAGGAGATGGAGGAGGAGGAGGAAGAGGAGGAAGAGGAGGTGGAGGATAGGAGGAAGAGGAGAAGGAAGAGGTGGAGGATAGGAGGAGGCGGAAGCGGAGTAGGAGGAGGAGAGGAAGGAGGAAGAGGAGGAGGAGGAGGAGGAGGAGGAGGAGAGAAGGATAGGAGGAGGAAGGAGGGGAGGGAGGAGGAAGGAGGAGGAGGAGGACCCCCTCCCCCTCCCACTTCTGGTGGTGGCGGCGGAAGACGAGCCCACCGCGTGCCCCACCCCGCACAGGGCGAGGCGAGGCGAGGCGGCTCCCCGCCCCGTCGGCGATGGGGCGCGCCTGCACGGGCGGCTGCTGGGCGCTCTCCCGGCCGACGCCGCCCGAGCGGCACCCCTCTGGGCACCAGGTCGGGAATGCCCTCCTACGAGGAGGAGGAGGAGGAGGAGGAGGAGGAGGAGGAGGAGGAGGAGGAGGGGGGAGGAGGAGGCGGAGGAGGAAGAGGAGGAGGAGGAGGCGGAGGCGGAGGAGGAGGAGGGGGGGGCAGACTCTTGACGAGAAATGAGAGATGGGCAACATATATTCAAATATGTCCAAAGAACAGTCGACACGTCGTCCCCATATTATGTTTGTTCGCCTATGTTTGAACATTCCTCCTGTAGAGGGACACGCCCGACTTCACGCCAGCGCGGCGGTGCTGGCGCTCTCCTGGCCGACGCCGCCCGAGCGGCACCCCTCTGGGCACCAGGAAAGCGCTGCGAGCGGAACTTACGCAGGGGAACAAACGCCGACACAAACATAAGAACTCGGAGGTCCGCACGGATTCCTCGAATCGGCGCTATGGCCCCCCGTGGCGCCGCCCCTGGCGCGCTCCGCGCGCCATGGAGGGGGTCCAACGCCGACCCGAGAAATCCGCGCGGACCTCTGAGTTGTTGTTATGCGTATGTCATTGTTTGTTCCTCTATTGTAGTCGACACCCCTCTGAGCCACAGGGACGGACATGAAGTCACCTCTTCTTCTCGCCCCTTATCCTCCTCATCCTCTCTTCGACACGCCCCGTCCTCATCCTCATCTTGTCCCTTCCTAGTGCTCCCGCGCCTGTTTAAGCTGAGGGTGTGTCACCAAGGCGTGCTGAACAGGGGAGGTGCGTCCCTGCCGATGAACCAGAGTAGATCGCACATCTACTCATGGAAGAGGGAGGCTACAATTAAACCTGATGGCAAGGATGCACGATAAGGATGCAAGGGCCTTAGAAGGCCATGCCGACACCTTTCGAGCGGAGCGCGGCCAACAAAAGTGTCCAACGATTGGCCAAAGGGAAAAGATGCAAGGGAAACCTAGGAAAATCGCTCATCCTTACGATCAATGTTGACTGTATGGGGGGGGTGCTAGGGGAACACGGGAAGAAATAGGGAGGAGGCAGGATTATTGCGGCTGCTGCACTATCGCCCTCACCCTTACCCGATGCCTGAGGTACTCTGCTAGCCGCTCGCTGGTGCTGGGGTGGCGGAATGCGCGACAGCGCCGTCAACACACTGCCCACAGTGTAGCAACTCCTGCCCTCTACACACCGCAGCATCATAGACTGCGGGCAAAATGGCCCGGAGGGAAGGTCACTAACATGTGCGCGCACTGATTCGCAGTGCAGACCTCCTACGCGGTGCACTTCCCACACAGCGTCCGCTCCTCACGGAGCGAACACGCCATAAAACATTCCCTTGGCAGAGACCACTCTGTCATCAGAGCCCTTCCTGCTTTGAGGTACCCGCATTCGCTTCTCAACGTCCTCAGCTGTTACAGGCCGTGCTGTACCACCCGCTACAGGCTCGGAAACATCTCTCCGAACGCCACACCAAGGCCAAAGAACGTCCGCGAGACAAATGAATGCCCCTTTAAGAAAAAAAATGAATGCTCCTGCGCCCAACCCGTCCGCATCAGCGGGCGCGGTCCAAGCGCCCCCCCATAAATTCTAAACGGGCTTCCGCCTGCGGGGGGGGGGCCTGGCATGACCCACTCCTCTAATCGGTGAGCTTTTCTTACTCGGCGGTTCGAAGTTGGGCTGCAAAAGGGGTGGGGGGGAAGGAGGGGGTCTGGCTCCAGACCTCTGCTGAGTGGTGCGACTGTCTGCAAGAGTGCGTCCTGTGGGGGAGACCCCACCTGCTCGGAACAGGGGCCAGAAACAGCGAAGATCTACTCAAGGGGGAGAGGGGGAGGTGCGAGGACTCGCGCCGATCGGCAAAACAATGCATAAAAAACGACTACTTGGAACTTGACTAAGGAGAATGACTGGAGCCTGAATTGGGCGATTCTGCGTGGGACGTCCTCGGAGTCTCCATGGTGCGTCCCACGGTTGGCCTGGTGTGGCCTGGCTCGGGCTGGTTTGGCCGCGCGCCCCGCCTGAGACATCCTCCAAAAAGGCCCCTGGTTTGGCATGGTTCGGGTCCGGTTTGGGCCGAGACGTCCTCAAGAGCTGCAGCGTTTGGCTTGGTTTGGCCCATTTCGGACTGGTCTCACCAGAGACGTCCTCAGAATGAGCCTGGTTTTGCCCTGGTTTGGCCTGGTCTGCGCCCCGCTTCTGCTGAGACGCCCGCATAAGTTGCTTCGTTTGGTCGGCTCCAAGAAGCCTTTACGAGGCCCGCGGAGCGAAAAGACAGCGAAAGCCTGTACGGAGTATGGCTGCTACGCGGTCTCAATTCACAAAGGGATGTGTCACGATTTCTTCAAAAAAGCACGGCTAGTTCACACACGACGCGGTGGGCGTGCACAAAACGTGAGTGCACGGTGTCATGAAGACCCTGTGTGGTCCACGCGTAACACGACTGGGTTACGGAATGGCGGGAGGCATGGGTGTGGACATCACCAAGACGGTGTGGATCGGCATGGGCTTGCGTGGCGGCCTCAGGGGAAAACCTTTCCGAGGCTGTAGTGCCTAGCTTTGGCCCTCACATGCTCTACGCCGCCGCCGCCGGCCCCCTGCCCCCGAGTGTTTTGTTGGAGGGTGGCGGAGGGAGGACTGAAAGGGACCGCGCCCAGGGATACAAACCAGTATGCATTCCAAGAGTGGCCTTCTCTCGAAAATGTCCCAAGTACGCGAGCGATAGATGGTTAGGTTTACTGTCGAGATGTCCTGGGGGACATCCCAGGGTCATGGCTGGACATTTGGGCCGTGTGGGAAGATCGTCGCCACAACACGGAATTGCACTTCTGAGCAAGTCAAGCCCGAGGGTAGGCGAGGCTCGACCGTCGCTGATATGCGCGTCTCAAATCTCACGTGGTCCGAAGGCAGTACCTTACCAGTATCCTCGTCCTCCTCTTCCCTCTTCCTCCCTTTCTCCTCTCATTCCATCCTGATAATTCTTCTGGCTCTCCTCCCTTTTTGTCCATCATCATCCAAATCATCCTTTTAATTCGCATCTTCCTCCTCCTCCTCCTTCTCCTCCTCCTCCACCTCCACCTCCACCTCCACCTCCACCTCCACCTCCTCCTCCTCCTCCTCCTCCTCCTCCTCCTCCTCCTCCTCCTCCTCCTCCTCCTCCTCCTCCTCCTCCTCCTCCTCCTCCTCCTCCTCTCCTTCTCCTTATGAGCAAGAGGCACGCGTGCCAAGGATCATACAATCACGGATGCGGGACAATGGGAGATGGAGATGGCGCCAACTTGTGGCAGTTTCGGGGAAGCGCGCGAGTGCTGCGACACGCTGGCGAGTGACCATAACGGGGGAGCGGCAAATAGCAGCATTGCGCAATGTTAGATACGAAGGCGATCTCAATATGACGGACGAGGTTTGCGAGGCTTCAACGGCGTGTTTTATAATGCAGGCCCCCTGTATGGAGCGAGACGCTTGGTCCCAAGAGGGGGGGCGCGATGGCATGCGTAGCCAAGATCCGCCACCGTGTCTCCAGCCCTTTGTGGAGCTTTCCAAGGCCCATGCCGCCCTGAGAAGAAGGGGCGTTGAAAGGTTCTTAAGGGCCCAGGCCCTTGACTTCCCAAGTGCTCTCGCGCGCTCTTGCGCGGGCCTGGGGTGTGTCGCGTGGGCTTTTTCGGGGCGCCACGAGGGCCCGAAGACGGGTCAAGAGGGCCCCTAGAGACTCCCAAGACGGTGGAAAACGGCCCCGAGTCGTCGAACAATCGGTCCAAGACGCCCAAGATGGCCTCCAGACGGCCCAAGATGCCCCCAAGACGCCCCAAGAGGCCTTCAAGAGAACGTTCGGGAGGGCCCCAAGAGACAAAAATAAGATATCGTCGATCAGTTGTTGAAGGATTGCTCGCTCTTGGGAGCCTTGGTCTGAAAAACTTGCTGCGCCATTGTGACGTCGTCGGGGCCATAATGTAACTTGGCGCCACGGTCGATCGGTCGGAATAAGCCGAGGGGGGAACCACGAGGCGAATGAGGAGGGCACGGGGGGGCCACTGTCGGACAGGGGGGGGGCACGGTCGGTCGGTCGGAAGAAGCAGAAGGGGAACCCACGGGGGGAAAAGGGGGGAGCACAGGGGGGCCACGGTCGGGCAGGGGGGGGGACGGTCGGCTGGTCAGGAGGCGGGCACGGGGGGAAGGAAAGTCGCCGAACCTCCCCCTGGGACGTGAAACCCCATGATATGCATGGTCGGTCGGTCGGCATGAGCAGACGGGTGGGGCACGGGGGAAGGGTGGGCCGCGGTCGGGGGGCAGGCGGAATAAGCAGGCGGGGGCCACGGGCCGGAGGGTTACGGGGGGGGGAGCAGGGAGACGGGGAGGCACGGTCGGGCAAGGGGGGGGCACGGTCGGTCGGTCGGTCGGGATAAGCAGGCGGGGGCCACGGGGCACAGGGGCGCGGGACGGAACAGGGGGGCGGGAGGGCACGGTCGGGCTGGGGAGGGGGCGCGGTCGGTCGGACGGCCGGAATAAGCAGACGGGGGCCACGGGGCGGAAGGGTGCGGGGGGGAGCAGGGGGGACGGGAGGGCACGGTCGGGCAAGGGGGGGCACGGTCGGTCGGTCGGTCGGAGTTTGCAGACGGGAGGTCGGTCGGTCGTTAGCAGACGGGGACCACGGGGCGGAGGGGCGCGGGGGGGGACGAGGCGGCCACAGGGCAGAGGGGCCTGGGAGGGAGCAGGGGGGGCGGGAGGGCACGGTCGGGCAAGGGGGGGCACGGTCGGTCGGAACGGGGGCCCCCAAACGGGGTGGTGACCACACCGTGTGGTGAGTCGGTGGGGATTTGGGATCACCGCACGGTTGTGGGAATCGGGTCGTTCTCCGAAAACGTATCGGGCGACTGAGGCATCCGAGGTCCCAAAGCCGTGCGTTGACGCACCGCGCGGTGAGGTTTTGGGGGGAGTTCGAGGTCACCGCACGGTCTGTCACCGACCCGCTTCGGGACTCCAAAAATAAACACACGGGGGGCCACGGGGTGAAAAGGCGCGGGGGGGCACGGTCGGCCGGCCGGCTGGAATACGGGACGTGGCAGACGGGGGCCACGGGGCGGAGGGGCGCGGGGGGGAGCAGGGGGACGGGAGGGCACGGTCGGGCAAAGTGGGCACCGTCGGCCGGTCGGTCGGAATAAGCAGACGGGGGCCACGGGGCGGAGGGGTGCGGGGGGGCAGGCAGAGCACACGGGGGCCGCACGCATCCTGACGCACATTTTGGCCCAGACAGCCCAGCACACCCAAGCCACACCCAAGCACGTATCCCAGCACACGAACGCAGCACGCATTCCAGCACGCAAAGGCAGCACACAGGCCTGCACACATCCCAGCACACGTCCCAACACACGTCCCAAAACACATCCCGGTAACCATCCCAATCCAGCGCACATCCCAGGCACGGTCGGCCGTCGGTCGAAATAAGGCACTGCGAGATCACACTGGTACTTCTGGTAATAACTTCCCCCGGTCGCAACTCGAGGCAAGTCTTTACGGCGGGCCGGGCGTTTCGCCTGAGACTTACCCATCAACTACGACCCTGAAGCTTCAAAAGTGGTAACCGTTTCACAGATGAAGGGCCGGTGGTTTTCAAAATGTGGCTCTCGCCGTAGCGCCGCGCAAATTCGCTTCAAAACTTTGAGCGGGCTTCACGGATTGATGGCGATCGTTTACAAAATGTTGTTTTCGCCTTAGCGCCGCGCACATTCGTTATCAAACTGTGCAAGAGCTTCACGGATTGAGGGCGGGCCGTCTTCAAAATACTGCTTTCGCTTTAGCGCCGCGCACGTTCGTTTCAAAACTTCGCCAAGGCTTCACGCATCGAGGGCGGGTCATTATCAAATGCGGTTGTCGCCTTAGCGCCGCGCACATTCGATCTCGAAATTTGCTAGAACTTCACGGATTGAGGGCGGTTCCTTTTCAGAATGTGGCTCTCGCCTTAGAGCCGCGCACATTTCAAAAACAAATTGAAAGAGTTTCACGGGTTCCCATGATCGTCGTACCAGAAATGGTGATTCGAAAAGGGTTCACGATTATGAGGGCGCAACACCTACGATGATTCGCGGTTTTGAAATCCCAGGAATGGCGTTCTGGCACGGTTCAGGACCGTCAAGACGCAACAGTCAAGTTTCTCCGTGGCGTTGGGATACCGGAAAGAGCGCGTTCTGTGGGCGCTTGGACGGGGGGGTTTGGAACCGGACCCCCCCCTGGATTGAAAGAAGGAGGGTGTTCGAACCCCCCCCCCTCCCGTAAGGGAGGGGGCGGGGCGCTTAACCCCCCCCCCTACTTCTGCTCTCTCCCTCTCTTCGGGCCGGCGCTGGCGTCGGCGGCGGCTGGCGGCGGCGGCGGGGAGCGTCCATGAAGACGACGACTTCCTTTTCTTGACCGGCGCCGGCGCTTGCGACGGCTGGCGGCGGCGGCCGGGCGCGTCGACGAGGACGACCGCGCCAACGATGACGACGACGACGACGACGGCGACGCTCCGTCACCATGCCTTGGTTCTGGGCCAGAGTCCTTATAGATGCCTCTTGGGATCTCTTCGGAGGGCTCTCGGGGGTCTCTGAAGGGCATGTGTGAAGCCTCCTGGGCGCCTGTTGGACGTCTCTTGGGGCCTCTCTGAAATGGTGGTGGTGGTGGTGGGCTGTGGTGGTGTGGTGGGTTGTGGGTGGTGGTGGTGGTGCTGGTGGTTCTGGTGGTGGTGCGTGGTGGTTTGTGGTGGTGGTGGTGATGATGGTGGTGGTGGCGGTGGTGACGGTGGTGGTAGTGGTGTGGTGATTTGTGGTGGTGATGGTGGTAATGGTGGAAATCGTGGGTTGTTGTGGGTTGTGGTGGTGGTGGTGGCGTTTTCAGTGGTGGTGGTGGTGCAGTGGTTTCTGGTGATGGTGGTTGTGGTGGTGGTGGGTTGTGCAGATTGTGGTGGTGGTGGTGGCGGTGGTGGTGGTGTGGTGGTTTGTGGTGGTGGTGGTGGTGGTGGGTTGTGGTGGTGGTGGTGGCGGCGGTGTTGGTGGTTGTGGTGCGGTGGTTCGTGGTGGTGGTGGTGGTGTTGGCCGTGGTGGTGGTGGTGGTGGGTTGTGGAGGTGGTGCTGGTTGTGGTGGTGGCGGTGGTGGTGTAGTGGTTTGTGGTGGTGGTGGTGGTAGGTTGTTCTGGCGGTGAGGTGGTCGTTGTGGCGGTGGTGGTGGTGTGATAGATTGTGGTGGTGGTGGTTTTGGTGGTGGGTTGCTGTGGGTGTGGTGGTGGTGGGTTGTGATGGGTTGTGGTGGTGGTGGCGTTTTTGGTTGAGGTGGTTGCGTGGTGGTTTGTGGTGGTTTGTGGTGGTGGTGGTGACTTGTGATGTTGGTGGCTGTGGTGCTGGTGGTGCTGGTGGTGCTGGTGGTGGTGTGTGGTGGGTGGTGGTGGTGGTGTGGGGGTTTGTGGTGGTGGTGGTGGTGGCGAGTTTTTGGTGGTGGTGGTGGTGGTAGTGGTGGTGGCGGCGGTGGTGGTGGAAGCTTGGTGGTTTGTGGTGGTGGTGGTGAATTGTGATGTTGGTGGTGGTGGTGCTGGTGGTGGTGGTGGTTTGTGGTGGGTGGTGGTCGTGGTGGTGGTGGTTGTTGTGGTGGTGGTGGTGGTGTGGTGGTGGTGTGGTGGTTTGCGGTGGTGGGTTGTGTGGTGGTAGGTTTGTGGTGGTGGCGGTGGTGATGGTGGTGGTGGTGGTGGTGGTGTAGTGATTTGTGGTGAGGTGGTGGTGGTGGCGGTGCTAGTGGTGGCGGTGTGGTGGGAAATGGTGGTGGTGGTCGCTGTGGTGGTGGTGGTGTGGTAGGTTGTGGTGGTGGTGGTGCTGCTGTCGTGGTGTGGTGG
Organism: Prorocentrum cordatum; assembly: GCA_963575745.1. NCBI lineage: Eukaryota > Dinophyceae > Prorocentrales > Prorocentraceae > Prorocentrum > Prorocentrum cordatum. The sequence continues at coordinate 56,908 of CAUYUJ010003985.1, forward strand.
TGTTGGCGCTGCTGCGTGGTGTGATTGTGGTGGTGTGTTTGTGGTGGTGATGCTGGTAATAATGCTGGCGGTGATGTGTGACGCGTAGCGGTGGTGGTGTTTGCGGTGGTTGCGGTGGTGGCGGTGGTGTGGTGGTTTGTGGTGGTGGCGGTGGAAGTGGTGATGCTGGTGGTAATGGTGTGGTGGTTTGTGGTGGTGGTGTTGGTCGTGGTGCTTTGGTGAATTGTGGTCGGTTGTGGTGGTGATGGTAATTTTGGTGGTGGTGGTGGTATAGTGGCTTGTGGTGGTTGTGGTGGTTGTGGTGGTGGTGGGTTGTGGTGGTTGTGGTGGTGGTGGCGTTTTTGGTGGTGGTTTCGTGGTGGTTTGTGGTGGTGGTGGTGGTGGTGGTGTTGGGTTTGTGGTGGTGGTGGTAGTGGTGGTAGCGGCGGTGGTGGTGAAAGCGTGGTTTGTGGTGGTAGTGGCGGTGGTGGGCTGTGATGTTTGTACTGGTGGTGGTGCTGGTGCTGCAGGTGGTGGTGGTGCGTGGTGGGTGGTGGTGGTGGTGGTGATGGTGGTGGTGGTGGTGCTGGTGTGGTGGTTTATGGTGGTGGGTGGTGGTGGTGGCTTTTGTGGTGGTGGTGGTGATTGTGGTGGTAGTGGTGTAGTGGTTTGTGGTGTGGTGGTTTGTAGCGGAGCTGGTGGTGGCGGTGTGGTGGGTGGTGGTGGTGGTGGTAGTAACTGTGGTGGTGTGGTAGGTTGTGGTGGTGGTGGTTGTGGTGGTGGTGGTGCTGGCGTGGTGTGCTGGTGATGGTGCTGCTGCGTGGTGTGATTGTGGTGGTGGTGTGGTGGTGGTGGTGATGCTGGTGGTGGTGCTGGTGGTGGTACGTGGCGGGTGGTGGTGGTGGTGACTTTTGTGGTGGTTGTGGTGGTGCTAGTGGTTGTGGTGGTTTCTGGTGGTGGCTTTGTGGTGGTGGTGGTGATGGTGGTGGTAGTGGTGTGGTGATTTGTGGTGGTGGTCGTGGTGCTTGTGCTGGGTTGTGGTGGGTTGTGGTGGGTTGTGGTGGGTTGTGGTGGTGGTGGCGTGTTTGCTGGCGTTGGTGTAGTACTTTGTGGTGAAGGTGGTGATTCTGGTGGTGGGTTGTGGTGGTTGTGGTGGTGGTGATGTCGGTGGTGGTGATGGTGATGTTGTGGTGATGCGTGGTGGTGGTGGTGAGGCCTTCGGGTCTTCCCGCCACCGTCTTTTGGCCTTTGGTCAGGTGGTGGTGGTGGTGGTGGGCTGTGGTGTTGGTGGTGGTGGTTTTGGCGGTGGTGGTGGTGGTGTGGTGGTTGGTGATCGTGGTGGTGGTTGTTGTGGTGTATACGGCGATTCGTGTTTCCCCTCTGCGGCCTTGGGCCGTCTCTGGTCATCGTCGCTGCGTTCCCGCCGTCGGTGCTGCTGGCCGCCGCGAGCGTCAGCGCCGGCGCCGGCGCCGGCGCCAACGCCGAGGGATGGGGGGGTTTTGGACCCCCCCCCTCCCTGGGCCCTCTCTGGACATCGTCGCTGCGTCTGCCGTCGGCGCTGCTGGCCGCCGACAGCGCTGGCGCCAGCGCCCTGGGGGGTGGGGGGAGGTTTGGGAAGGGGGGGGTTAGGGGGGAGGGGAGTCCCCCTGGTTCTGATCGAAGGCGCCGAGTGTTGGAAGGGGGGGCCACCCCCCGGTTAAAAACGCGCCGCCGAATGTTCCCAAGACAAGCCACCTTGAAACGCGCACTCTCGAATACCGAGAACAATGTTTTGGCATGCTTCAGGGTCTTCAAACGGGTCTCTTCAAACGAGGCATTCCCTCTGTGGAAATGAAGCGTTGTAGGGGCCGGTGAACAGGGAGCTTGTGGGGAGGGCATATTCCAACATCGTTAGTGACCCTTGGGTTTACACTGGTTGTCCTCCTCCTTCTCCTCATCGTCATCAGCGTCATCATCATCAACACACCATCATGATCATGATCATGATCATGATCATGATCATGATCATCATCATCATCATCATCATCATCATCATCATCATCATCATCATCATCATCAGCATCAGCATCAGCATCACCATCATCAATCATCAATCATCAATCACTCATCATCATCATCAGCATCATCATCATTATCATCATCATAATCATCATCAACATCAACATCATCAGAAACCTCATCAGCATCAGCATTATCATCATCATCATCATCATCATCATCATCATCATCATCATCATCGTCATCATCATCATCCCATCATTCATCATTCACCATTCAATAGTCAACATCGTCATACTCATATTCAGCATCATCATCATAATCAGCATCATCATCAACATCAGCATCCGCATCATCAGCGTCATCATAGTAGACATCATCATCAACATCACCATCATCATCAGGAGCATCATGAGCAGTATAAGCATGCTCATCATCAACATCATCATCAGCCTCGTCGGTATCGTCACCATCAGCAGCACCATTGTGACCATGACCACCATCATCAGCATCATCATCATAAGCATCAGCATCATCATCTTCGTCTTCATCATCATTGTCATCATCATCGGCATCATCAACTACAGCAACAAGATCAGCCCCATCTCCATGATCATCATCACAAGCATCATCGTCATCATCATCATCAGCATGATCATCATCATGAGCATCAGCATCTTCATCAGAAGTAGCAGCAGCAGCATCAGCATCATCACCACCACCACCCGCATTATCATCAGCAACATCAGCATCATCTCAATCAGCAGCAGAAGCATCGTAATCGTCATCATCCTCAGTATCGTCAGCATCAACATCATTAGCAACAGCAGCATCATCATCATCACCATCATCATCATCATCGTCATCATTATCATCATCACCATCACCACCATCATCATCATCATCAGCATCACCACCATCACAATCGCCAGCATTACCATCGTCAGCATCAGCATCATCCTCATCATCACTATCAGCATCATCAACAACATGATGACCGCCATCACATCGTACTCCTGCATGGCCTCCCTCCTCCTCCTCCTCATCATCATCCTCACATCCTTCTCTTCCTGTACCGCCTACTCCTTCGCATCATCCTCCTCGTCGTCCTCCTCCTCCAAACCCTCCCCCTCCTCCGCATCAGAATCATCATCATCAGTATCATCATCAGCAGTGCCATCCTGATCATACTTCGTATCAGGTTCCTGCATCTCCTCCTCCTCCGCCCCCTCCTCCATCTCGTCCGCATCCTTATATTCCTGTACACCCTCCTCCTCCACATTATCCTGCTCATGCTAACCCACCTCCTCCTCCTCCACCTCCTCCTCCTCATCCGACTCATCACCATCAGCACCAGCAACACAATCATCGTCATCAACATCACCATCACCAGCAGCATCAGCAGCATCATCATCATCATCATGAGCATCCTCATCATCATCACCATCATCATAACAATCAGCATCAGCAGCATTAGCATCATCGTCATCAGCACCTGATGACTAATCAGTATCATCATCAGCAGCAGCAGCATCAGCAGCCCCCATCATCATTATCATCAGCAGCATCATCATCATCATCAGCAGCAGCATCATCACAATCAAATGCATAAACTTCATCATCACCGTCATCAGCAGCAGCATCGTCATCCTGATCTTACTCCATAAAAATGCCTGCAGCTTCGCCGTTGATCCTCCACTTCCGCATTCGTCTCCTCCTCTTCCGCACCCGTCTACTCCTTCTCCGCTCCCTACTCTGCCGCATCGTCTCCGTCGTCGTCGTCATCATCAGCATCCGCATCCGCATCAGCACCGGCATCATAATCATCATCACCATCATCACCATCAGCATCATGACAACCATCGCCATCACAAGCATCTCACTAGCATCATCAGCATCATCCTCATCATCGTCATCGTCATCATCATCATCATCATCATCATCATCATCATCATCATCATCATTATCATCATCGTCATTATCATCATCAGCGTCATCATCGTCAGCATCATCATCACCATCATCACCCATCATCATTATCGTCATCGTCATCGGCATCGTCATCAGAAGCAACAGCCGCATCAGTATCCACGTTCGCATCTGCATCGTTACCAGCATCACCAGCATCGTCAGCATCATCAGCAGCAACCTCACCGTCGTTATTATAAGAATCAAAATGATCAGCATCATCGTCATCATCATCGGCATCGGCATCATCAGCATCATCATCGGTATAAATGCCATCATCAGCATCATCACCAGCATCCATCATTAGCATTATCTTGCACATAGTCACTAACACCATCAACATCATCAGCATCATCAGCTTATCAGCAAAACCGTCATCATCAGCATCACCATGATCATCATGATAATCAGCATCAGCATCAGCATCAGAATCATCGGCATCATCAACATTCACCTCATCATCCGCATCATCATCACCATCAACATCCTAAGCATCATCAGCATCAGCAGCATCATCATCATCAGCTTCATCATCGTCGTCATCGTCGGCATCATCGTTACTATATCAACACCAGCTTACCATCATCGTCATCATCATCATGGTATGCATCATCATCATCGTCATCATCATCATCAGCATCAACAGCATCGGCGTCGTCGTCATCGGCATCATGAACATAACCACCAAAATCAGCAGCAGCATCATCCTCATCATCCTCATCATCAGAATGACCATCATCATCGCCATCAATATCGTCATCCTCATCATCATCGTCATAGTCGTCACCGTTGGCATCATCATCAGCATCGCCATCATCAGCCTCATCAGCATCATCATGATCATCATTATTATCATCATCGTCAGCATCATCATAACCATCATCATCGTCATCGTCATCGTCATCATCATCGTCGCAGACGTTGTCGTCGTCGTCCTCCTCCTCCGACTCACCATACTAATTCCGAGTCTCTTCATTCACAAACCTTCTCCTCCCTCCCCCTCACTCCTCATTGTTCCTCTTCCTCCAACTTCCTACATCCCTCCCACCCACCTCTCCTCCTTCTCATTCATTCGTCGTCTCACCACTCCTTCCATGCTTCTTCCGAGCAGTCTATGTTTCCCTCGTCGCACTACCAGACGTGGCGGCAGGAGGGGCTGGACGCTTCGTCTGCCACTTCCTCACATGTTATGGCCATGAAACTCCATCCAAATAACACACCGCGTTACGGTTGGAGGTCGATCCATCTCCGCGAACGAATCTTCGATTGAGACGTCCGCACAAAACAAGCAACGAGCTCAAGGAACCACATGGACAGATAAGAGAGGGTCGTCTCAAGTGCCAAAGACAAGATACCTAACAGCTCAGAGTATGGACGGCCCGATGCTCTAAATCGATCCATCGCGTGATGCCTCTGTGCAGCCCTTGAATGCTGATGACCCAAAACCGATCTGATACCAAAAAAACTTGCACGCAGGTACAGGGAGGTTCCCTTCTGGAACGAAACTCTCGCCTGAAACATCATCCTTCTAAGGACCTTCAGGACCAACCTTCAAAACAAAGGAGGCATCTGGATGACTCCAGAAGTCCATGGTTGCCTCTGAAGGCCTCTGGAGGTCGCCCGAGGTCCCCCGAGGCCTGGAGAGATG
>CAUYUJ010003985.1:67500-73965 GCA_963575745.1 Prorocentrum cordatum
CCTCCTCCGCCTCATCCTCCTCCTCCTCATCCTGCCTCCTCCCCTCCCCCTCCCCCATCCTCATCCTCCTCCCTCCTCCTCATCCTCCTCATCCTCCTCCTCATCCTCCTCCTCATCATCCCCTCCCCTCCCTATCCCCCTCATCCGTCTTCTCCTCTTCTTCCTCCTCGTCCATCCTCCGCCTCCTCCTCCTCCTTCTCCTCATCCTCATCCTCCTCCTCCTCATCCTCCTCCTTCTCCCCCTCCGTATCCTCCTCCTCCTCCTCCTGCTTCCTCCTCCTCCCTCCTCCCTCCTCCTCCTCCTCTCACCATCCTCCTCCTCCTCCTCCTCCTCCTCCTCCTCCTCCTCCTCCTCGTCCTCCTCCTCCTCCTCCTCCTCCTCCTCCTCCTCTTCCTCCTCCTCCGCCTCAGGCCAAGTCGCTGGCCGACCAGATCGACATCCAGAACAAGAAGTTGGCTACAACTCTTAGCGAAATGGCGGCCCTCGAGGTCTCCATCAAGCAGCAAGTGGAGCGCCACGAGCAGCTCCAGCTCGAGTCCGACTCCACGGCCCAGGAAATCAAAACCCTGGAAGTCTCCTACGCCACCATCTCACGAGCTGCAGCAGAGTCCATGGTCGAGGACCAGCAGGACGACCTGTACACGCATGTCCAGCAAATGCAGCAGGCTACTTTTCATAAGCTTCCACAGCTGCCACTGGAACAACAGAATCTCCTCCAATCGATGTTCCTTCAACTATCGGGTCTACTTGATCAGCTTGCCCGCAACAACGCCCCAGCTATGGCGCCCGCGGCCCCAACACCGGCCCCAGACCTACATCCCGGCCTCGACCCTGCAGGTGCAGAAGGTTCAGGAGCAAGAGCCGAGGAAGCAGCAGGAGCAGCCGCAGACGCGCCCATGGAGGAGGAGGCAGGAGAAGAAACGGTCAGTGTTCTTGCTTCCAGAGTCTCTCATAGGGTACGGGACGTCGCAGCTCGTCATCCCAAGCAGTGCGGTGCGGCTATTCCTCTCATCTCCTCCCTCAAGAAGTCCTCTGATAAGGGCAAGGCCATGGGAAAAGGAAAACAGGGGCGTGGGGGCAGCGGAAACGGAAAAGGAAGCGACGAGGGTGACCTCCAGGCCCTCTTGGAAGAAGCCCGGGTCCTCGCAGAGTCCGCCCAACCATCCACCCCAGGTGCAGGTGCGGCCGCAAGCGGCCCTAGTGGAGGTGTCGGGGGCGGCCCGCCCCAAACCCCAGGCATCCCCCCACAACCCGTGGAGGGCAGGGGTGCTGGGTATCTACTTTGATCCGGCAGGCCTCCCAGGCAAGGACGCTACTAGCTGGCAGTGCAAAGTGGTTACTATAAATGTGAATTCGTGGAATACTTTCAAGCATGACATCGAGTCGGATAGAATTCTCCAGTATCACGTCCTTTTGCTCCAGGAGACCCACATTTCTTCGACAGATGATATTCGGAGTGCAGTGGAGTTCAGCATGGCACGTGGATGGCATGGAGTCTTCTCTCTCTCGGAGCGCCTCGAATCTGGAAAGTTTTCTGGGGGAGTCGCAATTCTCGTTCGGATGGGGATGAACTTCGGGATCCAGGACATTGATTTCGAGTACCCCTATAGACACCGAATCCTTGCCATCAAGCTTGAAATTGAGAATCTGGGTCGTTTTCTGATCTGCAGTCTCTACTTCGAGCCCAGCACGGGCCTAAAAGAGGTCAACATGAAGTTGCTTGGTGCCGCCGGCAGTCTCCAGGACAAGTTTGAGTTGCCGCTGTTAGCAGGAGGGGATTTCAACATGGCTTCGAAGCAGCTGCTCTACTTAGACTTTCTGCACCGAGCTAGTCTGACCCTCTGCGTCCCCCAGAAGTTCACCTATTCAACTAGCAAAAGTAAGACAACCATCGATTTCTTCTTGCTGTCAGCGGCCATCAAGAGCCAGGTGGAGGGAATCGAGTCGGCGACTGACTACCCCCTTTCACCTCACCGACCAGTCATTCTCTCCCTAAAGGTCAAGGCTTTGGAAAAGGTGCCAGTTTTCGTATTGCCGCCTCAGCTTCCCACCAGGAGACCCTTTGGGCCAGCACCAGAAAGTGCAGACTGGGAGGATCTTGACCGCCTTTTGGATGTAACTTTGGACACTATCCAAACTAACCAACTCCCCCAAAAGGAAAGCCATGGTTTACTAGATGCTGTGTATGGTCTGTTCGTCAAGCACTTCGAGCATGCCGTTTGTCTGAAGACGGATACCCCGACACCCAAATCTTCCAGGAGAGGGCAGTATCCTAGAGTAAAGTTTGTCCCAGTGCAGGCGGTGCATAAGAAAGCGAGGAAATCTTGGGCTTCACTCGTCAAGCCAATAACTTGGCTCCAGAATGTCTTGCAACATCTGCTGAGACATTTGGCAGCGGGCCCTGAAGTATCCAGAGATTTCGTCGACCATGTTATTTCTGAGTTCTCTGAGGCACCGCAAGAGTACCAATCGGTACAGACCTTAATTGCAGTGCACGCTGACACCAAGGCTCTTCTCACCGCCTTGGCCACAGACGTCCGGGCAGGGAGCTGTGGTTCAACAGTACCCAGGGATATATTCACGAAGCATTATGCCGACATCGAGCTAATCCTCCAGAAGGAAAAGGATGTTGAGAGGAAGGGATCGGCAGAAGCATGGAAGGAATGGGTGCGAGAAAACCTAGAGGGCATGCCTTCGGGGTGGGTCCACAGGTGGACTAAACCGACCGATTTCTGGAAGCCTACGTCCCCCCAGGCCCTACTTCCTTCGGCAAAGCCTTCGGCCCTGCTTGAAATGGAAGCCCGGCGTCTAGAAGGCATCTGGGAGTCCACGTCCACACCGCCAACACCCTTTGAGGCCGACCCATCAGATGCAGCGCAGCTCCCAGAAATATCAGTGGAACAGTTCATGAGGGTGACCAGGATGTTTTCCCACAAGACCAGTCAGACTTGGGACGGCTTCCACCCGAGGCACTACGGGCCCCTCGAACCAGAGCAGGTTTTGGTTACCATCAAGCTGTTTCAGTTAATAGAGAGAGTGGGTAAGATGCCAAGTGTGGTGCTAGCTCTGTACACCACTCTCATTCCCAAGCACAAGCCTGATGATCGAGGTCAAAGTTTTCGTGGAATCGGTTGCCTTCCCAGTCCTTACCGGATATGGTCCAGGTTACGGCAACCTGTCTGTAGAGAATGGGAGGCCAGGAACTTCGACCCCCTCATGGCCCACCAGTCTGGCAGATCAATAGAGGTCGTCTACCTGCAGTCATTGGCAGCTGAATCCACGACCTTGTCCAGGAACATGTTCTCGGGATCCTTCCTATGGGACCTCAGTAACTATTACGAGCATGTCTGTAGAGAACTTGTCTGGTCGAGGGCCAAGAAGTCCCAGTTCTCCCTCACAGTATTAGCGGTGGTACTCAATCAGTATGGGTCCAGGAGGTTCTTGAGTTTCTCAGGCCTTGCAGTAGAACTCCAGTATCCTCACTTCGGGATCGCAGCGGGTTGCTCATTTGCTACCTTCATCGTGCAGGTGTATTCCTTGCCTCCGCTACGAGTGTGGCAGAGGCGGCACCCGACAGTTATTGCGACGATGTTCATCGACGATCTCCATGGTAACAACACCAGCGACAGCCGGCAGAAAGTGGTCAATCAGCTAACGGCAGCGGCGGCGGATCTGTCCAGCATGATCCAGCACGAGTTGGAGTGCCAAGTCGCCCAGCGCAAGTCGGTGATCGTATCTTCCTGCCCCAGGCTCACGGAAATGTTGAAAACGAATTTCGGAAAGTACGCTGGCAGGGCCCTCTCATCAACGCCCAACTTGGGAGTTGATTATTTCTGCGGGGCCAAGAGAGCCAAAAAAGCGAAGCTGCTAGCGGAACGTTTTTCGAAGCTCAAGAAACGTGGATCCAGGCTCCGGGCCCTGAAGAAAACTGGAGCCCCTTTGAAGAAACTTTACGTGTCAGGTCTTCAGGCCTCAGGCTTTTACGGTGCAGAGGTCGTGGGGCTCACTTCCCCGGAGCTCAGTGCAGCCCAGACGCATTACATCTCCCTCGTCGGCAGCTCCTGCAAGAGCCGCTCACGCAGCATATCAATGGCAGTCTTGGGTGACCCACTCTGGAAACAGGGGCTGGGTCCAGCTATGCAGTGGGCCACGATTGTATGGAAGTCAATGAGCAATGGGAGGTTCAGATCTATCCACCCTCTCTCCGAGCTGGGGCGTCTATTTCGTGAAGTCCTTCAGCAGCCTCCTGCAAACTGGGGGGGAGTGAGAGGACCAGCAGGTGCAGCAATCTTGAGCCTGAAGCGAATCGATTGGCAATTCGTATCCCCGTTCGAAATAATCACCGATCTTGGATACCGATACGCTCTAACCGATACCGCTCCCAAGATGATCCATGAGCTAATGCATGCTGCCTGGAATCGCCGAACGAACAGGTTGGCCGCCGACAAGCTAGGAATCGACCGATCGGATCAGCTCGATTCGTCTGGTATCCGATCCCTGTTAGCGTCAGCGGAGCTCTCGGCTAGACACAGGAATTTGCTGAGGGCATTCTCCTGCCAGAGTATATGGACAAAGCATCGTTTATGGTGTCTTGGTTATGATACTGATTCGTCGTGCCTCTGTGGTAACGTGCGCGACGATATTCACCATCGGCTGTTCACGTGCCCTCTTACCCAGCATGTGCGTGATGAGTTATTGTCAACAGAAGATCTGGATATTCTTACCCAGCCAGATGTGGTCTCTCATCAACTGTTAGGCTTTCAAGTGTGCCCGTCTTTCCAAACAGTTCCCCCTGAGGGGATTGGACACGAAGAGTACGAATGGTGGTCTGCAGACGGATCGCCTCCTGAAGTAGCGCTGAGGGGTGTAGTCTTCTCTGACGGGTCTGCCTACAAGGATGGGCACAGATTCTTTCACCGGGCGGGCTGGGGACTTGTGAAGCTGTCCGATAGTGGCGAGGTCCTCGCCAGGATGCGCGGTAGAGTAGGTAACCTTCTGCCCCAGAGTAGCCCAGCAGCTGAGCATGTCGCAGTGTTGGCAGCTGTAACATACGCACCGCTAGTAACAGAAATTAGAGCAGACTATAAGGGAGTGGTTGGCTTGCACTCCCAGCCTCGAGAGACCCTCCTGTATAGAAAGTCGTTTTACGCAGGAATTAAGATGCGTATAGTAGGACTCTCCGCTAATGGTGTTTCCTGCTCTAAGGTGGCTGCCCATTTAGATCCCTCGTCGTTCCCTGAAGGCTCAGCTGAATGGTTTAATGCCGTGGGAAACGACGAAGCAGACAAAACTGCCAAACTAGGTGCCAATTCGCACTTACAGCCATCGAGTGCCGAGGCGGAAGATCAGGCAAAGACTACCAAAGCCTTGGAGTCCTACCTTAAATTCGTCGCCAGAGCTCTAGAGGTTTTTCCAGCTCTGCCCAAACCCCGTGGCCGGATGGGGTGCCGCTCCAGATTGAAGAGAGCGGGGCCTCGATGGGAGTGCAGGGCAGTGTACAGCTACCGCGACGAGGTTTTGGGCAAGTATAGACCAGCTTCGGCTGGTACGGCGCCAGGGAATGGGGTCAATTCGGCAGGCGGGGGTGCTTCTTCCTCCTCCACCCCCCCTCCGCCTGCCCCATTCCGCCCTCCACCTCCTCCCTTGGTGCCGGCAGGAGCCACCAACAGAGAAGGTGTGCTAAGGCCCGCTTCTTCGGTCACGCAGGCGCCTCAGCCTGAGGTAGCAGGCCAGGCCCAGAGCCACAATTGGAAATGGATTAAGCAGAATATGTGGTCCTGCCGCGTCTGTTACACCAGATGCAGGGCAGAGTACCCGCCTCAGACCACAGCGTGTACAGGATACAACGCCGCTTTCAGCGCAATCGCTGCCAATCCGCGCAACCACAGAATTTATATTGCTAGTTACAATGAGGATCACTTAATGTTTGTGTGTTCCTCCTGTGGATGTATCTGCCAGGGCCAGCGAGCAGTAGGGCTTATAAAGCCTTGCAATGAGAGGTTCACCAGCCATCATAACAAGTCTAACTGGGACAGGATGTTCCAGAGAAAGCACCCAGACCCCTCCAAAGGAGAGGCTAAGGTGCTGGACGAACTGCTCCCCCTCAGCAGTTTGTTTTAACGGGTTTCGAAAGCAACTGTCTCCCCACTTCCCCCTCTTCCTCGCCTCCTCTTGGCCTTCCTTCTTCTCTTTCAGTTGCGCTCTTAGCCTTTCGTTCCAGACCGGCACGAACAGACGGAGGCGGAAACGTTGGGTGGTTTTGATTGGGGGCCGGGAGTAAACGGACGCTTAAGTACACTGGACTGTCACGGTTTCCGCCCTGGACTGTCGTGGCCTAGATGTTTGTTTTCTTGTAGCGCTTCTGTCGCTCGCCAGTTGGTTCTAGTTCTCGAACCCAGCGCTGAATCCGAGTCCAATCCAATCCAATCCTCCTCCTCCTCCTCCCCCTCCTCCTCCTCCTCCTC
>CAUYUJ010003986.1:0-73959 GCA_963575745.1 Prorocentrum cordatum
CATCATCATCATCATCATCATCATCATCATCATCATCATCATCATCATCATCATCAGCATCATCATCATCATCATCATCATCATCATCATCCTCTTTTCCCTGTTCCTTCTCCTCCTCCCTGCCTCCTCCCTGCCGTCACTGGGGGGCTGCGATCTGCGAAACTGTCGCCACGGTCGTGATTTCCTGGGAGGCCCAGCGGAGGTACATCTTACGCAGAGTACCAAGAGATCTTGCCGTCCCCTGGGGGTCTGCGATCTGTGAAACAGTCGCCACTTTCGCGGGCTCCTGGGAGGCCCAGCCGAGGTACGTCTCACGAAGATCACCACGAGACCTCGTCGTCCCCTCGGGGGCTGCGACCTGCGAAACTGTCGCCTCTGTCGTGGGTTCCTGGGAGGCCCAGCGGGGGGACGTCTTACGCAGATCACCATGAGACCTCGCCGTCCCCTGGGGGCCTGCGATGTGCAAAACTGTCGCCACTCTTGTGGGTTCCTGAGAGGTCCAGCGGAGGTACGTTTTACGCAGATCACCGCGAGACCTCGCCGTCCCCTGGGGGGCTGCGATCTGCGAAACGGTCGCCACTTTCGCGGACTCCTGGGAAGCCCAGCAGAAGTACGTTTTACGCAGATCACCACGAGACCTCGCCGTCCCCTGGGGGACTGCGATCTGCGACACGGTCGCCACTTTCGCGGGCGCCTGGGAGGCCCATCGGAGGTGCGTCTCACGCAGATCACCGCGAGACCTCGCCGTCCCCTGGGGGGCTGCGATCTGCGAAACTGTTGGCACTGTCGTCGGCTACTGGGAACACCGGCGGAAGTACATTTGCCGACGAGACCTCGCCGTCCCCTGGGAGGCTGCAATCTGCGAAACGTTCGCCACTTTCGCGGGCGCCTAGGAGGCCAAGCGGAGGTGCGTCTCACGCAGATCACCACGAGACCTCGCCGTCCCCTGGGGGGCTGCGATCTGCGAAACTGTCGCCACGTTCGCGAGCTCCTCGGAGGCCCAGCGGAGGCCCGTATTGCGCAGATCACCGCGAGACATCGCCGTCCCTTGAAGGGTGCGATCTGCGAAAGTCTCGCCACGTTCGTGGTTTCCTGGGAGGCCCAGCGGAGATGCGTCTTACGCAGATCACCGCGAGACCTCGCAGTCCCGTGGGGGGCTGTGATCTGCAAAACTGTCGCCACGTTCGTGGGCTCTTGGGAGCCCCAGCGGAAGTGCGTCTTGCGCAGATCACCGCGAGACTTCGCCGTCCCTGGAGGGCTGCGACATGCGAAACTGTTGCCGTTTTCGGAGCTTCTGGGAAGCCCAACGGAAGTTTTTTTTACGCAAATCACCATGGGACCTCGCCGTCCCCGGGGGGGCTGCGATTTGCGAAACTGTCGTCACTTGCGCGTGCTCCTGGGAGGCCCAACGGAGGTATGTTTTACGCAGATCACCTGAGACCTCGCCGTCCCCCGGGGGGCTGCGATCTGCAAACTGTCGCCACTTTCGCAGGTTCCTGGGAGGCCCAGCGGGGGGGGCATCTCACGCGGATCACCGCGAGAGCTCGCCGTCCCCTGGGGGGCTGCGATCTGCGAAACGGTTGGCACTGTCGATGGCTCCTGGGGGCCCCAGCGGAGGTGCGTTTTGCGCAGATCACCATGAGACCTCGCCGTCCCCTGGGAGGCAGCGATCTGCGAACCTGTCGACAAGTGTGTGGGCACGCATACAATATGATTGTCGGTGTGGCATTGTCGGCCCCTGCCATGTTCTCGGTTTCTGCGGCGCCCATCGCAAGAGAGTTCGTGGGTGATGACTCCAGCTCGCGCCCATCGCGTGCCACCAAATCGAGTGCATGTTTCTTGGGATAATTTAACTCGAGATTCGAACAGGTCTTACACGTGTCTGTCACGCGCACTTCGCGCGCACGGTTTCTCTGTGCCGTGCACTGCAGATGTCCCATTGTGAGTTTTGGAAGATGACAATAATCTCCTGCGCCCTTTGAATTACTACATCAGGCCAACTCTTCGGGGTAAGTTGGGCAGGGTGGACCATGGGCAGTTCGTTCTTCACTACTGCAATAAAGGGGACGTTGAGAACGAGAACGATGTCGTGGAACATTTCGAGGCTGTCAAAACGTTTTCTGGGGATGTTTATCGTTTCCGAGATGGCCAATGGGTTTTGTGGGACCTCCAACTCTTCGAGGTGATTCTGTCGATTTACGAGGTTCGTCCATTTCAAATATTCTTTGCTGGGCCGTTCGGAATCCCAGATTTATCTTCCGACCTGCGATTTGATGTGTTCGGCGGGATGGGACGATGACCCCCCTCCTGCTGCGCCGGAGCAACCATGCCCTCCAAAACGCTTCAAGCCGAACAGCGTGTTCGCGGAACTCGGCCGCGGCGTCGGCGCCGCCGCGCCACCCCCAGACGCACAGGATCAGAGGAGGGAGAAGCGACGCCACCACCGGAAGAAAATCACCTGCACGGAAGAGTATCACAATGTTTTCACTTGTTTGGGAAGTCATGATTGTTTTACAAATTTGGAAAGGGTTCCCATCTCCAAGAGGAGAAGGAAGGCGAAACCCTCAAACTACCAGATAATGGCAGAGACGTATTGATGGCAGTTGAAAGTGTGTTCATACGCTTATCAGGGGACGAAACTTTAAAAGATGCGATGTGGAGCTGGCCTGCCGTATCAAGCAAAGTTGAAAACGCGATCACTGGAGGGCGCCAACATCCCCAACGTGCAACGCAAGTTCTGTTGAATTACGCAAAGAAATAAAAGTGATTACCTCCGGAAACAAACCAAGAATAAGGTGTGGGAGGCTCATTGGTGCGCACGCCTTGACAACATGGCACAGCAGAGCAGGCAGAGCTTCTCCAGCAAGCACAACCTCAGGCAGATCATGATCCACGTTTTGACTGTATGCAATACGCCTAAGCCAGCAAGCAATGGCATTGCATTCACCGATCGCTACATCGATGACGATTGGCAAGAATGCCCTGTAGCCAGACACAATAATTGTTATTTCAGAGTTGGGTATAAATGGCACGTGCAAGAGTCCGACATTGTCAAGAACGGTTGGACCCTGGACAGATATAGGGAGCAGCCTCAATTGGTTGTGCGATCTTGGTACTACAACAACGCAAAGTTTTTCTGGGTCAAGCTTGCCGCTTATGTTCTCGCTTTCCGCGGTGTCGGGAACGGAAGAATGGATTGTTGAATTTGAAAATAGAGGGGACGGAAAAGGAAAAGAATGGCTTCTAGAGCGTGGACTTTTCGGCAAGCCCAACACATCCACGGTTGACGTTGGATGCTTTTTATCTAGAGAAGAGCGCCGCCCGTTTCGACAGCGATGTTCATTGCGATCGCCGCGATGATAAGGATCGTGGGCGATATGTTTCTCGCCGCAGATTGTTGGTTGCGATTTAGACATGCGAGTCTGATCGATCGAATGGCTCATCTTTTTCCGATGTCGACCCGATTCGAATGCGCATGTGCCAGCGATTAATCTCGATCTTGATTTAATATCATCCTTCCAAGGTTTCGCAAGTCAGCTCATTCTGCGTGGGCCAAGAGAGCACTTCGTGTTCAAGAAGCAGACAAACGAACCGCTACCGTATCCGATATTTGGAAACGCTTTCCTGAAGGTGAAGAATTCGACCTCCGTGCAAATGACGGTCTGACGAGCAAAAGATCGTTTGAGGAGTCGTTGAAGGTCCACGAGATGAACCCAGAGAACATTCCAGTATTGGCAGAAAATAAAACCAAAAAGGACGACCCCGCGGAGAGCATTTACAGACGATTATCATGGGGGCGATGGGGAAAGCGCAGCTCGTCAAAAATTAATCTGAAGTTATTCACGAGGAGGTACGATCTTTTATTATACTGAGGGAGGCTTTAACTTCTCTACTGGAAAATCCTATTGCTCACAGTTTATACTTCAACGAGTGGGTCCGACCAGTAGGGAAAGAATGGAAGACGATTGAAATTCTGTCAATTGGAGGCACGGTCGCCGCACACACTCGGTGGCTCGGACAAGTTATGTCCGGCGTGGAAGTTGCTCAGTCTCATCAAGATTCACCAGAACACGAGATCTGGATTTTGGAGGCTCATCGTCATTTTACAAAGAAAACAACTTTCATGAAACCGTACCATATTAGCGATGTCGCTGGTATCCCAGGTTTGAAGAAACAGGTTCATAGCTCAAAAGGGAAGCCAACCAAGCTCGAGAATTTCTCAATTGCTATGGATGGCACATCGCCTGCAGGCAATTTATTTCAATGGGACGCAAAAAACAAGGGGTATCAGCGATTAGCAGTTGCGCACAATGATATGTCGCGTGGAATTGCAGAATATGGCGGCAAGGATGTTTTTGGTTGCTGGGACGACTGGGCAGATATATCTGGCATAACTAAGGGAAGCTCAAATGCAATCTCGATATTTTGTTGATGGTTTAGACGCGTTCGAAGACGTGCTCGAAAGAAACATTAGCGCATGCCCGCCCGACTCTATGTCGTCATCTTCGACAAGCAAGAGAACTTTCCGAAACATTGTGAACGTCAAGGCGCTTGGGCAGCATCTCCTTGACGGTGCTTCGCGGCCAGAGCAACTGCAGAACCTACTCGGCGTTATCAATGCGAAGGGAATGACCTCCTCAACGGGCCAGGACTTGAGAAAAATTGATGAGGAATTCACCTGAAGATCTTGGCACGGGCGGCTTGCACAATGGCTCTGGCGTTCGCGCAGCCGCATATTACGGACACGCCGCAGACGTCGACATGGAGGATTGTTGGGTGATGTTCCACTCGTCCTGATGATCCTCCTCAATATCTTCCTTCTCTTCCTCAGAATATTCCTCCTCATCCTCCCCCCTTTCTTCGTCGTTCTCCCCCTCGTCCCCCCTCCGCTTGCTTATGGCAGGGGTAGTGGAACATCGCCCCACGTGAGGACGCTTACGGAGCACTGTTTTTTGAATATGCTCGTCGACGAGGGTTTGTACGACGAGCGCATGCACTCGATGATTCGCAGAAGCACTAAGAACCACAAAGCCTGGCGTGCTTTTCTTTCCATTTACAATAAATGTTCAATGGTGATGCAAAAAAGATGCTACTGCGAATCCGCTTTGGAGGGAGACCTATGTGCGACTTGCCTTTTTTGCGAAAGTTGACTGCCGAAACACATCACGCCGTCAGCGCACTCCTTGCACTTCAGAAGCACCAGTGGGTGAATAGTCGTTACTCGGAACGACGAATTCCGATGTTCAGTCTCTTGGCTGCATTGCTGAGCCTCCCAAAGCACAAAGCTCTTGAAGTGATTATGGAAGCAGCGGATGAGCTAGACGCCAAACCTCTCTGTCCCATATTCGACGGTTGCGTTCTCTACGCCCCCCTTGCCAGCTAGCGTCATTATAATCAAAAATTGTATGAAAAAAGGTTGCAAGAAACCTGGCCGTTGGCATTTCTGTGAAGCACTGGGAAAACATGCCGTCGGCAGTGTTTGCAAGGCTTCCAGCTTCCAGCGGAAGCTGCGCCCACGAGAAACTCTCTTATTTCCTGGAGGTCGCCGCCTGCCGGCATACCCTGGCTTGGGAAAGTGCATGTTTAACGCAGTTGCACATTTGGCGCCGAATCACTGGCATACGCAAGACCCTGGCGATGGAGGCCCTGATACAGCCTGGGATTTCAACCATTTATTTCCAGTTTTCAAGGAAACTCCGGTGATGGATACCTTTTGTTGGACGCAAGCATCGAGGAATTGGCAAGGGTTGGGGCGCACTTTCACATTGTTTGCCACGAAGCAAATATCATTGAAAATATGTTAGACGATCATTTCTATGCTGTTATGGCTGGGGGCGAAACCTCCCAGCTGGCGCTGTTGCCATTCCTGATTATGACATCAGAGTGGCTTTGACGATTGCCAGAGACTTCTTGCTCACACTGCTTAAGAAACACAGCGTGACGATTTTCTATGTTGAAAGGGTTTAACAACAGGCCCGACGTGCCTCACGGAGATGCTCACAATTTGTCTGGAACCGGAAAGCGCTTGCCAATTTGTCATACTCCCCGCGCTCGGAAGGCGCAGCGAAGCACCGCTGTGCTCAAGAGACCCAGTGGCATCCCATACACCCCACCATCTCAAATAAACATCATTGCTAAGCGTAATATGTCGCACAATCAGGGAACTAATAAAGCTCACCCGAATAGCCTTGTGAGTTTGTTGAGCCTTGATGATATTACACTTGCGACCAAACTGCAACGCCTCGGGTTTCTCAAGAAGTTGGCGGCATGCCCCAAATGCGGTAAAGAGTTTGGTGGAATGCAGATTCATTGTGGGAACCTGTGCTACAGATGTTCAAATTGCCGAGGCAATTCTGGTTATGTTTCGGTGATGAAGGGGTCCATTTGGGAAGGTCTGCATGGTCAAATTCGCTTGACGCAAAAGGTTGGATTGGTTGCATGCTTTTCGGAAGGCGCGGCGGCAACGTCGGCTGCTCAGCTTTGCGGCGCGTCAAATGAATCGGCGTTCAAATGGTTTAGGATTTCCCAAAATGTCATCGCAAAGAAAATGGTGAGCATGCAGAAGAGCTTTGGGATACAAGGCGGAAAAGATGTGATTGTGGAGGTGGATGAAGCATCCGTCTCCAGGGGGCGCATCGACCCTCCTGCGGCAGAGGGCTGCGCGCCAAACTTTTCGCATACGCGCATAATTGCGTTGCTCGAGAAAGGCCCCAGGCAACTAATCATCGAAAAGTGGCCCGAGAGAACGCAGAAGTATAGGTTGAAGGGGCAACAGAAAACGATGAGCGGCGGCGCCATTTACTTCAAGGGGAAGAAACTAGTCGCCAGGGCCCCCAGCTTTGTCGTTACCTGAAGGGAAAAGCATCTTGACCAATAATTTGAAGCTGGATGAACTATCATCGGATTTCGCAGGGACGTCGATGCACTCGTGAACAAACGGAAAATATGTGGTAATCGGGGGCGGAACATATCTGCTGTCCACGGGAAAGAGGAATGGGTTAAGTTTTTCATTATCGCCGACCAAAACATATGGGGGCGGCACCCAATATATGGATGACGTGTATGGTAA
Organism: Prorocentrum cordatum; assembly: GCA_963575745.1. Classification (NCBI taxonomy): domain Eukaryota; class Dinophyceae; order Prorocentrales; family Prorocentraceae; genus Prorocentrum; species Prorocentrum cordatum. The sequence continues at coordinate 7,070 of CAUYUJ010003986.1, forward strand.
TTATAAGCAGTGGGCCAAACGGCGCCACATTCGAAGAACGGATGCGATGACTGACACGCGAGAGTTCCAATTCTGGTCTGCGAACAAGAAGGAAGATCGATTGGTATATTCCGGAAGAGACTGCAAAGAAGTTACGTGAGTTGTATACGCGGTGAAAAACAACAATTATATATTTGTAAAATCCAAAGCCAAGCCAGCGCACTCGTCCACTTCGATACGACAACATATGATTACCTATTGGTGGGTTTCCATGTGTGATGACACTTATCATGCCAGCAGAGGCACCTCCGATTGCAATGTCATTCTGCTTTGGCGCAGCGCCTGCGAAAAGAAGTTGGGCAAATAGGTCCCACATCGCACGCGGCTCGCGCGCGGCAAACGCACAATCACTGCAACAGCACAGAAGGCATTAAGAATACAGCACAGGCGCATATCAATGTCCATCGGTCGTAAATGTATGTGAAACAATCGCAACGTCTTCTTTGATGGAACATACCGATAAACGCTCTGATTCACAATGTTATTGTTGCTGCTCGTATTATTATCATATTTTTGCGCCCCGGATGTTAAAGAGAATTGTAAAACACAATGCGTTGAAGCTCGGGTTACAAGAACCATTATGTTTTACAATGTTGCGTTGGTTCAGGTGCCCAAAAACATTGTAAAACGCAGTGTTTTAAGACGGAGGGCTGTTGAAACATTGCGTTTTACAATTGTTACGTCGAACTGCTGAAAACAAAATGTGTTACAATGTTTTACCAGATTTATGGTTGGACAATAGAAAAACCTCAAAAAGTGTTTCCGGTTGCGCGACTGCTGAAAATAATATCTCTTGCGTTGTTTTCATTTCGGAACTCGGAAAACATTGTATAATACAACTTTCCGGGGGTCGGAGAACCTGACGGGCGCCGCCACAAGAGAAGGCCCCCCCCCCAAAAAAAAACAGAATGGGAATCCCCGGAGGGAATTGTGTTTTTTTGTTTTGTTTTCGGGGCCCGCCCCCCCGCCCCCCCCCCCCGGGAAAATGTTGCCCCCGGAATGTTGCTCCGTTTTTTTTTTTGTTTTTTTGGGGGGGGGCCCTCAAAACCCCCCCTGGCCCCCTTCCAAAAGGGATCCTTTCGAGAGCCCGAGGAGGGAGGGCGGAGGAGGAGAAGGAGGAGGAGGAGGAGGTGGAGGAGGAGGAGGAGGAGGAGGAGGAGGAGGAACTGGGAGCCGGCGGTAAACCGTCAACCTCGGCTACCGCCGGGAACTCGTAGAGCCCCCCTGCGATATACACGGCTGGCACGCGGGCGCGGCAATCTCGCACTCCGCGCGCGAGAGGGCGCGGCTTCAAGGAGGCGGACGCGAAGGAGATGAAAGAGCGAGGCGGAGATGGACGTGGAGGAGGCCGAGGAAGAAGAGGAAGAGGGGGAGAAGGAGCAGGAAGAGGAAAAGGAGGGGGAGAAGGAAGAAGAAGAGGATGACGAGCAGGAGGCGGAAGGGTGGAGGGGGAGAAGGGAGACGATGATGAGGAGGAGGAGGAGGAGGAGGAAGCGAAGGAGGAGGAGGAGAAGGAGGAGAAGGAGCAAATGGAAGAGGAACAGAAGGAGAAGAAGGAGGAGAAGGAACAGGAGGAGGAGCAGGAGGAGGAGGAGGAGGAGGGGAGAGGAGGAAGAAGGAGAAGGAGTAGGAGGAGGAGACGGAGATGGAAAGAAAGTGGGAGAAGGAGGAGGGAAAGAAAGAGAAGACGAAGGAGGAGGAGGAGGAGAAGAACGTACTATAGGCGACTGTATGATGATTTCCTGCTGAGGGGTGTGCGTCCCAGCTCCCGAGCTTGCCTATGAATAAAATACAGAAATCCAACACCGTCTATAAAAATGAAAGAATACAACTTGTTATTTGGTCCCAGCTCTGGTAGCAGACCGATCTGAGGCCTCTGAACTGTAGACTGATGCGTCGTGGCATTCCCAGTCGCTTGCTGTGCATCTCAGCTCCTTGGCTGGCCTCGATATCGAACTGAATTCAGGGAACGCACATCACCTAAGGTTGAATGTTTACAGTGCAATTAGGCGTCCAGTCATAGCTGCGGTTGCAGACCGAACTCAGACGCCTCGATACCGCAGGCATATGTACCTGGTGACCTCCTGCTTCGACAAATGCTCCTCAGCCCATAGCCAGCCTACAGCTCGACTGAAGAAGAGAAAACTATCATTATATCTTGGACAATAAACAGAATACGAACAGGTGTGTTGGTTCCAGCTCTCGGACCAGACCGAGTTCAGGCATCTACATACTTGAGACTATCGCTCCTCTTGAGTGTCTTTCAATTGCTGTGCCGAACAGCTCTGCAGCTCATCTGCAGCTTAAGAACATCATCATCATCTCTTTAAAAAAAATAGCAGAGTACGAAAAGTTTGTTTGGTTCCAGCTCTGGTAGAAGACCGAGTTCGGGCATCTAGATACTCGAGACTAGCGCTCCTGATGATTGTATATCCACTGCTGTGCCGAACAGCTCTGTAGCTCATCTGCAGCTCGAGTTACGCGAAGAAAACCATTATCACATATTGGCAAAAATATCCCGGCAAAGCAACCTAACAGCGATGTGTAGGAGCATATCTGGAAGCATTCCCCTTAAGATTCAGATGAGAATCCAGTTGTAGAATTCTGCTGTTCTCGCAGTCGTAGTCGCATTCGCGATGACAGTCGCTGCGGCAACGGCAGTCGCAGTCACAGCCTCAGTCTCAGCCTGCCTCAGCCTCAGCCTCAGCCTGCCTCAGCCTCAGCCTCAGCATGCTTCGGTCTCAGCATCAGTCTGCCTTCAGCCTCGGCCTCAGCCTCCGCCTGCCCGAGCCTCAGCCTGCATGAGCCTCAGCCTCAGCCTCAGCCTGCCTCAGCATCAGCCTGCCTCAGCCTCAGCCTCAGCCTGCCTCAGCCTCAGCCTCAGCCTGCTTCAGCCTCAGCCTCAGTCTGCCTTCAGCCTCGGCCTCAGCCTCAGCCTGCAGCCTCCTCAGCCTCAGCATCAGCCTCAGCCTCAGCCTCAGCCTGCAGCCTCAGCCTGCAGCCTCAGCCTCAGCCTGCCTCAGCCAGCCTGCCTCAGCCTCAGCCTCAGCCTCAGCCTGCCTCAGCCTCAGCCTCAGCCTGCCTCAGCCTCAGCCTCAGTCTGCCTTCAGCCTCGGCCTCAGCCTCAGCCTGCCTCAGCCTCAGCCTCGCATCAGCCTCAGCCTCAGCCTCAGCCTCAGCCTCAGCCTCAGCCTCAGCCTGCCTCAGCCTCAGCCTCAGCCCTGCCTCAGCCTCAGCCTCAGCCTGCCTCAGCCTCAGCCTCAGTCTGCCTTCAGCCTCCTCAGCCTCAGCCTGCCTGCCTCAGCCTCATCAGCCTCAGCCTCAGCCTCAGCCTCTCAGCCTGCCTCAGCCTCAGCCTCAGCCTCAGCCTCAGCCTCAGCCTCAGCAGCCTCAGCCTCAGCTGCCTCAGCCTCAGCCTCAGCCTGCCTCAGCCTCAGCCTGGCCTCAGCCTCAGCCTCAGCCTGCCTCAGCAAGCCTCAGCCTCAGCCTCAGCCTGCCTCAGCCTGGAGTTCTGGGAACTCGAAAAACACGAAGTGGCCTACAGCTGGCCCGGGGCTTTCAAAAGCGTGCCTAGAAATAAAGTTCCGGGAACTCGAAGACCACGAAGTGGCCTACAGTTGGCCTGGGGCATTCCAAATCATACCCAGGAATGGAGTTCTGGGAACTCGAAGAACACGAAGTGGCCTACAGTTGGCTCCGGGCATTCAAAATCATGCCCAGAAATGGAGTTCTGGGAAATCGAAGACCACGAAGTGCGTTACTTCTGGCTAAAAAAATCCCCAGCACCCGTCCGGATCCCGCCCAGACCCCCCCGGAGCGTCAAGATGCTCTCTTTTGACACCACTCGAAATCTATTAGTCTTCGCTGTTAGGTAATAAGCAGAGTACGAACAGTTGTTTGGTCCCAGCTCTGGTAGCAGACCGAGTTCGGCCATCTAGATACTTGAGACTAGCGCACCTGATGATTCCCTTTCGATTGCTGTGCCGAACAGCTCTGTAGCTCATTTGCAGCTCTACAGCTACGCCGCTTCGCCGCTTCGCTCATGGCAAAGCTCTAATCATTCCACGTCCCTGATGCACTACACCTGCGGCGCGCGCACAAACCATTTCCAGACTCGCCATCGAAGATAGCAATTCGTCATTGATCAAAGCAACAGCCGATCAGCAGCATATACTTCCACAGACCGCCCTCCAACGAAGAAACCGTGGAGGCCGACTAGTTCATGTTTACGTTGTATATCCAGCCCCAGGCGCCAGTTAAGGCCACAGTTAAGGCCAAAAGGTTACACAAAGGTTCCTAATGTGGCTCTGCAAGCGTTGTTCCATCAACCGTTGAGCACCACTTGAGTAGAATGTCAAGCACCGCCAATGTCCGAAGCACCACCCTGCAATACGGTGCATCCTTATTTTGTCCAACCGACACAGCCCACAGGTTCTCTGGACGTCCGCGTCCACCTTGGTTACCGCCGGGAACTTGTAGAGCTTCCTCGATATACATGAACGGAATACAGGCGCGAAAATCTCGCATCCCGCGCGCGCGAGGATGCGGTTTCACGGAGGACCCCCAGGCGCTGCTTGCGCACGAAAACCCTGGCCGACTGAATGATATCCTTTCTGCACCAGAGGCAATACTGGGCCGTGAGCAGGTCAGCGCGGCGACGCCAGCGCGGCACGGGTGAGTCAGACGCGGCGGGCGCCCACGCGGCGTCGGGCACGGGCGCCCGCGCAGCGTCGGGTGCCGAGACGTCGTCGGCGACCTCGTACTCGAGCTCCTCGCGAGCCATGAGGCACCTGCACCACTCGTCGTACGTCAACTTCGCCTCCCTCTCGAGTCCGAAGACGCCGTCCCCGTACGGAAACGCGACGGGGTCGAAAGCACTCCAGAAACCGGGGGAGAACATGCTGACAGGCTCGGTTCCAGTGGGCACGACGACCCGGACCGCACGCCTCGCCCCCCCGCCCTCAGCGCCCCCGGCCGGCGCGCCGCCGCCGCCGCCGCCACCGGCCGCGCTCTTCCCGGCAACTCCCGGAGGAGGCCGCGTGGCCTGAATCTTCTGCTCCGTCTGCTCCAGCTTCTTCGTGGGTGCCTCCTTCTTGCAGTTCGTGAGCAACTTCGCAGCCTTGTGGGCCTCTTTCGCAGCCTCCGCCAAGCGCCGGTCGGAATCTCGGTCCTGGAAATTCCCCATGCCGTCGCACTGCCGCTTTAGTGCCTCCGCGCGCTGCTTCTCGCGCACAATCACCTCCGCCCTCTGGAGGCTGAGGTGCACGTTCTGCCACTGCTTGTCCAGATCGGCCAGCATGTCGGCGTCCGCGACTGCGGCGCAGTACTCGCCCTCTTCGACACCCTCGCCGCCCCCTCCCTCACTGGCCTTGCCCTCGTCGCCCTCTGAGTCCTCCGCCCGCAGCGCCCTCACCGGTGGGGTCCCCGCCCCAGCCCCCTGCCTCGCCCCCGCCGTCAGCCGCCGCGTTCGCTTCGCCCTCCGCGCTCGCAGCGCCTGCACTCGTCCGCTTCGGCGGGGCCGAGCCCGCGCCGGGCTGCACGGCATCGGCCGGGCCCTCCTGGCGAGCGTCGCCGCCCTTACCCCCCACGGCCACGCACGCCGCGAGACAGCGAGGCAGGCCCAGGAGCGAGGAGCCGTCGCCATCGCCGTCGCCCCCGGGGTCCGCAAAGTTTCGCGCGGCCTCTTCGTCCCACCGCACCGCGGCGCACTGCTCGTTCGTGTCGCGGAGGTACTCGTAAGCGCGCCTGAAATCGGCGAGGGGCACGCCGAGCTCCTCCAATAGCGCCTTCTGCAGGGTGGCGGGGTCGGACCCCGCGAAGACAATCTGCACGAACTCGACGAGGTCGCTCTCCCGCGGCGGCAGCGACAGCACCTGCCGACCGCCGTCCGCCTGCGGGAACGCCCCGAAGTTCCCCACGTACGCCTTGATCTTCTGGTCGATTGGAGCCCACTCGCCAGAATCGGCCTTGCAGTTGAACCGCCGCACGATGCCCCGCGCGATGGGCAGCAGAAGCTTCGCGCCCAGCGTGAGATTCCGCAGCGGCAGCGGCAGCCGCCCGATCCAGAGGTCGCTGGCCAGCGCGCAGGTCGGCATCGTGGGCAACCTCACGGTGAGCGCGCCGTGACATCCTGCACAGATGGGCACCTTCTGCTTCGTGTCGGCCACGAGCACCCCGTCTGACTGGCGCCTGTCAATCGTGAAGCACATCTTGTGCAAGAGCCACAGCTTCCCGTCTGGGCCAGAGTCGCGCACTGCGGACGCCTCCAGCTCCTCGAGGGGGATGCCGCCAGGGCGCTCGACGCCGTCGGGGCCCTCGCGCACGAAGCGCCACCGGGCGTGGTACCGTGCCGGGTCCAGCAGCGCGTGGGCGCGCTGCCGCTGCGTCAGGCGCATGGCCTGCGCCTGCGCGCCTGCGGCCTTGGATGCCTCCCCCCTCGCCGCCTCGAGCTCGGCGCGCGCGGGCCGCCTCGGCACCTCGTCGCAGAGCAGCGAACGCTCCCCGGCGCGGTCCGGCTGCTGCCAGAAGCGCACGCGCTGCAGCTCGTCCGCCCAGTGGAGACGAGCGCAGAAGCAGCAGGCGACCCTCGAGCGCACGGCGCGGCGACTCTGCCCAGGCTCGGGCCCCTCGGCGTCCGACGCCGCCAGAGCAGCGCCCAGCGCGTCCAAGTCCACGGGCGGCATGTCCACGCCCGCGGGCGGCACGGCCCCGTCCGCGCCTGGCGGCTTCCACCAGGCGCGCGGCGCGTCCGGCGCGGCAGCGGCGGCGGCGGCGTCCCCCGAGACGTCCGCGGGCGCTGCGCAGGCCGGCCAGTCGTGAGACCCCGTGACGAGGTGCCCAGAGAAGGCCTCCACGCACTGCCGCCACTCCTGGGGCCTCACGGGCCGCACGTCTCCGTCCTTCTCCGGCCACTGCTCGGCCAGGTAGAACAGGCGCTTCCTGTACTCCGGCCACCCGTGGTGCTTTTTTTGCACGTGCGTCACGAAGCCGGCATGCGTGGCGAAGTTCTGGTCGCAAGGCACGGGAACGGCGGGAGAGCCTCCGGGGCCTCTTTAAACGCCCGCAGAGGGTGGCGCTCGTCACGCGGCAGAGGCACATACTTCGGCTGGAGCCTGGGCACGCGCGCCTTGCGAGCGGCAGCGATGGCCGGGGTAGGCACGGGCGGGGCGCCGCCGGCCTGCGTCTCGCGCAACCGCGCCTCCTTCACGGCCAAGCCGTACCGTTCCGGACACTCGCGCGTCAGGGAGCTGTGGCGCTTGTCCGGGCCCCACAGCCCGAAGGGTCGCTGCTCGGGACTGCCACGGCTCCCACAGAACACTCCCTGACCCTTGCACGGGTTCCTGCTGCACTGCCAGAGAACGCATCCGCCCTTGCACGGGCGCCAGACGCGCGCGACGCCCCTGCCCGCGGCGCGCGGCGCGGGGTCCAGGAGCCAGGCCGGCAAGGTGCCCTCCTCGCGCATCACGTGAGGAGCCAGGCCGGCAAGGTGCCCTCCTCGCTCACGTCATCCAGAGCCACGTTCACCTCCACGTCCCCTGCCCTCACTGTCTTCCCTGCGAGGCGCTCCTCCTCTTCCTTCCGCAGCCGCTCCTGCTGCAACCGCTCCTGGTCCCTTCTCGCCGTCCCGCGAGTCCGCGGCCCTGGCCCCTCGGGAGCTGGCCTCTTGGGTCCGCCGCCGAGCAGCCGACCCGCACCCCCGCCCGCGCCCCCCTCGCCGTCGCCGCCCGCGCCACCGTTGCCCGGCCCCTGCGCACCAGAGCCCGACCCCGACGCTGGTCCACCACCCGCACCGCTGCCCGAAGAGGACCCGCCGCCACCGCCGCCGCCCCCGGAGTCGTCGCCGCCGGCCCCTCCTCCAACCACCTCATCCCCGCACCCCGCCAGCCGCAGCCATTCGCACCATGTCCGGTCCAACCAGATGCGCACGAATTCCTGCGAATACTTCTTCGACACCCTTGCAACACCCAGCGCGAATTTCGCTTCCTTGAAATCGGGCTGCCCGCGCCGATCGGCGAACGCGCCCGGCCAGACACCGCCGTGACGGGCACGGAACTGGTTGAGGGCAATCAGAGCGCCCTTGTCCGTCTCTGCAGCCGCGGCGCCCTTCTCCACCGCGGCGAGCAACGCGGGATCCCTCTCGAGCGCGGCGAGCAGGCGCTGCTGGTCCAGGTCCCAGTGCCCCGCGGCGAGGTTCCACGTGAAGCCCACGCCCGCCCGCTCCTGGCGCGCGAAAGTCGCCACCTGCCGCGCCGCCTGAGGCTTCAGCTTGAGGAGCTGCTGTCACACGGGCCACTCGGGGATCGCCTGCGGCTTCAGGTTCGCCAAATACACGGGCGGGACAGCACAGGAGGCCTGCCGCGCGCACTCGAGGCCTCCACCCTGTACATGATGTCGCGGTCGCCCTCGAGCTGCTGCAAGCGCGCGGCCAGGGCGCCACCCACGCGAGCGACGCCGCCGCGCGCGCGGCACCAGGCCCGCAGCAGCCAGAGCTCCGCGGACACGTCGCCCGGCTCGCCCGTGCAGTATAGCCGCGCCGCCCCTGGGGGAACGTGTCGGCGGCGAAGCCCGACTCCAAGGCCTCAGAGAAGAACGCGCCGCCATGGCCAGCCCACGATTTCGGGACACCGAAGACGCGCGGCCACGGCGCCAGCCTGCTCCCGTCAGGCCCCGCGCGCGGGTACCAGGGCTCCAGGGCGCGTCGCTGGTCGAGCCGCACGCTCGCTTCGCAAGTGCCCTGGCGAAAGCACTCGTCCTCCAGCAGGAGGCGACGGAACACAGCGAATCCGTTCTCCCCCCTCGCCGCGCACCGGGCCGCCCGCGCGCGCTTCCTGGCGCGGGCGCGCTCCGCCTCCACCGCCTCGCGCTTCGCCGCCTGGCTAGGCAGCTTCTTCGGCGCGAAATGCAACCTCTTACACCAACCATCGACCTCGCCGTCGGTCAGCTCCCGCGCGCCCTCGAAATCCCGCTGGCACATGTAGCACAGGAAATCGGAGGCCAGGCGCAGGAGCACGCCGCCGTGCACTGGGGCGCCAGCAGCGCCGTCCCGCCGCGACTGCTCTGCGTACCGCGCCTGCCGCGTCGCCTCGCGCACCTCCCCCGGCCTCCGCGGGCCGGCCCGGGCTTGCCGTCGTCGCGGAGCGGCGAGCGCCAGCGCAGCGGCTCGGGGCGGCAGCAGACCCAGACATCGCGCTCCACGCCCTCCTGCTCGAGCCGTTGGAGCAGGCGCTGCCACTGCTCCCTAGGCTCCCGCACGTCCGAATTGGGCACGGGCGCGCGGCGCAGCAGCTCGGGGTCGGCCTGGCGCAGGCGCCGGATCGCCTGCGACCGCGCCACGTTGTCCTGCGCCGTGGCCGCGTCGAGCCCCAGGGCGACGTCCCGCAGCCGCTCCAGCTCCGCCACCTGACGCTGCAGCTCCGCGCCCGGGGCCTCCCCCGCGAAGAACCTGGGCGCGACGGGCACCGACGACAGCATGCAGGTCGCCAGCACGTACCGCACGAAATCCTTGTGCTCCTCGCCGATGCCCGTGAGCAGCTCCTCCTCGTCCGCCATGCCCTGCGGCTCTTCCTCCGCGTCCGCCATCGCTGCGTCTCCCTCCTCCTGCTCCCGCCGCTCCTCGTCGCCCTTCTCCTGTTCCTGCTCTTCCTGCTCCTTGTCCTCCTCTTCCTGCTCCTCTTCCTCCTGCTCCTGTTCTTCCTCCTCCTCATCCTCCTCCCCGAGCGCCTCGCGGCGCGGCTCTTCGGCCGCCGGAGCAGCCATGGCTTCGCGGACCCGCCTGTCTTTGGCCAGGGCAGCGAAGACGTCGTGCCCGAGCGGGGCGCCCTGCGGCGCGTCCACGTACGACAACAGGGCGCCCACGAGCGCGGTCTTCACCCGCCGAGCGAGCGCCCTGTCTGCCCTCTGGAATCTAGCGAACATATCCGGCGTGACCTCCGCGCGCCGCTCCTCCGCGAGGCAGTCGGCCGGGTCCTCCTCCCCCTCCTGCTCTTCCTCCTCCTCGCAGGCCTCCTCCTCCTCCGCCGCGCGCTGCAGCAGCTCCTGCCGCCGCGCCTCGAGCGCCCGCGCCTCCGCCCCCCTGCGCTCGGCATCGCGGCACGCGGCGGCCGCCTGCGCGCACTTCTGCCGCAGCGCGTCGAAGGTGTCGGTCGCGTTAAATGACGCCTCGCGGCCCCCACGCTCGCGATTCGCGATGAACTTGGCCAGCTTGCGCCCCTCGTCATCCTCGGCCCTCTCCACCGGCATCCTCTGGTTCTTCTCGCACCACGCCTCGAGCGCCCGGGCCTGGATGAGATCCGCGTCCAGCGCCGCCTCCAGCTGCGCGCGCCAGCCCTCGCCCAGGCCCTCGACGGCACGCGCTCGGACGTTCCCCACCCAACGCGCGAGCAGATGCACCCGCGGATCGTCGTCGTCACCGAAGCGCTGCGGCCCTCGCCCGCGCCTCTCCACGAACGCCTTCACCTCGAGCACGCGCTCCTGCGCCGTCCGCCGCTGCCACGCACGCCTGTCCACCAAACGATCGAACCTCTCCTTGTTGTCATCATCCAGCTCGTGGTGGCCAGCGCAGGCATTGTGGACCCCACGCGCGAGCTTTGCCTCCTCCTCGTCTTCTGCCCCTTGCTTCGGCAGCTCGTCGAGCACCTCCACGTGCTCCCCGATGCGGCCCGGCATCGCGCGGGCGCGCGCACGCCTCTCCTCCCGCCGGTCCACGAGCCCGTCGAACCGCGCGCGCCGCTCGGGGGTCAGCGCCACCTCCCCAGAACTCACGTGATGAACCCATTTTCCAAGCGCGGACTCACGCACGCGCGGCAAACGGCCGTGCTCCTCCACGTGCCTCGCCAGGTCGCCCAGCATCTCCTCCGAGTGGTCCCGCGATCGCGCCTCCGCGCCAGCATGCTGGACACCGCTCACGTCGATGCCCAGGTGCGCCGCGAGCGCAGCCCTGTGCGCATCGGCCTCCAATCGCACCCGTTTCTGTTGCTGAACATTCCATTGCCGCGAGGATGGCGCGTCTTCGTCGCCCTCCGCCCGCAATCGCGTTGCCAGCTCATGCAACTGATTCCTAGTCATGCGCGCCAACACCTCCGCGTCCACACCGTCGCGCGCGCCCACCCGCGCGCCCCGCGCCCCTGCGGCGCCCTGCTCCACGCGGCGCTTCGGCGCCCCGCCCCTCAGCGCGCCACGCCCCGCACCCGCTCGCGGCGACCGCGACGCCGAGCTCGAACGCCCGCGAGCGACGACGCGACACCACGGCGCGCTCTCGGCTTCCCCCCACTCTACATCTCCAGAACCCACCCACTCCTCCACCGCGCACACGTGGCCGCCGTCGAGCCACAGCAGAGCACCAGCGCAGAAGCCCGCCGCGTCCCCCAGCGCCCACGCCACACGCCTTCCTTCCTGCGCTTCGAACGCTTCCGCAGATTCCGCAGAGAACACGCGCAGGTGCAGGAAGCGGGAGCGCAAGTGCTGGACCACGACCTCCAGATTCCAGCGCTGCAACAGCGACCCACAAGCGCCCGAACCCTCGAGGTTCTGACACGCGCGACCGAAATGCCGCGCGGCGTCGCCCCCCACGAGATCAGCCACTGCGCTCTGCGGGCACTTCCCACGCCACTCGACGGGAGAACTGGCGCGCGCGCGGCGGTTCCCCCGCCCGCGTCCGCCGCGCGGCCGCGGGCGCGGTGGGCGCGCGGCACCGCGCGCACCCGCAGACATGAACACGGCGCCGCCCTGCGTCGCCCCGCTGAGCCCCGCCGGACACGCTCCGAGAGCGATCATGGCGCAGGCAGCGCGCACGGCCAGGTCCCCGACGAAGCCCTTGGACTCCCGCGCAGTCGGGCACTTCGCCCCGCCGATGCCCACGCCCGGCGAGAAACGGCACGCACAGACGCGGCGGCCGCCACACGTCCGCGCCGAGAGCCCGTAGAGCGCGCAGCAGAACCACCTGGCGGTAACGACCGCGGCTGCACGATCGGCCAGCTCGGGCGCGTCCGGGAGCTCCCGCGCGAACACATCTCGCTGCCGCCACCAGCGCGCCACCGCGATCTTCCTCGTCATCACCACTCTGCTGTCTGGCTGCGTGGGCACACACCGAGAGCAACGAGTACGCAGGCAGCGCGCAGGGCCGCATCGCCCACGGTGCACGACGACGCGTCAAGCGCAGCCGCGGCGGCGGCGCGGGGCGCGCGCCGGCCGCTCACTCGGGTCGACGGCACGGGCCGCGCGCGCGGTGAGGAACTGCTCTAATCGCCCGTTCTTGCAAGCCGCCCCCCGCGCGCTGCGCCCAGACGAGACCCGCTCTGGCGACGCGTCGCGCAGCAGGGGGCGGGGCACGACGGGGAGCAACACACGGTGTGCAAGCTGCTCGTTCCGCTCCGCCGCCTCCGCCCGCCGCGTCCACTCCGCCTCCCGCCGCGCACACCGAGACCGCCGGCACGACGCGCGGCGCGCTTTCCGGACCGGTTTCTGCTCGCGCTCCGCCGCCTCCAACGCGGAATCATCGACGACCTCCTCATGGACCACGTCGTGCCCTGCGCGCAGACACTCCTGCACCCGGTCGTCCCATGCGCGCGACTCCCCGACCGGCGCCGGGCGCTCCGCGCACCGCCCCCAGTAACCGGGACCGCTCCCCGCCCCGGTCCCGTCCCCGTCTGGGCCCCAGACAGGGCCCCGGTCCCGGCCCGGGCCCCGGTCTCTGTCCCGGCCCCGGTCCTGATCCCGGTCGTCGCCCCGGTCGTCGTCGTCGTCGGCGGCGCCCTCCTTCTCCTCCTGATCCTTCTCCTGCTCCTTCTCCTCCTCCTCCTGCTTCTCCTTTGTCTCCTCCTCCTCCTTCTCGTCCCCTTCCTCCTCCTCCTCCTCCTTCTCCTCCTCCTTCTCCTCCTCCTCCTTCTCCTCCTCCTCCTCCTTCTCCCCCTCCTCCTGCTCCGGATCTTCGTTTTCGTCTCTGCCGCCGCCGCCGTATTCGTGCTCGTCGCGGTTGTCGGCGTCCTCTTCCTTCTCCTTCTCCTCCTCCTTCTCCTCCTTCTCCTCCTTGTCCTCTCTTCCTGTTCCTCCTCCTCCTCCTCCTCCTCCTCCTCCATCTCGACTAAAGCTGTAGTCATGCCGAAATTTGAACAGGAACGCGGCAGATGTCGTCGTTGTCGTCGTCGTCGCTGACACCGAACGCGGGAAGTTCCCCGGCGAGAACCCGCTCATGAAAATTAACGCCCCTTAACCGGTCGCCTCCGTAGGACTGTCTTGAACGGACCTCGGAACGATTTTCGACGCCCCCGCTTCTCCGGGCCAAGACGGCCAAGACCTCTATGTTTTTCTCGTCGTCCTCCTCTCCCTTCTCGCTTCCGTCTCCGGGACGTTCTCGCACGCCCCGCGCGTGATTTTCGACCCCAACCCGCCGCAGTGTTTTTTAGCAGTAAAAGGTACCCGATCGAGCTGAGATTAAGACGGCGAGCGGCAATAAGATCGAATATCACGGGAAGAATACTAGAGCTCAAACGAATTGAGGAACTGGGAACCCGCGGCAAGCCGTCAACCTGGTTACCGCCGGGAACCTCGTAGAACTCTTTTCTTGCACGGCGATCCTCGGAACAGATGAAAAAAGCTTCTGGAGCGAGATGCAAAAAACTCGAGAAATCACGCTTTTCCGTTTTATCCAACCTCGGTTCCTCCAAATATTGTCTCTTCTTGTCGGGTCGACCAACTAGCTCCACCCCGCGCCGGAATTTCTCTAGCTCATCGATGCCGAAGAGCTCTACGAGGTAGGCACTGGGCGCCGGTAAACCGTCAACCTTTCTTGTTTGCGTCTTTGCTGGGACCGTCTTGGCCACTAAGGCCAGGTCCAACAAAGTATCAGGCGAAACAGAGCCTCTTATTTATCACGCAAGCAGTCAGCTCTTATACCACACAGCGAAGCTGAAGGAATAAAGAGAATCACATGCCGCAATGACACAATCAAAAGCAAAGCACACAGAAGACACACGAATGAGTCAGTGAACAGCGAAGCTGTTGGAATAAACAACAACACAGATAAAGAAGAAACAATGTGTGACATATCACTGCGAATGATCAAAGAAGGTCTGCACTACCTGTGGGAGCACATCGCATATGCGCTCCGCCGCTGATAGTTCCGTATATGTAACAGTGGCGCTTGGTGGCAGGCACCAAGCCGCAAGATACACATCCTTGAAAATGATGTCGGTCCGCGAGAAGATATATTCGTTTCGCAGACCAATCTGCATCCACACACCACAGGCACTTCCGCGGCTACAAACGCCCCCATCAAAGCCGGCTTTGATAAGGCAAGGAGTATAACACTGAGATTCAAAATCGCTGAGGTAAACGAAATCGGCGTACACGTGGCCCTGACGGGCCTGATGGGTCAGTAAGTCAGCCCTCTGGTTCCATTCCCGAAAAGAATGAGAGAAGAAGTCACGGCCAGCCTCTGGAGGCCTCACCGAGCATGTTTCCTGCATCTCGTCCAACTTATTAATCAGAGTATCCACCCTTTTCTGATATACCTGGGCTAATACTTTCCATTTCCCACAGAGCCAGTTAATCACAAGCAGTGAGTCCCCCTGGATATCCAGTGGTATCCCATCCGCTTCGAGGTCCCACTGTGTACAACGCATGTTATGCAACGCAATACGTTTGCTGAGACGATCCCTATATGCTGGTGTATCCTCCCGATCCTGACCAATATGAACCCTCCATCCTCATCCAAGTTCAAGAACACAGGCACCCCTGAGGACGCCAAACCTTTGCACTTCTTTTGGAAATACTTCAACATAGTACTAGAACAAACATGTGCAGCGAAAGCCATGACATGTTCAAAACTTCCAGCAAAGAACTCCCACCAGGATAAACCATAAAACGATTCCAATGAATAGTACCACGGACGAAGTCCCACACTCTCCTGTCCCCCCCGATGTCGTTTCACTGGGCTGGCCTCCTTCCAATTCCCCCAACATCTGAGAGCCTCGCTTGAATCTGTCCTCATTCTATCCCACAGTCGGCCAAACGCCAGGCATGAGAGACGAGAATCTCTCCAAGCTCTTGTCGAGTTTGCCTCCAGCGCCTCCCGATCTGTGATCAACCTATGGGCAAAATTATGGATGTCGATTGCCCACATCCAGTGCACTCTGAGAAACTTCTGTACAATACCCGCATAGTGTGCATCATGATTTTTTTGTCTCGCACGTTCATACCTCCTCGTATTCCATTCCTGATAACTTTCCCCTTCCCTCCGTATACAACGAGACATTACAGCCAGGCACTTACCCTCAAAGATATGAAGGGCACTCAATGAACTAGAGTCGACCGTACATCCTTCCGCCGCGTAGAGAACAATACTCTGAACCCTCTGTGCGTACCTCTCATACTTATCTTTCAACGGGATGGCCGTGGAGCGGAAGAAGGTCACCTGCCCCCAGAAAGCCCTGCGAGCAGAGTCAATACTAGCATCCAAATCTGGATGCTCATTCACATGTAGTTCAGAACAAATATGAGCCCCAAGCACCTCCATCTCCGTCACCCTTCTATATCGATACACTCCCGACTCCTCCGACCCCATCGAGAGAACAAGATCAGCAGTGCGTAACTTCCCCTTCCGCATCTCGCGGAGGATCAACCCCGAACACCATGTACAATAGACTGGACTCTTTCCATTTCATGCCGTAGTCATGTAACTGTGTAGTTAGACCGTATAACATGCGCGTGAGTTCCTCCCGACTCCGAGCCAGAACATAACAGTTGTCCGCCCAAAGGAAGTGATTAATAATCGAAACACAGCTAGTCGAGCCAGTCGCAAACTCAATACAATAACCTAGTCCTAGTACGTCCCATTCTCGAATCGTGGAACTCCACATAGCAGCAACAATAAGGTTGAAAGCCAACGGGCCCTCAGGCCCTCCCGTCCGAATACATTTGTCCCACCTTACCTCCAAAACCTCAATCCCATCATAATAGACAGTGCCTACACATTCGCACAAAGGGGTTAAGTAGAGCATACACTGTAGGTATATGGGGCACACTCGCATGATCCAACCCGCGCCTGACATTGGCCACCGTACACTGGTCGAACGCCTGGAGGACATCAGCGTTCGCCAAGTGTGCCGTTTCCCCTGTTCCCCATTGTGCAGCATGTTGACCTATGTGTTTGATGCTAGCCGTGATTTCGTGTGTACGACGATGTTCCTGGAAACCATACAACCCAATATGACGAAACACTCCGTTTCTTTCAAGATGGCCCTCAACCAGGAGAACAGTACAGGAACTGAACCATCTCGAAACAGCATTCTGCATACACAGCAAACGACCGTCTTTTAACTTAGTAATCCCTGGGATTTTTGACAGAAAGAGAACGAGAATCTCACGCCACGACTGAGGATACGGAATCGTGAGCTTGATGATTTTATCGAACAACTTCTGGATCGCTCTGAGAGCACACCACGGTAAGCTCCTTAGAATCTCGCACGGTACCCCGTCTGGCCCAGTAGCCCTGGGTCTTCAGCCGAGCCCGTGCTCTGAGAAGCAGCGCCATACTAATTCCCACAACTGATGTGGATCGTACCTCATGTACAGCCCTCATCCTGATCTCCTCCATCATACTGTTGGTGGAATTGCGTACCTCCTCGGACGACACCTTGAAACGAACGAACTTGTCGAGCTCCTCCTTCCACTCCTCACGGTCCTCCGTCTCCCTCCCATCCACCACTAAATGTTCGATAGTATATCTGACCTTACGCTTTGTTGGGGGGCATCTGCACATAATCATATCACGTCGATAACTTCTGCGTAGACGACTGGCCTCATTCTTTAACCTCCTCAACCTCTCCACATCCTCCTTCGGACACATCTTAACCTCCTCCTCGGCTCTAGTGAGCTGCACCGGCCTGGACGGCTCTCTCGGTCTTCTCGCACCCGTGGTGGAGTAGTCCACCGTCGGTGATAAGTACGCCTCCAGCATAGTACTCTGCAAACACTGTGGACAGGTCACAGACGGACACCTTGAACGAGCGAAGGCCGCACCGCCTAGATTCAAATCCACATGCTGCCGAGCCTGATGCTCATCAGCCCAAGTCGAACACTTGTTTCCGACCAGGGACGGCCTAGACTTCTGACCAGGCTGGGGGCCAGGGCGACGAACAATCACATTCCCAGGGTCAGTGAAACTCGCCGTGATGATAGCATGATCGGATAATCTACTGAACTGCTTCTTCCCACCCCTCTTGAAACACCACTTCACCTCCAGATCCGAGAACTCCCAACGATGAGGGACCAGTAGGTAATCCAGGACCCTCTTCGAAGTCAGAAACTTGTTCTCCCCCCACGACTCCCAGGTATGCCTCCTAGTACTGAAAGTGTTGGCGGCCTTCAGACCATGTGATTCCATGAACTCTAAGAGCAGCTCCTTCAGCCTCCTCCTCCGACTCCTCCTCTCAATCTGCTGTGTACCGTCTCCTCCTCTCTCCCACCTTCTGTCCGTACGAGTACCCTCCTCTCCAGTAGCCCCATACTCCTCCCCATTATACGTAAACTTGCATCCAGGCGGAATCTCCACATTTGCATCGAGCAGAACACAAAAGCTGGCCTGAGGAAACTTAGTGCGGAGAATATTACGAGTACGACTGATCTGCTCATAGACCTCCGCAGCTATCTCTACACAATCCTCCACATGAGGGTCTGGCAAATACGCTGACACAATGATAAGTGGTGGCTTTTCTGACCCAAAGACGCCGATAACGAACCTCGTGAAACAAGTAAAGAACATGCGGACGGCAGCCGCCCAAGATCTGTCCAAGATGAGAGCTGCCTTGCTACACGAACTAGTTTTGATGCGCCACCCCAAGCGTTCAAATTCACCATACACAAGGTATTGAGTTTCCTGACATGCAAAGAGCCCCCCACATGCCCTCATATGATGGAGAATCTCAGCACATTTAAAATGAGCCTCACCTGCTTTGTTCAGGTTCCAGCTCGCCAAACGTATGCCTCGGACGAGGCGCCGCAAACGTCACTGCCTACGATTCACTTCCTGAAGTATATCATTCATAGGGACCGTCAGTGCAGGATAAATAGAAACAATACGAGCCCATGCATCAGCATGAAGAACCCAAGCCCCTGTGGTGTTCGTATACGTCGCAAAACAGACGGGTCGGAGATTCGGAACAGCTTGAGTCCAAATCTGACTCCTCGGTGGCCCCACCTCCCCACGGATCTCGATTTGAACATGAGCCGATGTCATACTTCGCCAAGTCCCACAGAAACGAGCAACCGCTTTCACATGATCACGCTTCCAGGGTGCACACTCCACTAGCGTACGAATCTTTCTGGGATCGATAGGCGTGTCCATATCTTGAATGAGAACATCGGCATTTGGATATGTATAAACTGGGGGCGAAACAATACGATCGGCTGGTTCCTTACAGACCATATCCATCCATTTCGTTATTATCCAAAGAGTGTACCGTGCTGTCCCTTCTTTGAAACCGACCTTCACACTTCCGTACATATATCTTCCTCCGTTTAATCGTTCAGTTTTATCTTTGTCGTAAGCATTCCTTTCCTCCCCCTGAAGTGTTCCAATCATATTCGATATAAGCTGTGACGCATCCGCCCAGGGTATCATTTGATTTCCCCGATTTACTTGATTCGACCAATCTGTAACCCACCCCTTGAGTTCGAGATAAGTTGGTGTAAACTGGCTCGATCGCCCTTGTTGCACGTGAGGGGCCGAACCTACACCTCCACCAGAGGAGCCGCCAGGGCCCACACTAGTCGAAACCGATGCTGCAGGAGATCCAGCCAAGATTTGCTTAACCTGTTTCTCCAGAATATCTGTCCGTGCATCTGATTTGTCCATGCGCTCCGTATGCAACTTAAGTGTGTCGTCAACTCTTTTGATGTCAGTCTTCGTCGATTGAACAACATGCTTCATCATCATCCTCCGTTTTCCAAACATGCTTCATCATCATCTGTTTGAAAGGATCCTTCTCCTGCGCTAACATTACTTTCCTCTCCTCCTCTATCTCTGGGCCACGTGCACGTTTAGATCGAATCTCACCCTCCCCCGTCATAGCGGCATCCGCCGCTGCAGCAACATGAGTCATATTCTCAAGAATATTACCGTTCAATCCGTATTTATCTAACCAATTCTTATCGTCCTCACGTTGACGCTTGTTTTATGCTGCCTCCAGTGCCTGCAAGTCTTTCTGATCCCACGGTTGGTATTCCTCAAGGTAATCGAAGTTGACCCTATCGTCCTGGTAATCCTCAGTGGGTATGTCCAGATTCTTTTGACGACGAAACCACTCCTCAGTACTTTCACCCCAATGCTCGAGACTGATCTCTCTCCTCAGGGCCAGCTGGGCCTCAGGACTGTCGTACGACGTTGTGTCAACAACGATCCAGCACACAAGAAACTGCCACCCGTTCAATAAGAGATAATATACGCAGACAGACAATAGACAGCAGTGCAGCACACCAGAAAGTATCTCAATACCACGAAGAAGAATTCAGCGTACAATACACGAGATGTAGTGTAAGCTGACAAAAACCTCCAGGGAACCCAGGCAAGCCAGGCTCACACCCCGAGGCGAAGGCTCGCTAGAACGTCTGGAGGTTACCCAGGCAGAGACGTTCTTGAGCCGAGACGTTCTTGAGCCGGCAATTTCGGTCCGCCGGGGGACTCGTAGAGCTTCCTGGCCATTTCGGTCGGTTCTGCTAAAAATGGAAAGATATTCAACCATTCATTTTGAGAAAGCAGATTTTTACGCCGAGCATTGGCACTGGGAACCGGTGGTAAACCTTCAACCAGGTTACCGTCGGGGCCCTCGTAGAGCTCTTTTCTCGCAAGGCGCTCCTCGGCACACATGAAGGAAGAGTCTGGAGTAAGACCCCAAAAACTCAAAAACAAAAAAAATGTTTTTCCCCAAAGACGGTTCCGCCAAGTGTTCTGATAGTAATACTGCACCTACGGACCTGAGAATTTGACTGGCAGACGCGGCATAACCCACTACAGGTGCGAAAATTCTGCTTTCTCAAAATAAACTGGGCGCCGGCGGGAAACCGTCAACCTTTCTTACCGCCGGAGACTCGTAGAGCTTCCTTTCCATATATTATGTTCTAAGAATTAATAGAGAACGAATATTTTTTTCAGCCCGAGCGCTGATAGCTACGCAGACCTGGCTCGAGCAGCAGACAAAGTCCAGAGCTCTGGATGCAATAGACAAGCGCGCCTGATCATTCGCAATCGGTTTCTGGGAGTATCAGCTCTGAAGACTTTCTACAGCCCGAGTTATGTACAGAAAACCGACAGCACCTGTCAAGATGACTCGAAGGATACGAATAGTTTCGCAGACCTAGCTCGAGTAGCAAACAAAATTCAGACCTCTGGATACACGAGACGAACGCGCATGATGATTCTGACTCAATTACGTATGCGTGTCAGCCCTGTAGCTCTCCTACAGCTCGAGTTAAGTCCAGAAAACCGACAGCACCCGTCAAGAAATTCTGTACAATACGAATAGTTCCGCGGACCTAGCTCGAGTAGTAGACCGAGTTCAGGCCTCTGGATGCAAGATACAGACGCGCATGATAATTCTGAATCCGTTTCAATGAGCACCAGCTCTGTAACCCTCCTACAGCCTGAGTTAATCAGAGAAAACCGACAGCACCTGTCAAGATGACTCGGATAATATAGATAGCTTCGTGGACCTAGCTCGAGGAGCAGACCGAGTTCAGACCTCTAGATGCAACAGACGAACGCGCCTGATGATTCTGGATCGGTTTCTGTAAGCATCAGCTCTCTAGCTTCTCTACAGCTCGAGTTAAGTACAAAAAACCGACAACGTCTGACAAGATGACTCGAAACAGCCGATCCCACCAGTGTGCTCTTTGGCAGTAAAAGATACCCGATCGAGCTGAGATCAAGACGGCGAGCGGGAATAAGATCGAATATCATCGGAAAAAATACTAGAGCTCTAACGAATGGTTGAATTCCGATACCAAAATTTTCAACCGACCAAAAGTCATCAAAAGGTCCGCTCGAGTCATCTTGAGAGGCGCTGTCGGTTCTCTGTACCTAACTCGAGCTGTAGGGTGGCTACAGGGCTGGTAATCGCAGAAACCGATTCGAAGACATCAGGCGCGCCCGCCTGTGGCATGCAGACGTCTGAAATCGGTCTGCTACTCGAGCTAGGTCCGCAAAAGTATTCGTGTCGCTCGGGTCATCTCGACAGGGACTGTCGGTTTTTTGTATTCAACTCGAGCTCTAGGGGAGCTAAAGAGCTCATTCGCACAGGAACCGATGCAGAATAATCGCGTGTTCGTCTGCTGCATCCGGAGGTCTGACCTCAGTCTGCTACTCGAGCTAGGTCCGCGAAAAATATTCGTATCGTTCGAGTCATCTTGAGAGCTGCTGTCCGTTTTTGGACGTAACTCGGGCTGTAGGAGAGCTACAGAGCTCATACGCACAGAAACTGATTCGGAATGATCAGGCTGAACCGCGTGCGTGTGCTGTGTTTTTGTGGATGCCTCTTCGCTCTCCGGGTTTTGGACACTACCAAGTACCTCGTAGAGCTCTTCATCGATGAGCTAGAGAATTCCGGCGCGGGGTGGAGCTAGTTGGCCGACCCGGCCGGGGCGTACAATTCCCGGAGAGCTCTCTGAGAGCTAGAGGGTTTTAGATTAGAAGCCGGACGGTGGTGGTACCCGCTAGGAGCTCTCCACGGCGGGCCACGTCCGCCGCAGCACCTCGCCCGAGCCGGCAGCTGGTTCGGGGGCGCTTTCCACGCGTGCCTGCACGCGTGCAGGCACGCGTGTCCTGGCAGCGCTTCAGAAGCGCTGCAGGGGAGTTCCCCAGAGCTCTCTAGGAAAGATTTCCTTCCCCGACGGTCTCTTCGCTCTCCGGGTTCTGGGACGCTACCAAGTGTGGTAACCTGGGATCGGTTTTTCGAAGATTGTGAAAGATTTTGAAATTCGTTGTGGAAATCTGGATTCTTATTCTTGCAGTGAATCATGGCGCGCTCGATGGTGCAATTCTTAAGGCTCTAGCTGTATCATTTCTATCAAAGACTAGGAGGAATCGACATTGCGCAAAACCCAGAAACAACATTTCTCGAGTTTTCAATTAATATCTACAGCTAACGCATGATGAAGCTCTTTTCATGTGTTCTGAGCAACGCCGCGCAAGAGAAAGAGCTCTACGAGGCTCCCGGCGGTAACCTGGTGGTTGACGGATTACCGCCGGCTCCCAGTTGTGAGACATTTTGAAATTTCTTTTGCCAATCCAGATTTTTATTCTCTGCAGTGCATGGCGCGTTCGATGGTGAAATACCTCGTAGCTCTTCGCAGCGATCAGCTAGAGAAAATCCGGCGCGGGATGAAGCTAGTTGGCCCCCGCCCAGGCGGACAAAGTGATAAATGTTGGTCGGTTTTGCTAAGATTTGAGCGATATTTGACCATTTATTTCGAGAAAGCAGACTTTACGCTGAGCATTTGCATATAAGCTTTCTTCTGAGAGCAGCTCAGCTGTCCTCATGCATTTTATCATGAGTTGACTGCCCGGAAACGAGCTACATGAACATCGAGAAATTCCTAAAATCAAGATTTCATGAAGTGATCATATTACTTCCTTCGATTCTGAGCACTCTTACCAGTGTAAGGAGCTCTACGAGGTTCCCGGCGGTGACCAGGTTGACGGTTCACCGCCGGCGCCAGTTCCCAGGGCTCTAGCTCCATGATTCTGATCAAAAGACTAGGAGGAATCGATGTTCTGTAAAACCCGAAAACAACATGTTCTCAGTTTTTGAAACTTATATCACCAAATCACTTCTCCTTTATCTGGGAACTGATCTTCTCTTTCCAGAGCTCTACGAGGGTCCCGGCGGTATTCTGGTTGACGGTTTACCGCCGGCTCCCTTTTGTTCTCGAAATTCAAAAATTCGTTTGCGCTCTAGTACTTCTTCCCGTGAAATTCGATCTTATCCCCGCTCGCTGTCTTGATCTCAGCTCGATCAGGTACCTTTTACTGCCAAAAGTACTCGGCGGAATCCGAGCTGGGTCCGCAAACTATTTGTATTCCTCGAGTCATCTTCACAGGTGCTGTCAGTTTTCTGCACTGGCGCCGGCGGTGAACTGTCGACCTGGTTACCGCAGACAGCTCTTTGGAGCATTTGTAGAAACACGTCGAATTTCTATTTTTGGTTGTCAACTTCATGTCGGGTGCTCCAAATTTTTCGATAGTAAAACTGGCTCTAGAGAGCTGAGCTGCTCAATGCTCGGCGCAGAAAACTCTTTTCTCAAGATGAACTGGGAACCGGCGGTAAACCGTCAACCAGGTTACCGCCATAGCTCTTTTCTCACACGGCGCTTCTCGGTATACATGAAGAAAAGACTTGAAAAACTCGAAATATCACGTTTTCCTGTTTTTATCCAACGTCGGTTCCCCCAAGTGTTTTGATAGTAATACTGCAGCTACGGACCTGAGAATTTCACTGGCAGACGCGGCATAACCCACTACAGGTACGAAAAATCTGGTTCCTTTAAAAAATGTTCAAATAGTTTTCAAATCTTAGCAAACCCGACCCAAAGTTGTCAGATTGTCCATTCTGGCCGGTCGATCAACTGGGAACCGGCGGTAAACCATCAACCAGGTTACCGCCAGAGCCCTCGTAGAGCTCTTTTCTCGCACGGCTCTCCTCGGTACAGATGAAGAGAGCGTCTGGAGCAAGACCCGAAAAAAAATCAAAACAAAAAAAAAGTGTTTATGTGTTTATCGAAAGATGATTCCGCCAAGTGTTTTGATAGCAATACTGCACCTACAGACCTGAAAATTTGACTGGCGGACGCGACATAACCCACTACAGGTGCGAAAAATCTGGTTTCTCAAAATGAATTGTCAAATATCTTTCAAATATTCACAAAACCGACCGAAAGTTACCATTTTGTCCTTTCTGGTTGGGTCGGCCAACTAGCTCCACCCTGCGCCGGAATTCCTCTAGCTCATCGATGACGAAGAGCTCTACGAGGTACTAGCTCCACCCCGCGCCGGACTTCCTCTAGCTCATCGATGTCGAAGAGCTCTACGAGGCACGATGAAATATATTTTAACTGGCGCCGGCGGTGAACCGTCAACCTAGTCACCGCCGGGAACCTCGTAGAGCTCCTTACAGGCACGCAAGTGCTCAGAATCGAAGCAGACAGCTTCTCGCGGCCTTTCTCGAAAAGCATCAACCTTCCATTTTTCGATGTCACTCCGATGTCGGTTCCCGCCCATTCTCGGATAGTAAAACTCTCTCCAGAGAGCTGAGCTGCTCTGAGAATAAAGTTTAGATACAAATGCTACGCGTAAAATTCTGCTTTCTCAAAATAAAATGTGAAAATATCTTTCAAATATTCGCAAAACCACCCAAAAGTTACCACTTTGTCCGTTCTGGTCGGGTCGACCAACTGGCGCCGGCGGTGAACCGTCAACCTGGTTTTTTGGGTTTTCGGACCGATGCTCCAGCTGGGTCAACTGGCGGCCAGAATCTGCTGCGCCAAATGCACAACAGCGCTAGTAAGCGCCTCAGCAGCACTAAGTTCGGCGTCGGTTATCGTAGCACCCTCTAGGCACCACGCGACTTCGCACACATCCCTCCAAACGAGAGGCATATTAGAGGACACGGAGTAGGGGGAGGAGGAGGGGAGAGGAGAACACGAGACACTCTTATTACAATCATATCTGTGATTGATGAAACCCACTTGAAGCCAAAAGCCGCACCCCGTCCCTTTGCTGCAAACTCCCCCATCGTATCCACCACGACAGGCGATAGGTTGTAGAAAGTCCTCAAAGCTAAACATGTACTCATATTGGTTGTAGAAGCAGTGGCCCTCGCGGGCCAAATGTGTAAGTTCATCAGCTCGTGTGTTATCTTCCCTGAATTCATGCCTATATAAGTCTTTCCCCAATCCAGAACTTCGAATGCCCAGATCCCCCGCAGCTCGATCTAGAACGTTAATACATCGGTCCACACGTCTCTGGTATTGTTTGTTGTCGCATCGCCATCGTCCCGTCAACCAGTTATTCACAAGTAAACTATCCCCTTTGATTTCTACCCCGAATCCTGGACTTACAATGTCCCACACCGTCTGCCTCTCGTTGATAATCGCCAGCCTCTTAGCAAGTTTTTGTGTATCTTTCTCACTCGGTACACGCTCAGTATCCCCCACCATCTCGGGAGGTGTATAGTACGCCGCTGTGCCCTTCCAGTTCTGAACAAAATACAGGAATACCTTTGGTTTATCGTACATGCACAAAAGATTCTGCCACATCTCCAGGAAAGAACGATAGCTCGTCTCGACACTCGACCACCAGGAGCTGCCATATGTAAGAATGTATGGATACTGCCAGCTACGCTGGCCCACTCTCTCTGGGCCAGCTCTCAACCTCTTGATCGTGGATGCCTGAGTACGGTTCCCGTGTAGTCGGCAACATTCTGCCATAATGTCCCTGCGCGTAGTCCACTCAACATTGTACATGAGCAATCCCCTTCTGCTGTCCACGAAAGCTCTGTTATCAGGACTGCAGTGATCAATATCATGACCTGGCAGGGAGAGTGTGGGCAGTAGAGCCGCCGACCCACTCCCTGAATCAATATTCTCAGAAGCCAAAGAATCACCACCAAACCCTTGTCGTAGTCCCTGCAGTCGTCGTCTTTTCAAGGTCTGCCTGTTGAAGCTGGCGTCCTGGGTCGCAATGTGCCTGGCGAGCTCCTGTGAAACATCCTCCAGCCTATCACTCAATGCAATACTCTCAGCAACAACTTGTGAGATGGCTCCCGCGAAAGATTGCGAGGGTGTATCAGCAAAGCGTACTCTCTTCTGGGAAGGCCCAGGATCAGCACCAAACGTGGCGACGTGTGCCTGGGGTGTTCCCTCGCATTCGGGGCTTCCCCAGGACTTGCGCCCTGACGCCTCCTGCAAAATTTGGCGACGTTGCCTGAGGTGTTCCCTCGCACTCGGGGCTTCCTCAGGACTTGCGCTCTGACGCCGTTGAACATGTCGACGGTGACAATCTGACAAGATATACTCCTTGATACTTCTCATCATCGTCCAGCTCTTCCAAGCAATCATCTGTACAGCTGATGGGAAATTGGCCTCAGCGAAATGCCGTCGCACCTTGTGGAGCATCTCAGGGCGCCAGACACCCCATGTTAGCGAAGACGGCTTGCGACGGCACCACATACGCAGCAGACACATGCCCTCAAAAGCATGTATGGTTCGCACCGCCTCAGCATCAAGCGTGAACATCTCTCCCGCATATAGCAGACGCGATTGGACCTGAGCTTGATAACGACGATATTTGTGTTTCAGCGGTACCGATCTGCACCCAAAATATGATATCTGAGCGAAAAAGGATCCTCTGGCGCATTTAAGTCGATGTGCTAGGTCCTCGTGTCCCTCGAGAAAGCTTTTGCAGACAACGCAGCCCAGAATGGAAAGCGACTCCACCGGTGTGAAGGCAACTCGTTGGTCTCCGACTTGGGCCAGAATCGGCGTAGGGTCCTGGGTCCCGCATACGAGTATCTGCAAGGATGATGACTTCCAACTCATTCCCCAGTCTGCTAAAGCAACGGTGAAAACATCAACGATCTTCTGGATTTCCTTAGCATTCCTCCCCACAAGGTACAGATTATCAGCCCAAAGCGCATGGTTGTACGTGTGGTAGGTAGCGGGGTTGTGGGGGTCGGGGATCTCGTACCCTATGTTCTGAGCGTCCAGAGAGGCAACTACAGAGGCCCACATGGCGATAACCACGATGTTGAAGGCTAGCGGGCTCTCAGTCCCGCCCGTCCTCAAGCTCTTATCCCAAGACACCCCATCCAGTTGGATCCCTTCGAAGACGATGGTGCAATTTGTAATAGCGAGCGGCTCAATAAGTGCATATTGTAAACGTGCTGGGATCTCTAGTTTATCCATTGCGCGTGCAAGCATACTGAGCGTGACATTGTCGAATGCTCGTGCAATATCTGCCGATGCAATATGTGCGCTCTGATCTTTGCCCCATATAGAAGCGTGCTGTGCAATACCTTTAAGTGCGGCCGCGATCTCCCATGTATGCCGTCCCCCTGCAAAGCCGTAGATTCCCAACTTACTTTTCCAGAGAGCCAGCCTGTCCTCAATAAGAATAGTAACTGCCGTGAGGTACCACTTGCCTAGAGTGTTGGAAATTATCAAGTTCCTGGTGTCATCCAGGGACTCCATGTTGGACATCTTCGGCATGAGATTCAAATACACATCACACCATGAGCTGGGAGTGCGTCGACGACCCGAATATATCTCCTGAAACACAGAAGTGATCCTGCGCATCGAGCGCCATGGCAGAACTTTGAGTAACTCAATGCTGACACCATCGGGTCCACAAGCTTTGCCGCTACGAAGGCGAGCGCGGGCTCGATATATGACGGAAGGCGTGAGTGTGGGGCCAACTGCTTGGCTGTCAAGTGCTGCGCGACGGAGACGTGTAACAAGTTGTGCATTACGCTCACGCTCAGCAGGACATGTCATGGTACGTACAGCATGTGCATGCACCTCCTCCTCCCAGGCCTCCCTGTCCTCCGTGACGATACCATCCACCTTCAATTTACGAACTCTCGTCCTCTTCCCCCTCCTAGTCGGTGCTACTGAATATTCAGCTTTCTGTCGATTGTATTCGTCTTGCAATGGTCGGAGTTGCCGTCTAAGTTCACGCTGTGCTTGCCGATTGCCTTTATGTTCACGAACTTGCTTTTCAAGTAGGGCATGCTGTGGGGTCCTCGCAGGGGGTGACCTCTGGTGTCCAGGAGCACTCAGCAGGGGCAGGGCGTGTTCACGAATTGTTTTTGCCATCTCCTCTGGGCCTACTACAGGTACCTGGATATCCACCAAAGCTCGAAACATATCCTCCTCCCTGTGGCTCTCGAACTGCTTATGGGCACTATGATGCCTAGGTGCAGGACGGTAACGTGATGTAGGCTTCGCTGCAACATTCATCTCAACACGAACGAGAGCGTGGTCGCTGAATCGGCTGTCGTGAGCCTCATACAACATGTCCACTCTACCATCTACAATCATGTCAGACCAACTGGTGGGCACCATGATGTAATCAAGCACACGGGGAGCCGTCTGCCTGCCTAAAGGTTCAAAAGTAGGCACCCTCCGAGTCCCTAGTGTATTTGTCGCGCAGAGCCGCATCCGCTGCATGAAGCCCTCCATCTCCTCCCTCATGTGATCTTCCCTCCACCTCCTCTGTTCATGATCCCCTTTCACACCATACCCTCTATGCATAGCAATGGACAGAGCTTGGCCTGTGTGGATCCCGAACCTGGTCTCAAGTCCAGGCGTCAGCTCCACTTGGCAGTCTCCCGCCAGCACAAGTCTGTATTCAGACCCATTCTTCGAACAAAAGTGTGCAAACGTCTGCCTAATATAACCAAGCATACTCTTCTGAACATCAAGTGCATCATCACGATCGCAGTGCGGGAAATACGCCGACACCAAGAAAACACACGGGCGCCTAAACACAAGTATTGAAATACGGTCTGTTGAAAAACTGGCTTTGATATTATGACGTTGTTGCCCTCTGATCACAACGCCAGCCTGCTTGCAAGTAGAGAGATAAGACTCCCATCCCAACTTTCTAAAACTGATCGAATTATGTGAGAGGTTCTGGCACTCCTGCAGACACACGATATTCACCCCCAGTGTAGACAGCAGGCGCATGCAACTAAATCCCCTGTCCTGACTCTTGCCGATCTTATTCACATTCAAAGTCCCAAGCTGCATGAGTAGGGAGTCAGGCAACCCACTCTTAGGACCCGTTGAGCCCCGTCAACGACTTGAATTGAGAGCGGCCGTGAAATCGTCATACGTGCATGTGATATTTGTGTTGTGTTTAATCGTGCCATCCCATATGTCACGATGTACTTCCCAGTTGCCCGTCGTCACCTTGAATACGGCAACCTCAACCGGTCTACGACTCGCATCGGCAGGCTTCGTCCAGATCGTACTCGTACCATTGCCCGACCCCGTCTCGGCCTTGATATCCATCGCTGGGTTATTGCCTATCTTCTCACGCCATGTACCGTAGAATCTACCGCATGCCGAGATGTGATCCTTCTTCCATGGAGGTGCTTCCAAGCGAACTCTGACTGTTGCTGGGGTGGCTGTCATATTCGCGAACATGCTGGCACGTGTGGGTGGGCTCCGTGCCGTCTGCTGTGGCGTGCGGGTGTTGTCAGGCGTGAAGGCATCTTCGAGAAGTTGCTTGATCTCCCAGAAAACTGAATCTTCTGTGCCCGCAGTGAACTTCATCTTCACCGAGCTCAGCATCATGCGACTGCCGTTCAAGCGTAGGGTTCCCATCGCATCGAATCGACTATCGATCTCGTTGGGGAGTATTGACCTGATATTAGTAATGAGCTGAGCGGCATCCGAATCCCTCATCATCGACTGTGAACGCTGAAGTGTTGACCCATTCCATTGTGTCCATCCAGTGAGCTCGACAAAGCTACGATGCCAAGAGAGCCTCTGTCCTCCCCCTCCTCCCAAAGGATTGGCACCAGGGCCAGTACCGAAACCTCCAGAGGTGGATGCGCTGGCAGTGCTTGGTGGATTCGAACGGAGATCCTTCATCTGACGCTCTAGGTCACTCATGCGTTTGTCCTGCACCTCCTGATGGGTAGAAATGCGTGCAATATCAGCTTTCATCATTCCCTGCTCGGCTGCTGCTACCGCCTGACCTGCCATGATTTCTTTGTGAAAGTTTTGCATCCATCCAGGCGCCTCGCTCGCTGTGGACAAGCTGGCCGCCTTGGCTGCCTCAAGAGACTGGCGTGCCTGTGCAAGCGCATCCTGATATGCTCGTCCCTCCCCATCACGTCCCTCTGCCCCGCAATGACGAACTTGCCTCTGAAAATCCTCTCCTGCTCCCATGACTGCATCCCCTCCTCCAGGCATGTTGGCAGCAATATTGGCCATATCTTCAGAGTCTGGGAACCCCCACCTTTGAAGAAAAGCACGATCTTGTAACACTTCACTCGCACGTTTGAAACTGTGGCGTGAAGTCCCGAAATATTGATCCAAATCAACAGAAGGTCTGTCCAAGGAAGGACCCTGTCTACGGCACCACTGTGATGTTGTCTCTCCCCAATGTTCGAGACCACACTGCCGACGAAAGACAACTTGTGAATCCCAGGAGTCTTCCGTCCTGAGTCGTCCAGATCGTACTCTCACGATAACAATGAAACAAGTATGCAAGATGTACGGTACTCAGGCAAAGACTACTCTGAGGCACCGTGTACAGTAAGTGGAACAAAGAACGCCTTACTGCACAATGCAGCTCGAGACGAGGGGGACCCCAGCGGTGAGACCAGGCCAAGCGGGAGGTAAGCTCCGCTCAACCTGGTCACCGCCGGGAACCTCGCAGAGCTCCTTGTACGCGTAAGAGTGCCCAGAATCGAAGCAGAGAACTTCGCACTAGATTTTTCTAAAATCTTCAATTCTCGATTTTACGTGTCAATCTGAGGTCAGGTCCCTCGCTTCGCTCGGGAGAATTCGTCGACGGAATAAGCTAAAAATTTCAGAGGTAACTTCTGTAAAATGAAGATTCAAACGAATGATTAGAACTGCAAAATCGGCTGAGCCAGGCCGCAGAAGGTATGGTCGCGTCTCTTTTCGAAACTGGCGCCGGCGGCGAAACGTCAACCTGGTCTTTTTTGCGCCTTTTGCGAAGGCCGGTTCGAGCTCCCATGGGAGCAGGCCTAAACACAAAGAACCTAACCAGCGAGGCTGCACAGGAAGACAGCGAAGCTGCAAAGATTGAAACAGAGGTGCATCAAACAGCGAAGCTGCACAGATATGCACAAGACTGCTAATACACGAGAAGACTACTAAGAATAGAAAGAGGGAAGCAAAGCAGTGCGAGACCATGCAGTAACGACATATAGCGATTACCGTCTCAGCACCACTGAAATTAAAAGCAGTGAGAGACCATACAGTAACCACTGGTTTATACAGCGATTACCGTTTCAACACCACTGAGACAAACACAAAACTAACAACTAGAATGACGAGTACACTTCAAAGCAAGGTCTTAAAGCGGTAAGATTATGCAGCGAAGCTGTAAAGAAGTGTGCCATCAACATATGTGTGTGCACAAATCAACAACTCCCGACAATAAACTCTCAGATGCAGCAAGTTCCGCCTGGGTGACAGCACAGTGGGAGGGGAGCATAAAAGCACGCTTTGCGACACCGAGCTGCCAACGCTTGGGAGGAAGGCCAGGGGGAAGAGAAGCAGGAGGCAAATTAGCAGAGATAAAGATGTCAATCACCCAACCGCATGATGTGCCTAACTCACATCTGCCACCATCAAAAGAGCCTCTCACCGCGTGTACACTATATTGACCCGAACGAATAGAAGAAAGTGTATCGAGATCCCACCGCACATCTAATGTAGTCAGCCCTTCTCTGGCCACGTGTGTCTCGTGGTCCGCCTCTGCGTTCCCCTCCCGATAGACCCATTTCCAGATATCACGGCCCGCCTCAGGACTGTAGATCTTGAACTGCTTACACACGGAGTACATAGTATTTTGCATGGCAGCTATTGTTTGGCTGTAAATTTCATTCAGGCGTCTGTTTTTTCCCGTCAGCCAACGTGTTACACACTGGATATCCCCCATCAATTCTAAGGCCAGCAATCCAGGGTTGATCCTCCAGTTAGTCTCATCATGATACAGAGCAGCAATCCTTTTGGCAACACGATCGTTTTCACGTTGTTGTTGAGCCTCCGTTTTGTTCTCCCCCTCCTCCTTCCAGCGGGTGCCTGAAATAGCATCTTTTATCAAGCAGAAATCCAATAGCTTGGGTAGATTAAGCTGCTGTAGCGTGTCCACTAAGAAGGTCTTCCAACCTAACTCCGTCCAACACATACTCTGATCCCAGTGGGGCCCCTGAGTGACCTCAAACACCGCGAACCAAGGCTGGAGACTCTGCATAACCCGATGCGGACGCCGACGAGAAAGAACACGACCGCGGACACCAGCAGCACGAACCATGGCATCACGATGTGTGGTGTACTCTCCAGACGCATGCAACATACACAGCGCGCTCTGCATAGATGCGGTGGCCCACTTATGTGCAAAGCTCTGGCGTGCTCGTTTACGAGGAGGCTCCGAGATCGGTTGCGACGAGGTCTGGGATGGCCCCTCCCGACGCTGGCGAACGTTGCGATACATGTCAGAGATCAACTTCCGACGATTTTGCCCAGGAGCGGGGGTGGGAGGGACGGGCGAGTCACACAGTACATGAGGCAACTCAGGTTCACGAGATAATCTTCCTTGGCTGAGGTCGTCACGATCAGGCTGAGCAAGATTACCGAAAGCCGCGCATACAACATGCTTCGCAAACATGCACTGCCGATACAAGGTGAGCTGCACAAGTGAAGGACGAGAAGAATTGAGCAACAACATACGTGCACGCCTGATCCGAGAGCTCCAGTAGTCACCCCACGTCTCGTTCACCCTCTTACGACGGCGACACATCGCGGAGATAAATGTCCCCTCCTCCTGGTGAATCACCGTCAGACTGTTCGCGTCACATGTGGTACCTTCAATACCATAGAGGAAGCAGGAGCGAACTCGAGCGTCGTACCGTGCAAGCTTTCGGCCCATGGGTATGACGGCGCTCGTATAGAAAGCAGCATCATTCCAAAAACGCCGTCGTGCTTTCTTCAGTCGATGGAGTATATCTGCATGATCTGAGAACTCAATGTCCAGCAATGTGCCCAACACAATCGTCTGAGTGACCTGCGGAATAGTATACGAAATAGGCTCAGAGAAATGTGTGTGTTCCTGTGGCCTGTAGACCTCATCTTTGGGATTGTGAGACTTCTCCTCGTCGCCTAAAGACACAGTGATATGAAGTGCACTGGGAGGTCCAGGACAACCACAGGCAAGATATTCTAAGGAGCTCTCCTTCCACCTAAATCCGTGTCGGTGGATCGCAATGGACAGGTCAGTGAGCATGGCCAACATGTCTGTCCGACGGGATGCAACCAAGATAACGTTGTCGGCCCAGAGCCAATGATTGACCAGCAACTCAGAAGCTTCAGGAGAAAGCTGCACCCCATAGCCACGGTCACGCCACCGTGTGATAATGGGCCCCAATATGCACAAAAATTTCGCCACCCATAGTGCAGGAGCCTCCATGGAGCCCGTACGTATACAGGTGTCCCAAGATGTAGACCATGTTGTCTAAGAGCCTCCTCCCACTTACTAACGTCCTGTGTCAGCTCCCCCTCGATCATCATCTGTGTGGCTTTCGGCTTACGTCGAACCCCCTCCCGTAGTCGATACAACAACCGGGCACGCTCAATATCTCAACAAACCCTCCTCCACTGCTTCAGGCTGTTTTTTATACACCTCCTTCTCCACCTCCTCCCTCTTGTACTCCCGCCTAATCCTGTAGCGCTCCTCCTTAATCCTCAGCTGGTCCTCTGAGAGCTTCGGGAACCCAGAAGATTGTCTACCAGCATTTCGGGAAAGGTCCAAGGTCTCGTGGGCACCCTCAAAGACGGCCGTAGTCATGAGCTCTATGGGGTTAGCCTCAAGGTCCTCGGAGAGCGCCGCGAAGCGGTTGAACTGGCACACGGAGCGCTCCAAGCAAGCCATTTGGTGAACCTCCGAGCCCGCCTGCAGCTTCCACCGAGCAAGTGAGGGTCGAGTACGAGGACGCAATTTAGCCTGATGATCTGGAAGTCGGAGCTGGAGCAACTTATGATCACTGAATGTCATCTCACGCGCACGTGTATGCACAACATCAGATGGCAAGACCCATGAACAGCAGACCTCTGGAACCTGCCAATCCGTCGGGATAGTAGTCATATACATGCTCATATTTACGTGTGCAGGTGCGCGCTTGCCGTAGGTGTTCGCAAGACGGAGCTTCAGGGCACCCATGGTTTTCAAAAGGGCACCTGGTCACGCATGATGTCCGCACTCCCCTCCTTGGCCTTCCTCCTAGACTTGGTCTTGGGTCCCTCCACCGCCTCCCCCGTCACGAGTATCCTATCAACAGTCTGATTTGGGTACACTTCCACGTTGGCATCGACCTGGAACACAAGATCACGAATGGAATACTTCTTTTTTGCAGCAAGAACTTTGGATGTCAGATCTGACAGCACGCTGGTGTACTGGGCGAAACTAGCGTAGTGGCCTTCTGTTGATCCCCGAGGCTCACCATTATCACCAAGCTCACTCTCACGATGTGGAAGGTAAGCAGATACGAAGATAAGGTGACGAAATACAATTGCAACCCAACGACCACCAGAGATGCTGTCGAGGAAGAGGTGCTTCCAAGAACCACGGTACAAGACTGCAGCCCGCCTGGACTCCGAGTACCTAGAGTCCCACCCCACGTCCTCAACCTCAACATCATTCAAATGCTGGCATTCCTGAAGAGCAACAATAGAGAGATCACGATCAGCAAGATAGCGCATGCACTCGGAGGTGTGCGTCCCCAACCTCCGTGTATTCCAACCTCCGCACAGGGCTGGGCACCGTCGCTGAGTACTGTTTAGAGCGACTTCCCACACTGAGCCGTCGATCCCCGTGTCAACTTCCTTCAACTTCTCAGCCGAGATCTTCCAACCAAGCGTATCCGTCCACACACCGATACATACAGGAGCCGAAGGAGGGGATTGTTGGGCATACATCCACGCTTTCGCTGGACCCTCGGCCTCGAAGAGAACCTGGGCCTGCTGCACCGACGTACGTTTGTGAAACTGCGCCGTAGCCTTACGTGTCTCCCAAACTCGCTTACGATCCTGCGGCGCTGGCTGCACAAGCCAACCCAAATACTGATCACGATAAGGTCCGAAAGCATTCTGACAAAGAAGATCGGGGATCTTATCCGACCAAGCTGTGCTCCACTCATTCCTGACCTCCCAGACCGTGTCTTTTGGCGTGCCATTCTTGAAATAGATCCTGAAGCGAGTCACTCCAAACTTATTGGAATCCAAATCCCGTTCAGTGCGTTCCTTATCGAAGATGCTGCCTTCCACCCCATCACGGGCACGCGATACAGCATACAACTTGGCAATCATATTACGTGCAGTGCTCACTGAAAGCTTGGCCTTGTCACGGTTCTCAATCTTCCGAGGACCACCCTTGCAAAAGCCCGAGATCTGAATCCAAGTCGGTACATGAGGCTCAAAGGGTCTCCGAAAGTCTCTGTTAATCGATGCTCGAGTCGACGATCCTGCTAACGAACCACTTTCGAATACATTGGACTGGGCGCTCATCTGCAACTGGATCTCACGAATCTGCTTGGCCTGGGACTCCTGAACCTCGCGGATCTCCTGAACAGATGAGGTTAGTGGGGCCACCTGGGCGGAGACCTGGGTCGTAATTTCACGTTTCATGTCGGCTGTGTTTGACTGGAGCATCTGTTGCATATCCTGGTTCATTGCCGAGAACTGGCTGCGCAGTAGCTCCGCAATGTCGACACTGACTCCCCCTCCACTACTGCCCGCAGCATAAGAGCCTCCTCCCCTCGCAGCAGCACCTACACCCTCCTGTCCCATGAGAGCCTCCTCCATCGAGTCTGGTATACCTTCGTTCGAAATGCTCGAAATGCCTCAATGTCAAAGAATACACACGTGTGCAAGAACAATAATGGAGAAAGCGCAAGCAGGCAGTACAAACAAGTACAAAGCGACGACAGCGGCCTATGCGTTGAAGTCAGTCCCACTTCTGATGCCAAACAGAGCTGGCCTCCAGCACCTATCATCTGTAGGCCAAGGAGAGAAGGTCGTCGCAGCCGACGAAGTACCCGAATTTATTGCACGGCCCGCCCGCGCGCACACGGCCGCCCAGGGGGCAGCCTGAGGAGACAGGCTTGAGGAAGCCCCGGGCGGGCCAGGCCACCGCTGAGATCCCCGAGGAGGGACAGCAGCAACCTGGTCACCGCCGGGAACCTCGTAGAGCTCCTTACACGCGTAAGAGAGCCTAGATTCAAAACAGACAGCTTATCGGAGCATTTCTAAGGAAACGTCGAAATTATATTTTTGGGTGTGAACTAGATGTCGGTTGCTCCTAATTTTTCGATAGTAGAACTGGTTCTAGATAGGTGAGCTGCTCTGGGAAAAAAAATTATATGCCGATGCTTGGCGTAAAAATCTGCTTCCTCAATATGAATTGTCAAATATCTTTCAAATTCTAGCAAAACCGACCAAAAGTTACCACTTTTTCTCTCTTCTGGTCCGGTCGACCAACCTGGGAACCGGCGGTACACCGACAACCAGGTTACCGCCGGTCACCTCGTAGAAGTCTTTTCTTGCACAGCGCTCCTCGGAACACATGAAGGAAGCTTCTGAAGCGAGAGCCGAAAAACTCGAAAAAAACACGATCTTCCGGTTTTCATCCAAAGTCGGTTCCTCCAAGTGATTTGATAGTAATACTGCACCTACGGACCTGAGAATTTGACTGGCAGACGCGGCATAACCCACTACAGGTGCGAAAAATCTGCTTTCTCAAAATGAATTGTCAAACTGGCGCCGGCGGTGAAACGTCAACCTGGTCACCGCCGGGAACCTCGTAGAGCTCCTTCCGCACGTGAGAGTGCTCAGAATCAAAAGAGAGAGCTTCTGGAAGCATTTCTCGAAAAAGCGAAATTGGTTTTTTCATGTCGACATGAAGATGGTTCCGCCAAGTGCTTTGATAGTAAAAGTGCGCCTACGGAGCTCATATTAAGACGCAGAGGCCCTCATAGTGGTCCACAGGTGCGAAAAATCCGCTTTCTCAAATTGAATGGTTGAAGATCTTTCAAATCTTAGCAAAACCGACGCAAAGTCGTCACATTGTCCGCCCGAGCCAGGTCGGCCAACTAGCTCCACCCGCGCCCGAATTACTCTAGATCGATAACGAAGAGCTCTACGAAGTATTTTGCCAACTAGCTCCACCCTGTCGCCGAACTGGGATCCGGCGGTAAACCGTCAACGCCGGGAGCCTCGTAGAGCTCTCTTCTCGTGCGGCGCTGCTCGAAGAACACAAAAAAAAAAGGTTTCTCAAGCGTGAAGAAAAAGGCTCGGGGGGGGGGGGGGGGGAAATCGGTTTACAATACGAATAGTTTTCTGCGAGTATCAGACTGTGTTCAGAGCTCTAGATGCTTCAGCCGAACGCACCCGATGCTCCTGGATCGATTTCTGTGCGTACAGCTCTGGTACAGCTCGAGTTAAGTACAGAACACCGACAGCACCTGTAAAGAGAACTTCAAGAATACGAAAAGCTTCGCGGACCTAGCTCGAGTAGCAGACTGAATTCAGACCTCTCGATGCAACAGACGGACGCGCCTACTGATACTGTTCGTTTATGTGCTTACCAGCTCTGTAACTCGTCTAAATCTTGAGCTAAGTAAGGGAAAACGACAGCACTTGCCAAATGCCTGGAAGAATACGAATAGGTTTGCCGACCTAGCTCGAGTAGCATACCGAGCTCAGACATCTAGATGGAATAAAGGAACGCGTCTGATGATTCTGAATCGGTTTCTGTGAGCACCAGCCTTGTAGCTCTCCCGCATCTCGAGTTTAGTGCCAAAACCGTTAACGCGTGTCAGGATGACTCGGAACAGAGTTCGTTCCCTCAAGTGTTTTGATAGTAATATTGCATCTACGGACCTGAGAATTTTACTGGCAGACGCGACATAACCCACTACACGTAAGAAAAATACCAGTTCTTGAAACGAATTTTCAAATTCTGCAGAAAGATACAAAGCTCTACCCTAAGTCGTCACATTGTCTCTTAAGGTCGGGTCGGCCAACTAGCTCTACCCTGCGCCCGAATCTCTTAGCTCATCTTGCCCAAGAGCCAACTGGCTCCACCCTATAGCTCTCAGAGAGCTCTCCGGAAATAATCCACTGCTCGGCGTAAAAATCTACTTTCTCAAAATGAATTGCACCTCGTAGAGCTCTTCGGCCAGATGAGCTAAGAAGAATTCGGGCGCAGGGTGGAGCTAGTTGGCCGACCGACCTTAAGAGAAAATGTGACGACTTGGAGTCGGTGTTTCATACTTGTGCAAAATTTGAAAATTTGTTTTAAGAACTGGTATTTTTACCACCTGTAGTGGGTTATGTCACGTCTGCCAGTTAAACTTTCAAGTCTGTAGCTGAAATATTACGTTGAAAACATTTGCTGGAACCGTGGGCCGTTTCGAGTCATCTTGACACGCGTTGACGGTTTTCTGTACGTAACTCAAGATTCAGGACAGCTACAGAGCTGATATTAACAGAAATCGATTCAGAATCATCAGGCGCGTTCGCCTGTCCCATCGAGAGGTCTGACCCCGGTCTGCTACTCGAGACATCTTGACAGGTGCTGTCGGTTTTCGGCACTTGATTTCAGGACTGCAATAGAGCTGATACTTACAAAAACCGAGACAGAATGATCAGGCGCGTTCGTCTGTTCCATCGAGATGTCTGAGCTCGGTCTGCTTCTTCAGCTAGGTCTGCGAAACTATTCCCACTATATCAACTAGTTATACGCTGCTAGTTTTTGAGGTTCGTTTTCTAGACTTAACTCGACCGATGAGCTGCGCACGAAAACGGAGCTCTACGAGGCTTCCGGGGTTTACCGCCGGATCCCAATCAAATATCTTCCAAATACCAGCAAAACCGACAAGTTATCACTTTGTCTCTTCTGGTCAGGTCGACCAACTAGCTCCACCCCGCGCAAGAATTCCTAGCTCACTTGGTAGCGTCCAAAACCCGGAGAACTTGGTAGCGTCCAAACCCGGATAGCGAACAGGCAACTGGCGCCGGCGGTGAACCGTCAACCCAGTCACCGTCGGGAACCTCGTAAAGCTCCTTACACTGGGCAGAGTGCTCAGAATCGAAGTAGAGCCACAATAAAGATTTTCCTAAAATCTTGATTTCAGATTCTTTCGATGTTCATATTGGCTCGGTTCCAGGACATCGGGAGAGCTCAGCTGCTGTTAGGGAGAAGTTTATACGCCAATGCTCGGCGTAAATATCTGCTCTCAAAATAAATTGTAACACTGGCGCCGGCATGGAATCGTCAACCTCGTCACTGCCGTGTAGAGCTCCTTGCACCCGTAAGAAAGCTGAGGATCGAAGCGGAAAGCTTCTGGGAGCTTTTCTAGAAAAACGTCAAATTCAAATTTTTGCGGTTCCACATCTTCTTTTCTGGCCGGGTCGACCAACAAGGAGCTGGCGGTAAACCGTCAACCAGATTACCGCCGGGAGCCTCCTAGAGCTTTTGCCTGGCGCTGCTCGTAACACGTGGGAAGCGTTCTTGAGAAAGACTTTAAAATTTGTGATTTGTATGGTTTCTCCAAATCGGTCCCCCAAGTGTTTTGTAATACTGCAGCAACGGACACCTGAGAATTGCACTGGCGGACGCGGCATAACCCACTACTGTTGCAAAAATACCCGTTCTCAAAACGAATGAATTCCTGCTCTAGCTCATCGATAACCTGGCGCCGGCGGCAAACCGTCAACCAGGTAACCGCCGGG
The DNA here is from genome assembly GCA_963575745.1 of Prorocentrum cordatum. Lineage (NCBI taxonomy): Eukaryota > Dinophyceae > Prorocentrales > Prorocentraceae > Prorocentrum > Prorocentrum cordatum. The sequence goes on from CAUYUJ010003986.1 coordinate 46,646, forward strand.
ACCCTCGTAGAGCTCATTCCTCGCACGGCGCTGCTCGGTACGCATGAAGGAAGGGTCACGACCCAAAACACTCGAAAAAATACATTTTTATGTTTTTATGCAAAGACGGTTGCTCCAAGTGTTTTGATAGTAACACTGCACCTACAGACCTAAAAAATTGATTGGCAGACGCGGCAAAACCAATTACAGCTGCGAAAAATCTGCTGTCTCAAAATGAATGGTGAAATATCTTTCAAATCTTAGCAAAACCGACCAAAAGTCGTCACATTGTCCGCCCGGGCCGGGTCGGCGAACTAGCTCCACCCCGCGCCGGAATTCCTCTAGCTCATCGATAACGAAGAGCTCTACGAGGCACTGGCGCTGGCGGTGAACCGTCAACCTGGTCACCGCCAGGAACCTCGGAGAGCTCCTTGCACGCGTGAGATTGCTGAGAATCGAAAGAGACAGCTGCTGAAATTTCTGGAAAATCAAAGTTAATATTTTTTCATGTCGACATGAAGTTGGTTCCGCCAAATATTTTGATAGTGGAAGTGTGCCTACAGAGCTCATATTAAGATGCAGAGGCTCTCATAGTAGTCTACAGGTGCGAAGAAATCTGGTTTCTTAAAATAAATGGTCAAATATCTTTCAAATCTTAGCGAAACCGACCCAAAGTTGTCACATTCTCCTTTCTGGCCGGGCGTCAACCTAGTCTTTGCGGTCTTTGCGATCGACTATGCGGGCCGTCAGGCCCAGTCGCTGGAAGGGAAAAGGGCGGCATACAGAGTCAGGCAGACACCCACCACTCTCTGAGCGGAAGTGGGCACATGCGAAACTCAAAATTCCGAACAAAGTGAAAAGCACGCGGAGCTCTTACCAACATGCGCGCATGCCCGACACACACACACAGCATGGCAAGAGTCAACGCAAACACAAAGTCCGAAGTATGTCGAAACCTCAGAGACACATCAATTTTGCGACAACCGACCGTGTTACAATATTTCCATCAAAGAAACAACATACACAAACCAAACAATGTAAGAGAATAGTGATGCTGATCGGACCCATCTCAGATGGCAGGCCCGAGCACGACGCATACGCTGGAAACCTCGTAGAGCTCCTTTCCGGCACAAAGGTGCTAAGAATTGAAGCAGACAGCTTCTCGCGGCCTTTCTCGACAAACATCAACTTTCTATGTACAAATCTGCTTTCTGATAATTGTCAAATATCTGTCAAATATTCGCAAAACTACCCAAAAGGTACCACTGGCACCGGCGGTGGAACGTCGGGAACGTCGTAGAGCTGCTTCCACGCGTGAGAACATTGTTTTTTTTTTATCTCGACATAAAGTGGTTTCCGCGAAGTGTTTTGATAGTTAAAGTGCGCCTACAGAGCTCATAACTGGCACCGGCGGTGAACTGTCAATCTGGTCACCGCCGGGAACCTCGTAGACCTCCTTCGTGCTTGGAGCCAAAGAACAGAGCTTCTGGAGGCATTTCTCAAAAATTTGAACATTGATGTTTCCATGTCGACAGAAAGTTGGTTCCGCCAAGAAGCGAGAGCCGAAAAACTCAAAAAAACACGATTTTTCTGTTTTTATCCAAGGTCGGTTCCTCTAATGTTTTCACAGTAATACTGCACCTTGACAAGCAGACACGGCATAAACCCTTCCCTCCTTCATGCCTGGTCAGCGAAAGAGCTTATCAGATAACTCAGAAAAACGTATTTTTTGTGTCGATAAAAAGTTGGTTCCTCCAAGTGTTTTGACAATGATACTGCCCCTGGAGCCAGAAACATTTTCCAGCAGATGCGCCACTGCTTACTACAGGGAATAAAAATCTCACTTCTCAAAACGAGCTTCAAAATTCGGCATAAAGTGAAAAGAACTGACCCCAGGTCACCACATCGTCTCTTTTGGTCGTGCCCGCCAAATAGCTCCACGCTCTGCTCGAATTCATCTTAGCTCTTTGCCAAAGAGCTCTACGAGGTACTTGGTAAAGTCCACTTGCTAATGTGCACTTGGTAGTGTCCATGGCGCCGGCGGTGAACCGTCAACCTAGTCACCGCCGGAAACCTCGTAGAGCTCCTTTCGCACGTAAGAGTGCTCAGAATCAGAAGAGAGAGCTTCTGGAAGCATTTCTCGAAAAAGGCAAAATTGATTTTTTCATGTCGACATAAAGTTGATTCCCCCAAGTGTTTTGATAGTAAACGCGCCTACGGAGCTAATATTACGACGCAGAGGCCCTCACACTCGTCTACACGCGAAAAATCTGCTTTCTCACAATGAATTGTCAAATATCTTTGAAATCTAAGCAAAGCCGACCCAAAGTCACCACTTTGTCCTTCTGGTCGGGTCGACCAACTAGCTCCAGCCCGCGCCGGAATTCCCCTAGCTCCTCCATAACGAAGAGCTCTACGAGGTACTGGAACCGGCTTTTCTCGCACGGCGCTCCTCGGTACATATGCAGGAAAATTCTGGAGCAAGACCCCAAAAACTCGAAAAAACACGTTGTATGTTTACATCAAAAGACAGTTCCACCGAGTGTTTTTATCCAATAGTTTTGCGCACCTAGCTCGGGTAGCAGACCGAGTTCAGACCTCTCGGTGGAACAAGCGCACGCGCCAAATGATACAATCATTCCATGTGCGTACCAGCTCTGTGGCAATTCTGAATCGTGTGTTCAGTAAAGAAAACCGACAGCACTCGTCAAAATCACTCGAAGAATACGAATAGGTTTGTGGACCTAGCTCGAGAACCAGACCGAGTTCAGAGCTCTAGATGGACAGACAAACGCGCCTCATAATTTCCAATCGGTTCCCGTAAGTGTCAGCTCTGTAGCTGTCCTGAAACTCGAGATAAGTATAGAAAACCGTCGATGCGTGTCAAGATGACTCGAAACGGCCGTCGGTTCCAGCAAGTGTTTTGATAGTAATATTGCAGCTACGGACCTCAGAATTTAACTGGCATCCGCGGCATAACCCACTACACGTGAAAAAAAAACCGGTTCGCAAAACGATTCTTTAAATTTTTCGCAAAGATTGAAAAACTGGGCGCCGGCGGTAAACCGTCAACCTTTCTTACCGCCGGGGGACTCGTAGAGCTTCCTGACAATATATAATGTCGAAAACAAATTGCAGAGAACGAAGAGTTTCACAGCCCAGGCGATTTCAGACCTCTCGATGCAACAGCCGAACGCCCCCGAGGCTTCTGGATTGTCTTCTGTACGAGCTCTGTAGCTCTCCTACAGCCCGAGTTACGTGCGTAAATCGACAGCAACCCTGAAGATGACTCGAACAATACGAATAGTTTGGCAAACCTAGCTCGAGTATCAGACCAAGTTTAGGCCTCTGAATGCGACAGGCGGACGCGTCTGATGTCTCCGAATCGATTCCTGTGATTACCAGCCCTGCAGCCCCCCTACAGCCCGAGTTAAGTGCAGAAAACCGACAGCATCTCAGGATGACTCGAACAATACGAATAGTTTTGCGGACCTAGTTCGGGCAGCAGACCGAGTTCCAGGCTCTGGATTCGAAAGGTGGACACGCCTGATGTCTTCGAATCGATTCCTGTGACTACCAGCACTGTAGCCCCCCACAACCCGAGTTCAGTACAGAAACCGACAGCACCTCTTAAGATTACTCGAACAATACGAATAGTTTCGCGATTCTAGAGCGGGCAGCAGACCGAGTTCAGAGCTCTGAATTCAACAGACAACCGCGACTCATGACTCTGAATTGGTGTCTATTAGTATTAGCTCTGTAGCTATTATATAGCTCGAGTTAAGTACAGAAAACCGAGAGCGCATGTCAAGATGACTCGAATAATACGAATAGGTTTGCGGACCTAGCTCGGCTAGCAGACCGAGTTCAGACCTCTAGATGCAACAGACGAACGCGCCTGATCATTCTGAATCGATAAGGTGTGCTTACCAGCTCTGTAGCTGTCCTATGTCTCGAGTTAAGTCCAATACCGACAGCGCGTATCAAGATGACTCGAAACGGCCGATCCCGCCTGGACGCTTTGTGGCAGTAAAAGATACCCGATCGAGCTGAGATCAAGATGGCGAGCGGGAATGAGATCGAATATCACGGGAAAAAACTACTAGAGCTCTAACGAATGGTTGAATTTCGAAAACAAAATTTTCAACCGACCAAAATTCCTCAAAATGTCCGTCGAGATTTTTCTTGCCAACTAGCTCTCCAGCGCCCCGGAATTACTGGGCGCCGGCGGTAAACCGTCAACCTTTCTTACCGCCGGGGGACTCGTAGAGCTTCCTGACAATATATAATGTCGAAAACAAATTGCAGAGAACGAAGAGTTTTTCAGCCCAAGCGATTTCAGACCTCTCGATGCAACAGCCGAACGGCCCCGATGCTTCTGGATTGTCTTCTGTACGAGCTCTGTAGCTCTCCTACAGCCCGAGTTACGTGCGTGAATCGACAGCAACCCTGAAGATGACTCGAACAATACGAATAGTTTGGCAAAACTAGCTCGAGTATCAGACCAAGCTTAGGCCTCTGAATGCGACAGGCGGACGCGTCTGATGTCTCCGAATCGATTCCTGTGATTACCAGCCCTGCAGCCCCCCTACAGCCCGAGTTACGTGCAGAAAACCGACAGCATCTCAGGATGACTCGAACAATACGAATAGTTTTGCGGACCTAGTTCGGGCAGCAGACCGAGTTCCAGACTCTGGATTCGAAAGGTGGACACGCCTGATGTCTTCGAATCGATTCCTGTGACTACCAGCACTGTAGCCCCCCACAACCCGAGTTAAGTACAGAAACCGACAGCACCTCTCAAGATGACTCGAACAATACGAATAGTTTCGCGATTCTAGAGCGGGCAGCAGACCGAGTTCAGAGCTCTGAATTCAACAGACAACCGCGACTCATGACTCTGAAGTTGTGTCTATAAGTATTAGCTCTGTAGCTGTTATATAGCTCAAGTTAAGTACAGAAAACCGAGAGCGCCTGTCATGATGACTCGAATAATACGAATAGGTTTGCGGACCTAGCTCGGCTAGCAGACCGAGTTCAGACCTCTAGATGCAACAGACGAACGCGTCTGATCATTCTGAATCGATAAGGTGTGCTTACCAGCTCTGTAGCTGTCCTATGTCTCGAGTTAAGCCCAATATACCGACAGCGCGTATCAAGATGACTCGAAATGGCCGATCCCGCCTGGACGCTTGTTGGCAGTAAAAGATACCCGATCGAGCTGAGATCAAGATGGCGAGCGGGAATGAGATCGAATATCACGGAAAAAATACTAGAGCTCTAACGAATGGTTGAATTTCGGGAACAAAATTTTCAACAAACCAAAATTCCTCAAAAGGTCCGTCGAGATTTTCTTGCCAACTGGGCGCCGGCGGTAAACCGTCAACCTTTCTTACCGCCGGGGGACTCGTAGAGCTTCCTGACACTATATAATGTGGAATAAAATTGTTGAGAACGAAAGATTTTTCAGCCCAAGCGATTTCAGACCTCCCGATGCAACAGCCGAACGCCCCCGATACTTCAGGATTGTCTTTTGTACGAGCTCTGTAGCCCTCCTTCAGCCCAGTAACGTGCGTAAATCGGCAGCACCTCTCAAGATGAATCGAACAATACGAATAGTTTGGCAAAGCTAGCTCGAGTATCAGACCGATTCCAGACCTCTGAATGCGACAGGCGGACGCGTCTGATGTCTTCGAATCGATGCTTGTGATTACCAGCCCTGCAGCCCATCTACAGCCCGAGTTGAGTGAGAAAACCGACAGCACCTCTCAGGATGACTCGAACAATACGAATAGTTTTGCGAACCTAGTTCGGGCAGCAGACCGAGTTCCGAGCTCTGGATTCGACAGGTGGACGCGCCTGATGTCTTCAAACCGATTCCTGTGACTGCGAGCACTGTAGCTCCCTACAGCCCGAGTTGAGTACAGAGACCCGACAGCACCTCTCAAGCTGACTCGAACAATACGAATAGTTTCGCGATTCTAGAGCGGGCAGCAGACCGAGTTGAGGGCTCTGCATTCAACAGACGAACGCGACTGATCATTCTGAATCGGTTTCTGTGAGTATCAGCTCTGTAGCTGTCATATAGCTCGAGTTCAGTACGGAAAACCAAGAGCGTCTGTCAAGATGACTCGAAGAATACGAATAGGTTTGCGACCCTAGCTCGGCTAGCAGACCGAGTTCAGACCTCTGGATTCAACAGACGAACGCGCCTGATCATTCTGAATCGATAAGGTGTGCTTACCAGCTCTGTAGCTGCCCTACAGCTCGAGTTAAGTACAAAATACCGACAACGCGTATGAAGATGACTCGAAGCGGACGATCCCGCCAGTGTGCTTTTTGGCAATAAAAGTTACCCGATCGAGCTGAGATCAAGATGGCGAGCGGGAATGAGATCGAATATCACGGGAAAAAATACTAGAGCTCAAACGAATTGAAGAATTTTGAGAACAAAACTGGGCGCCGGCGGTAAACCGTCAACCTTCCTTACCGCCGGGGGACTCATAGAGCTTCTTGACAATATATAATGTGGAAAAAAAGCAAAGAACGAATAGTTTTTCAGCCCAAGCGATTTCAGACCCCTCGATGCAACGATGCTTCTCGATTGTCTTCTTTGCGAGCTCTGTAGCTCTCCTACAGCCCGAGTTACGTGCGTAAATCGACAGCACCTCTCAAGATGACTCTAGCAAAACGAATAGTTTGGCAACCCAGCTCGAGTATCAAACCGAGTTCAGACCTCTGAATGCGACAGGCGGACGCGTCTGATGTCTGCGAATCGACTCCTGTGATTACCAGCCCTGCAGCCCCCCCTAAAGCCCGAGTTAAGTATAGAAAACCGACAGCACCTCTCAAGATGCTCGAACAATACAATAGTTTCGCGGACCTAGTACGGGCAGCAGACCGAGTTCCGAGCTCTGGATTCGACAGGCGGACGCGCCTGATGTCTTCAAATCGATTCCTGTGACAACCAGCACTGTAGCCCCTCCCAGCTCGAGTTGAGTGCAGAAAACCGAGAGCACTTCTCAAGATGGCTCGAACAATACGAACAGCTTCGCGATTATAGGTCGGGCAGCAGACCGAGTTCAGAGCTCTGGATTCAACCGACAAATGCGACTGATGATTCTGAATTGGTTTCTGTAAGTATCAGCTCTGTAGCTGTCCCATAGCTCGAGTTAAGTACAGAAAACCGAGAGCGTCTGTCAAGATGACTCGAATAATACGAATAGGTTTGCGGACCTAGCTCGGCTAGCCGACCGAGTTCAGACCTCTAGATTCAACAGGCGAACGCGCCTGATCATTCTGAATCGATTAGCTGTGCTTATCAGCTCTGTAGCTGTCCTAAAGCTCGAGTTATGTTCAGGAAACCGCCATCGCATGTCAAGATGACTTGAAACGGCCGATCCCGCCTGCCTGCTTTTTAATAGTAAAAGGTACCCGATCGAGCTGAGATCAAGATGGCGAGCGGGAATAAGATCGAATATCACGGGAAAAAATACTAGAGCTCAAACGAATTGTTGAATTTCGAGAACAAAATTTTCAACCGACCAAAAGTCAGCAAAAGGTCCGTCGAGATTTGTCTTGCCAACTAGCTCTCCAGCGCCCCGGAATTACTCTTAAGCTTCCAGCAATAACTTGCTAAGGGAAGCTCTACGAGTTATTTTTAACCGACCAAAAGTCACCAAAAGGTCCGTCGAGATTTTTCTTGCCAATTAGCTCTCCAGCGCCCCGGAATTACTGTTAAGCTTCCAGCAATAACTTGCTAAGGGAAGCTCTACGAGTTACTGGGCGCCGGCGGTAAACCGTCAACCTTTCTTACCGCCGGGGGACTCGTAGAGCTTCCTGACCATATATAATGTCGAAAAAAATTGCAGAGAACGAATAAAACGAATAGTTTTTCAGCCTGAGCGATTTCAGACCTCTCGATGCAACAGCCGAACGCCCCTCATGCTTCTAGACCGTTTTCTGTGCGCACGAGCTCCGTAGCTCTCCTACAGCCCGAGTTACGTGCGAAAACCGACAGCACCAAGATCACTCGAACAATACAAATAGTTTCGCGAATATACGTGGAGTATCAGACCGAGTTCAGACCTCTCAATGCGACAGGCGGACGCGCCTGATGTCTTCGAATCGATTCCTGTGATTAACAGCCCTGCAGCCCCCTTACAGCCCGAGTTAAGTGCAGAAAACCGACAGCACCTCTGAAGATAACTCGAACAATACGAATAGATTTGCGGACCTAGCTCGGACAGTAGACGAGATCAGAGCTCTGAATGCGGGCGGACGCGACTGATGTCTCAGAATCGATTCCAGTGATTACCAGCCCTACAGCCACCTTACAGCTCGAGTTAAGTGCAGAAAACGGAGAGCACCTCTCAAGATGACTCGAAGAATACGAATAGTTTTGCGAACCTAGCTCGGGCAGCACACCGAGTTCTAAGCTCTGGATTTGCAGGCGGACGCGCATGATGTCTCCGAATCGATTCCTGTGAGTACGAGCCCTGTAGCCCCACTACAGCCCGAGTTAAGTGCAGAAAACTGACAGCACCTCTCAAGATGACTCGAACGACACGAATAGTTTCGCGAACCTAGCTCCGGCAGCAGACCAAGTTCAGACCTCTAGATGGAACAAACGAACGCGCCTGATGATTCGCAACCGATTTCTGTGAGAATGAGCTCTGTAGCTGCCCTACAGAGCGAGTTAAGTGCAAAATACCGCAACGCGTATCAAGATGAGTCGAAACAGCCAATCCCGCCGCGACGCTTTTTTGCAGAAATATTTACCCGATCGAGCTGAGATTAAGAAGGCGAGCGGGAATAAGATCGAATATGGTCAGAAAAGTACTAGAGCTCAAACGAATTGTTGACTTTCGAAAACAAAATTTTCAACCGACCAAAAGTCAGCAAAAGGTCCGTCGAGATTTTTCTCGCCAACTAGCTCTCCAGCGCGCCGGAATTACTGGGCGCCGGCGGTAAACCGTCAACCTTTCTTACCGCCGGGGGACTCGTAGAGCTTCCTGACCATATATAATGTCGAAGAAAATTGCAAAAACGAATAGTTTTTCAGCCTAAGCGATTTCAGACCTCTCGATGAAACAGCCGAACGCCCCTCATGCTTCTGGATCGTTTTCTGTGCGCACGAGCTCCGTAGCTCTCGTACAACCCGAGTTACGTGCAAAAATCGACAGCACCTGTCAAGATCACTCGAACAAGACCCAAATCTGAGCAAATCTTAAGCTTCCAGCAATCACTTGCTGAGGGAAGGTTCTACGAGTTACTGGGAACCGGCGGTAAACCGTCAACCTTTCTTACCGCCGGGAGACTCGTGGAGCTTCCTGACAATATATGATGTGAAGAAAAAATACAGAGAACGGATAGTTTTTCAGCCCGAGCGATTTCAGACCTCTCGATGCAACAGCCGAACGCCCCCGATGCTTCTGGACTGTCTTTTTTACGAGCTCTGTAGCCCTCCTACATCCCGAGTTACGTGCGTAAATCGACAGCACCTCTCAAGATGACTCTAACAAAACGAATAGTTTGGTAACCCAGCTCGAGTATCAGACCGAGTTCAGACCTCTGAATGCGACAGGCGGACGCGTCTGATATCTGCGAATCGACTTCTGCGATTACCAGCCCTGCAGCCCCCCTACAGCCCGAGTTAAGTGCAGAAAACCGACAGCACCTCTCAGGATGACTCGAACAATACAATAGTTTCGCAGACCTAGTTCGGGCAGCAGACGGAGTTCTGAGCTCTGGATTCGACAAGCGGACGCGCCTGATGTCTTTGAATCGACTCCTGTGACCACCAGAACTGTAGCACCCCCCAGCCCGAGTTAAGTGAAGAAAACCGAGAGCACTTCTCAAGATGACTCGACCAATACGAATAGTTTCGCGATTCTAGATCGAGCAGCAGACCGAGTTCAGAGCTCTGGATTCGACAGACAAACGCAACTGATGATTCTGAATCGGTTTCTGTAAATATCAGCTCTGCAGCTGTCCTACAGCTCGAGTTAAGTACAGAAAACCGAGGGCGCCTGTCAAGATGACTCAAATAATACGAATAAGTTTGCGGACCTAGCTCGGCTAACAGACCGAGTTCAGACCTCTGGATTCAACAGGCGAACGCGCCTAATCATTCTACATCGATTAGCTGTGCTTACCAGCTGTCCTAAAGCTCGACTTATCTTCAGAAAACCGTCATCGCGTGTCAAGATGACTCGAAACGGCCGATCCCGCCTGCCTGCTTTTTGGCAGTAAAAGGTACCCGATCGAGCTGAGATCAAGATGGCGAGCGGGAATAAGATCGAATATCATGGGAAGAAAAACTAGAGCTCAAACGAATTGTTGAATTTTTGAACTTTTCAACCGACCAAAAGTCATCAAAAAGGCCGTCGAGATTTTTCTTGCCAACTAGCTCTCCAGCGCCCCGGAAGTACTCTTAAGCTTCCAGCAATAACTTGCTAAGGGAAGCTCTACCAGTTACTCTTAAGCTTCCAGCAATAACTTGCTAAGGGAAGCTCTACGAGCGACTGACCCAAAGTCAACACATTGTCTCTTAATGGCGGATCGGCCAACTGGGCGCCGGCGGTAGACCGTAACCTTTCTTACCGCCGGGGGACTCGTAGAGCTTCCTGACCATATATAATGTCAGATAAATTGCAGAAAACGAAAAGTTTTTCAGCCTAAGCGATTTCAGACCTCTCGATGCAACAGCCGAACAGCATCTCTCAATATCACTCGAACAATACAAATAGTTTCGCGAATCTAGCTCGAGTATCAGACCGAGTTCAGACCTCTGAATGCAACAGACCCCTTACAGCCCGAGTTAAGTGCAGAAAACTGACAGTACCTCTGAAGATGACTCGGACAATACGAATAGTTTCGCGTATCTAGCTTGGGCAGCAGATCGAGTTCAGAGCTCTGAATGTGACAGGCGGACGCGCCTGATGTCTCCGAATCGATTCCTGAAATTACCAGCCCCGCAGCCCCATCACAGCTCGAGTTAAGTGCAGAAAAGGGGACAGCACCTCTCAAGATGACTCGAAGAACACAAATAGTTTTGCGGACCTTGCTCGGGCAGCACACCGAGTTCTGAGCTCTAGATTTGGCAGGCGGGCGCACCTGATGTCTCAGAATGGATTCCTCTGAGTACGAGCCCTGTAGCCCCCCTACAGCCCGAGGTAAGTGCAGAAAACTGACAGCACCTCTCAAGATGACTCGAATAATACGAATAGTTTCGCGAACCTAGCTCGTGCAGCAGACCGAGTTCAGACCTCTGCATGGAACAGACAAACGCGCCTGATGACTCGGAAACGGTTTCTGTGATAATGAGCTCTGTAGCTGCCCTACAGCTCGAGTTAAGTACAAAATACCGACAATGCGTACCAAGATAACTCGAGACAGCCGATCCCGCCGCGACGCTTTTGGGCAGTAAAAGGTACCCGATCGAGCTGAGATCAAAATGGCGAGCGGTAATAAGATCGAATATGGTGAAAAAAATATTAGAGCTCTAACGAATTGTTGAATTTCGAGAACAAAATTTTCAACCGACCAAAAGTCAGCAAAAGGTCCGTCGAGATTTTTCTTGCCAACTAGCTCTCCAGTGCGCCGGAATTACTCTTAAGCTTCCAGCAACTAGCTAAGGGAAGCTCTACGAGTTACTAGCTCCACTCTGCGCCGGAATTCCTCTCATCTTGCGAAGAGCTCTACGACGTCCTTGGTGCCGGAGAGCGAAAGCAACACACACCGGAAAGCTGTCCTGGCGGGCCCTTGGACGCTCTCGTGAAGCTGTTCTGGGGCTCTGGGGGCCCCCCGGCAGCGCTTCTGAAACGCTGCCAGGAAAGTGCCCACGCGTGCCTGCACGCGTGCAGGCACGCGTGGACGCTTGCCGTAAGCGCTCCTGGACCTGCTGCGAGGTTTTACAAGCTGCTGCGGGGTTCCTGGAGCGGCCGAGATGTGCTGCTGGCAGGCACCACCACTGTACCGCTTCTAATACCTCGTAGAGCTCTTCGGCATCGATGAGCTAGAGGAATTCCGGCGCGGGGTGGAGCTAGTTGGCCGACCCGGCCTTAAGAGACAATGTGATGACCTTGGGGTCGGTTTTGCAAATATTTGAAAGATATTTAACAATTCATTTTGAGAACCAGTATTTTTCTCACTCGTAGTGGGTTATGCCGCGTCTGTCAGTTAAATTCTTAGGCCCGCGGGTGGAATTAATATCGAAAGATTTGCGGGAACTGACGTTCGAAAAAAAACAGAAAAGCGTGATTTTGTTCGATTTTTTCGTTTCTCGCCCCAAACTGGGCGCCGGCGGTAAACCGTCAACCTTGCTTACCGCCGGGGGACTCGTAGAGTTTCCTGAGAATATATAATACCGAAAAAAATTGCGGAGAACGAATAATTTTTCAGCCCAAGCGATTTCAGACCTCTCGATGCAACAGCCGAACGCCCCCGATGCTTGTGGATTGTCTCCTGTACGCGCTCTGTAGCTCTCCTACAGCCCGAGGTACGCGCGTAAATCGACAGCACCTCTCAAGATGACTCGAACAATACGAATAATTTGGCAAACCTAGCTCGAGTATCAGACTGACAGGCGGACGCGTCTGATGTCTCGAATCGATTCCTGTGACCAGCCCTGCAGCCCCCTACAGCCCGACTTAAGTGCAGAAAACCGACAGCATCTCTCAGGATGACTCGGACAATACGAACAGTTTCGCAAACCTAGTTTGGGCAGCAGACCGAGTTCCGAGCTCTGGATTCGACAGACGGACGCGCCTGATGTCCAAATCGATTCCTGTGACTACCAGCACTGTAGCCTTCCTACAGTCCGAGTTAAGTGCAGAAAACCGACAGCATCTCTCAAGATGACTCGAACACTACGAATAGTTTCGCGATTCTAGATCGGGCAGCAGACCGAGTTCAGAGCTCTGGATTCCATAGACGAACGCGACTGATGATTCTGAATCGGTTTCTGTAGGTATCGGCTCTGTAGCTGTCATATAGCTCGAGTTAAGTACAGAAAACCGAGAGCCTCTGCCAAGATGATTCGAATAATACAAATAAGTTTGCGGACCTAGCTCGGCTAGCAGACCGAGTCCAGACCTTTGGATGCAACAGACGAACACGCCTGATAATTCTGAATCGATAAGGTGTGCTTACCAGCTCTTTAGCTGTCCTGTATCTCGACTTAAGTACAATATACCGAGAGCGCGTGTCAAGATGACTCGAAACGGCCGATCCCGCCTGGACGCTTTTTGGCAGTACCTCGTAGAGCTCTTCGGCATCGATGAGCTAGAGGAATTCCGGCGCGGGGTGGAGCTAGTTGGCCGACCCGGGCCCGACGGACAAAGTGATAACTTTTGGGTGGTTTTGCGCGTATTTGAAAAATATTGGACCATTTATTTTGTGAAAGCAGATTTTTCGCACCTGTAGACGACTATGAGGGCCTCTGCGTCTTAATATGAGCTCTCTAGATGCACTTTTACTATCAAAACACTTGGCGAAACTAACTTCCTGTCGACATGGAAAAAAATCATGTTTTCTCTTTTTCGAGAAATCCTTCCAGAAGCCCTCTCTTTTAATGCTGAGCACTCTTACGCGTGCTAGGAGCTCTACGAGGTTCCCGGCGGTGACTCGGTTAACGGTTCACCGCCGGCGCCAGTAAAAGGTACCCGATCGAGCTGAGATCGAGATGGCGAGCGGGAATAAGATCGAATATCACGGGAAAAATATTGGAGCTCTAACGAAAGGTTGAATTGAGAACAAAATTTTCAACCGACCAAAAGTCACCAAAAGGTCCGTCGAGATTTGTCTTGCCAACTAGCTCTCCATCGCCCCGGAATTACTCTTAAGCTTCCAGCAATAACTTGCTACGGGGAGCTCAACGAGTTAAGCTTTCCTCATGTGTTCCGACGACTGGACGCCGGCGGTAAACCGTCAACCTTGGTTTTTTTTTTGGGGGGGGGGAGGCTGACCAGGCACCGAGCGCCCCAGCGCCCGTTAAGTGCCTACCTAGTCTCTCTGCAGCTGGAGGTCTTGGGCCACCTGGGCTGCGGCCCGCAAGAGGCCCTCGAGGCCCGAAAGCTCAGCGTCAGTGATACTGCTATGGGAGGGGAGTGCCTGTGCACAACGCCCTACTACTTCCCATATAATTGGACAAGGAGAGGAGGCTTGGGGGAAGAGGGAGACTACACGAGCTCTCTTATCTCTATGTTCAGGGTCAGGGTATGGATCATGGAAGCGAGGGATATATCCAATCTGCAGAAACCAACCAACGCCCACACCTTGGGCACACACTCCGCCATCGAAGGATCCGCGGAGGCCGATAACTCGAAAGTTGTCTTGAACATCAGGACGGAAGATATGGTGGTGGAACAGCTCTCTGAATATCTGGCCATATACCATCTCCATAGAATTAGCAGGGTACGAGTAGCTGTTCAGCCCGAGCGCTAGTAGCAGACTGATTGCAACCGTCTGGATATATTCAACCCGCAACAGATGTTAAGCAAATTCGTACAATACGAATCGTTGTCTAGCTCGAGTAGTGGACCGAGTTCAAACCTCTAGATGCTGCAGACGACAACGTCTCATGATTCTGAATCAGCTTCTGTGCGTAATAGCTCTGCATGATCATTCTGAGTCGCCTGCTGTGCCTGAGAGCTCTGTAGCTGCCCTACAGCTCGAGTTAAGTTGAGAAAACCGACAGCACCTACCGGATGACTCGAACAATACGAACAGTTTCGCGGACCTAGTTCGGACAGCAGATCGAGTTCCGAGCTCTGGATTCGACAGGCGGACGCGCCTGATGTCGTCAAATCGATTCCTGTGACTATCAGCACTGTAGCCCCCCTACAACCCGAGTTAAGTACAGAAAACCGACAGCACCCTTCAACTGGGCGCCGGCGGTAAACCGTCAACCTTTGTTACCGCCGGGGGACTCGTAGAGCTTCCTGACAGTATATAGTGTGGGAAAAAATCCAGAGAACGACTAGTTTTCAGCCCAAGCGATTTCAGACCTCTCAAGATGACTCTAACAAAAAAACAAACAGTTTCGCAACCCAGTTCGAGTATCAGACCGAGTTCAGACCTCTCAATGCGACAGGCGGACGCGTCTGATGTCTGCGAATCAACTCATGTGATTACCAGCCCTGCAGCCCCCCTACAGCCCGAGTTAAGTGCAGAAAACCGACAGCATCTCTCAGGATGACTCGAATAATACAATTTCGCGGACCTGTTTCGAGCAGCAGACCAAGTTCTGAGCTCAAATCGACCAACGAACGCGCCTGATGTGTGCAAATCGATTTCTATGACCCGCAGCACTGTAGCCCTCCCCCAGCAGAAGGTGAGTGCAGAAAATTGAGAGCACTTTTCACGATGATTCGGACAGTACGAATAGTTTCACGACCTAGCTCGGGCAGCAGGCCGAGTTCAGAGCTCTTGATGCAACAGACAAACGCGCCCGATAATTCCCAATCGATTTCTGTGACTATAGGCTCTGTAGCTGCCCTACAGCTCGAGTTAAGTACAGAAAACCGAGAGTGTTTGTCAAGATGACTCGAATAATACGAATAGATTTGCGGATCTAGCTCGGCTAGCAGACCGAGTTCAGACCTCTACAGTCAAGAGGCGAACGCGCCTGATGATTCTGAATGCGATCAATGTGCTTACCAGCTCTGTAGCTGCCCTGCAGCTCGAATTACGTACAAAATACCCACCACGTGTATCAAGTTGACTCAAATAATACGAATAGGTTTGCGGACCTAGCTCGGCTAGCAGACCGAGTTCAGACCTATGGATTCACCAGGCGAACGCGCCTGATGATTCTGAGTGGGATAGGTGTGCTTACCAGCACTGTAGCTGCCCTACAACTCGAGTTAAGTAGAAAATACCGACAACGCGTATCAAGTTGACTCGAATAATACGAATAGGTTTGCGGACCTAGCTTGGCTAGCAGACCGAGTTCAGACCTATGGAATGAACAGGCGAACGCGCATGATGATTCTGAGTGCGATAGGTGTGCTTACCAGCACTGTAGCTGCCCTACAGCTAGTTACTGGGAGCCGGCGGTAAACCGTCAACCAGGTTACCGCCGGGACCCTCGTAGAGCTCCCGATAGGCGAATTCGGTTTCGAGAGCAGAAAACGCTGCTTAATACCAGCTTGAAAACTTCAGGATTTTTTTTTCGGTCGTGCAGAATGTTGGTTCCCCGTAGTGTTTTGATCGAAATGCTGCAGCTAGAGCCCTCAGATTTGCACCATCGAAAGCGTCATGATTCACTGCATAGAATAAAAATTCAAATTTGCAAAACGAATTACAAAATCTCTCGCCATCTTCGAAAAACCGACCCCAGGTTACCACATTGTCCGTCGGGGCCGGGTCGGCCAACTAGCTCCAACCCGCGCCCGAATTCCTCTAGCTCATCGATGCCGAAGAGCTCTACGAGGTAAGTAGAAAATACCGACAACGCGTATCAAGATAACTCGAAACAGCCGATCCCGTCAGTGTGCTTTTTGGCAGTAAAAGGTACCCGATCGAGCAGAGATCAAGATGGCGAGCGGGAATAAGATCAAATATCACGGAAAAAATACTAGAGCTGATTTCTTTATTTTAGAAGCTGGTATTGAGAAGCGTTTTTCTGCTGTCATCTCGGATCTCACTTGTCTGTTCAGAGCTCTACGAGCTCCCGGCGGTAACCTGGTTGACGGTTTACCGCCGATCCCAGTTCGGGCGCGGACGGGAGCTAGTTGGCCAACACGGCCCGAGCGGACAATGTGGTAACCTAGGGTCGGTTTTTGGAAGATAGCGAGATATTTTGAAATTCGTTTTGCAAATTTGAATTTTTATTCTATGCAGTGAATCATGGCGCTTTCGATGGTGCAATTCTTAGGGCTCTAGCTACATTATATCGATCAAAAGACTGCGGGGAACCAGTATTCTGTACGACCGAAACTGAGATGTCTTAATTTTTGAGGCTGGCATTGAGAAGCGTTTTTCTGCTGTGATCTCGAATCTCACCCGTCTATTCAGAGCTCTACGAGGGTCCCGGCGATAACCTGGTTGACGGTTTACCGCCGGATCCCAGTACGAATAGGTTTGCGGACCTGTGGATGCAACAAACGAACGCGCCTCATCATTCTAAATCGATTAGGTGTGCTTACCAGCTCTGTGGCTGTCCTGTATCTCGAGTTAAGTCCAGAATACAGACAGCGCGTATCAAGATGACTCGAAACGGCCGATCCCGCCACAGTGCTTTTCGATAGTAATATTCACCCGATCGAGCTGAGATCAAGATGGCGAGCGGGAATGAGATCGAATATCACGGGAAAAAATACTAGAGCTCTAACGACTGTTCAAATTTTGAGGACATAATTTTTACCTGAGCAAAAATCATCAAAAGTTCCGTCGAGATTTTCTGAGCCAACTAGCCCGCCAGTGCGTCCGAACTGGCGAAACTACTGTATTGTTCGACTCATCCTGAGAGGTGCTGCCGGTTTTCTGCACTTAACTCGGGCTGTAGGGGCTGCAGGGCTGACGCGTCCGCCTGTCGCATTCAGAGGTTAACAAATATTCACTATGAGTCGGAATGTTGGTAGGTGCTGTCGGTTTTCTCAACTTAAGTCGAGCTAGAAATCTCTACGAGTCTCCACTCGGTAACCAAGATTGACGGTTTACCGCCGGCGCCAGACCTGATTCGGGCAGCAGACCGGCTCCGAGCTCTGGATTCGACAGGCGGACGCGCCTGATGTCTTCAAATCGATTCCTGTGACAAGAAGCACTGTAGCCCCCCTCAGCGCGAGTTGAGTGAAGAAGACCGAGAGCACTTCTCAAGATGACTCGACGAATACGAACAGTTTCGCGATTCTAGATCGGGCAGCAGACCGAGTTCAGAGCTCTGGATTCGACAGACAAACGCAACTGATGATTCTGAATCGGTTTTCGTAAATGACTCGTAGAGCTTCCCCAAGCTAGTTGCTGGAAGCTTAAGAGTAATTCCGGCGCGCTGGAAAGCTAGTTGGCTCGAAAAAAAGAACGGAACTTTTCAGAACTTTTGCTCAGTTGAAAATTTTGTTCTCGAAATTCAACAATTCGTTTGTGCTCTAGTATTTTTTTCCCGTGATATTCGATCTTACTCCAGCTCGCCATCTTGATCTCAGCTCGATCGGGTACCTTTTACTGCCAAAAAGCACACTGGCGGGATCGGCCGTTTCGAGCCATCTTGATACGCGTTGTCGGTATTTTGTACTTAACTCGCGCTCTAGGGCAGCTACAGAGCTGGTAAGCACACCTATCGCATTCAGAATTATCAGGCGCGCTCGCCTGTTGAATCCAGAGGTCTGAACTCGGTTTGCTAGCCGAGCTAGGTTCGCAAACCTATTCGTATTATTGGAGTCATCTTCACCGACGCTCTCGGTGTTCTCTATTAACTCGAGCTGTAGGGCAGCTACAGGGCTCATTGTCACAGACATCGATGGGAAATCATCAGTCGCGTTCGTCTATTGAATCGAGAGCTCTGAACTCGGTCTGCTGCCTGAGCTAGGTTCGCGAAACTATTCGTATTGTCCGGATCATCTTGAGGAGTACTCTCGGTTTTCTGCACTCAACTCGTGCTGGCAGGGCTACAGTGCTGCGGGTCACAGATATCGATTTGCACACAGCAGGCGCGTCTGTCCGTCGATTCCAGAGCTTGGAACTCGGTCTGCTTCTCAAACTAGGTCCGCGAAACTATTCTATTATTCGAGTCGATACTGTCGGTTTTCTGCACTTAACTCGGGCTGTAGGGGGGCTGCAGGGCTGGGAATCACATGAGTGGATTTGCAGAGATCAGACGCGCCCGCCTGTCGCATTCAGAGGTCTGAACTCGGTTTGATACTCGGACTCGATTACGAAACTGTTTGTTTTTTGTTAGAGTCATCTTGAGAGGTGTGAAATCGCTGGGGCTGAAAAACTGGTCGTCCTTTTTCGAGTTGTTTTCCACACTATATACTGTTAGGAAGCTCTACGAGTCCCCCGGCGGTAAGAAAGGTTGACGGTTTACCGCCGGCGCCCAGTATCAGCTCTGTAGCTGTCTACAGCTCGAATACCTCGTAGAGCTCTTCCGCATCGATGAGCTAGAGGAATTCCGGCGCAGGGTGGAGCTAGTTGGCCCAGCCGGCCGAGGCGGACAATGTGGCAACTTTCGGGTGGTTTTGCGAAAATTTGAAAGATTTTTGACTATTTATTTTGAGAAAAGAGCTTTTTGCGCGTCGCATTGGCATATCAACTCCTCTCTGACAGCAGCTCAGCTCTCTCGAAGCACTTTTGCAGGAGTTGACTTCCAGGAACTGGGCGAATATGAACATTGAAAAAATCGGATTTGAAGATTTTCGAAAAAGCTCTATCTTCTCGCTGGCCATCTTGATCTCAGCTCGATCGGTGAATATTACTATCGAAAAGCACTGTGGCGGCATCGGCCGTTTCGAGTCATCTTGATACGCGCTGACGGTTTTCTAAACATAACTACAGAGCTGGTAATAAGCACAGGGAATCTATGTAGAATGATTAGGCGCGTTCGTCTGTTGAATCCAGAGGTCTGAACCCGGTTTCTTAGCCGAGCGGTCCGCAAACCTATTCGTATTATTTGAGTTATCTTGACAGAGGAACTCTCGGTTTTCTGTACTTAACTAGCGCCGGCGGGAACTGTCAATCTGGTCACCGCCGGGAGCCTCGTAGAGCTCCTCTCACTGGTAAGAGCGCATAGAATCGACACATAGTGAAATAGTTTTCAACTGAAACCGGCGGTAAATCGTCACTATAAGCCGAAAATGTCACTGGTGCACGTGCCATAACCTAGTAGAGATGCAAAAAATCTGCTTCCTTGAATAAACTAGGCGCCGGCAAGCCGTCAACCTTTGTTACCGCCGGGGGAATCGTAGAGCTTCCTGACAACATATACTGTCGCAAAAAAATGCAGAGAACGAATAGTTTTGAGCCAGACGGACGCGTCTGATGTCTCCGAATCGATTCCTGAGATTACCCGCCCTGCAGCCTCCCTACAGCCCGAATTAAGTGCAGAACGCCGACAGTAGCTCTCAAGATGACTGGGAGGATACGAACAGTTTCGTGATTCTGCATCGCGCAACAGACCGAGTTCAGAGCGCTGCATTCAACAGACGAACGCGCCTGATGATTCTGAGTGCGGTAGATGTGCTTACCAGCACTGTAGCTGCCCTACAGCTCGAGTTAAGTAGAAAATACCGGCAACGTGTATCAAGTTGACTCGAATAATACGAATACGTTTGCGGACCTAGCTCGGCTAGCAGACGAGTTTAGACCTATCCATTCAACAGGCGAACGCGTCCGATTATTCAGAGTGCGATAGGACAGCCCGAGTTAAGTAGAAAATACCGACAACGCGTATCAAGTTGACTCGAATAAAAGAAAGAGGTTTGCGGACCTAGCTCGGCTGACAGATCGAGTCCAGACCTCTGCATTCAGCAGAAAAACGCGCCTGATCATTCTGCATGCGTGAGCTGTGCTTACCAGCTTTGTACCTGCCCTAGAGCTCGAGTTATGTTCAGAAAACCGTCAGCGCATATCACAATGACTCGAAATGGCCGTTCCCGCCAGAGTGCTTTTTGGCCTTCAAAGTTACCCGATCGAGCTGAGATCAACATGAAGAGCGGGAATAAGATCGAATATCACGGGAAAAAATACTAGAGCTCTAACGAATGTTCAAATTTCGAGAACGAAATTTTTTACCGAGCAAAAGTCACCAAAAGTTACGACGAGAATTTTCTTGCCAACTAGCTCTCCAGCTTCGGAATTACTCTAGAGCTTCCAGCAATAACTTGCTAAGGGAAGCTCTACGAGTTATTGTCACATATCCTCTAACTGGCGCCGGCGGTAAACCGTCAACCTGGTCACCGCCGGGAACCTCGTATAGCTCCTAACACGCGTAAGAGTGCTCAGTATCAAAAGAGGGAGCTTCTGGAAGCATTTCTCGGAAAGAAACAACATGCTTTTTTTTCACGTCGACATAGAGTTGGTTTCGCCAAGTGTTTTGATAGTAAAAATGCATGTATAGAGCTTATATTAAGACGCTGAGGTCCTCATAATCATCTACAGGTGCGAAAAATCTGCTTTCTCAAAATAAATGGTCAAATATCTCTCAAAAACTGGGCGCCGGCGGTAAACCGTCAACCTTTGTTACCGCCGGGGGACTCGTAGAGCTTCCTGACAACATATTATGTCGAAGAAAATTGCAGAGAACGAATAGTTTTTTAGCCCAACTCGAGTATCAGACCGAGTTCGGACCTCTGAACGCAGCAGACAGAGACGTCTGATGTCTCCGAATCGATTCCTGCGACCCGCCCTGCAGCCCCCCTACAGCCCGAGCTAAGTGCAGAACGCCGACAGTAGCTCTCAAGATGACTGGAAGAATACGAACAGTTTCGTGCTTCTAGATCGCGCAGCAGACCGAGTTCAGAGCTCTGGATTCAAAAGGCGAACGCGCCTGATTATTCTGAGTGCGATAGGTGTGCTTACGAGCACTGTAGCTGCCCTACAGCTCGAGTTAAGTAGAAAATACCGACAACGCATATGAAGTTGACTCGAATAATACGAATAGGTTTGCGGACCTAGCGCGGCTAGCAGACCGAGTTCAGACCTATGAATTCAACAGGCGAACGCGCCTGATTATTCTGAGCGCGATAGGTGTGCTTACCAGCACTGTAGCTGCCCTACAGCTCGAGTTAAGTAGAAAATACCGAGGACGCGTATCAAGTTGACTCGAATAATACGAATAGGTTTGCGGACCTAGCTCGGCTAGCAGACCGAGTTCAGACCTATGAATTCAATAGGCGACCGCGCCTGATGATTCTGCGTGCGATAGGCGTGCTTACCAGCACTGTAGCTGCCCTACAGCTCGAGTTAAGTAGAAAATACCGACAACGCGTATCAAGTTGACTCGAATAATACGAATAGGTTTGCGGACCTAGCTCGGCTAGCAGACCGAGTTCAGACCTCTGGATTCAACAGGCGAACGCGCCTGATGATTCTGAGTGCGATAGCTGTGCTTACAAGCTCTGTAGCTGCCCTACAGCTCGAGTTAAGTACAAAATACCGACAGCGCATATCAAAATGACTCGAAACGGCCGTTCCCGCCACAGTGCTTTTTGGCCTTCAAAGTTACCCGATCGAGCTGAGATCAAGATGGCGAGCGGGAATAAGATCGAATATCACGGGAAAAAATACTAGAGCTCTAACGAATGTTCAAATTTTGAGAACAAAATTTTCAACCGAGCAAAAGTTGTCAAAAGTTCCGTCGAGATTTTTCGAGCCAACTAGCTGTGGGGCGCGCCGGAATTACCCTTAGCTTCCAGCTATAACTAGCTAAGGGAAGCTCTACGAGTTAGTCGCAAAACCACCCAAAAGTTACCACATTGTCCGTTCTGGTCGGGTCGACCAACTGGGCGCCGGCGGTAAACCGTCAACCTTTGTTACCGCCGGGGGACTCGTAGAGCTTCCTGACAACATATACTGTCGCAAAAAAATGCAGAGAACGAATAGTTTTTGAGCCCAACTCGAGTATCAGACCGAGTTCAGACCTCTCAATGCGACAGACGGACGCGTGTGATGTCTCCGAATCGATTCCTGTGATTACCCGCCCTGCAGCCTCCCTACAGCCCGAATTGAGTGCAGAACGCCGACAGTAGCTCTCAAGATGACTTGAAGAATAGGACCAGTTTCGTGATTCTGGATCGCGCAACAGACCGAGTTCAGAGCTCTGGATTCAACAGGCGAACGCGCCTGATGATTCTGAGTGCGGTAGGTGTGCTCACCAGCACTGTAGCTGCCCTACAGCTCGAGTTAAGTAGAAAATACCGACAACGCGTATCAAGTTGACTCGAATAATACAAATAGGTTTGCGGACCTAGCTCGGCTAGCAGACCGAGTTCAGACCTATGGATCCAACTGGACGCCGGCGGTAAACCGTCAACCTTGGTTACCGCCGGGAGACTCGTAGAGCTTCCAGCTCGACGAAGTTGAGAACACCGAGGACCTACCAACATTCCGACTCATAGTAAATATTTTGTGTCCTCTCAATGCGACAGGCGGGCGCGTCTGATGTCTGCGAGTCGACTTCTATCATTACCAGCCCTGCAGCCCCCCTACAGCCCGAGTTGAGTGCAGAAAACTGACAGCATCTCTCAGGATGACTCCAACAATACAATAGTTTCGCAGACCTAATTCAGGCAGCAGACGAGTTCCGAGCTCTGGTCTCCGCAGGCGGATGCACCTGCAGCCTCCCCCCAGCACTGCAGCCTCCAGCCTCCACCTTGCTGTCCAGCAGCACTGCAGCCTCCCCCAGCACGGAATACCGACAGCACTTCTCAGGATGACTCGAACAATACGAATAGTTTTGCGAACCTAGCTCGGGCAGCAGGCGAAGTTCAGTGCTCTCGAGTCAACGAACAAAGGCGCCTGATGATTTCCAATAGATTTCTGTGACTACGAGCTCTGTAGCTGCCCTACGGCTCGAGTTAAGTACAAAATACCGACAACGCGTATCAAGATGATCCAAATAATACGAATAGGTTTGCGGACCTAGCTCGGCTAGCAGACCGAGTTCAGACCTCTAGATTTAACAGGCGAACGCGCCTAATGATTCTGACTGCGATAGATGTGCTTGCCAGCTCTGTAGCTGTCTTACAGCTCGAGTTAAGACCAGAAAACCGAGAGTTTCTGTCAAGATGACTCGAATAATACGAACAGGTTTCCGGACCTAGCTCGGCTCACAGACCGAGTTCAGACCTCTGGGTTCAACAGGCGAACGCGCCTGATCATTCTGCATGCATAAGCTGTGCTTACCAGCTCTGTAGCTGCCCTAGAGCTCGAGTTATGTTCAGAAAACCGACAGCGCGTATCAAGATGACTCGAAACGGCCGTTCCCGCCACAGTGCTTTTTGGCCTTCAAAGTTACCCGATCGAGCTGAGATCAAGATGGCGAGCGGGGATAAGATCGAATATCACGGGAAAAAATACTAGAGCTCTAACGAATGGTCAAATTTCGAGAACAAAATGTTCAACCGACCAAAAGTCACCAAAAGTTCCGTCGAGATTTTTCTTGCCAACTAGCTCTGGGGCGCGCCAGAATTACTCTTAGCTTCACGAGTTACAGGCGAACGCGTCTGATCATTCTGAGTGCGATAGGAGTGCTTACCAGCACTGTAGCTGCCCTACAGCTCGAGTTAAGTAGAACATACCGACAACGCGTATCAAGTTGACTCGAATAATACAAACAGGTTTGCGGACCTAGCTCGGCTGACAGACAGAGTTCAGACCTCTGGGTTCAACAGGCGAACGCGCCTGATCATTCTGCATGCGTTAGCTGTGTTTACCGGCTCTGTAGCTGCCCTAGAGCTCGAGTTATGTTCAGAAAACCGTCAGCGCATATCAAGATGACTCGAAACGCCCGATCCCGCCAGAGCGCTTTTTGGCCTTCAAAGTTACCCGATCGAGCTGAGATCAAGATGGAGCTCTAACGAATTGTCAAATTTCGAGAACGGAATTTTCAACCGAGCAAAAGTCACCAAAAGTTCCGTCGAGATTTTTCTTGCCAGCTAGCTCTCCAGCGCGCCGGAATTACTCTTAGCTAAGGGAAGCTCTACGAGTTACTAACTCCGCCCTGCGCCGGAATTCCTCTAGCTCATCGATGCCGAAGAGCTCTACGAGGAAGCTCTATGAGTTATTGTCACATTGTAAGCGCTCAAAACCCGGATAGCGAAGCCAAGCGCAGAACGCCGCACTGGGCGCCGGCGGTAAACCGTCAACCTTGGTTACCGTCGGGGTAGAGCTTCCTTACTCGACTTAAGTTGAGAAATCAGACAGCACTTACCAACAATCTGGCTTATAGTCGTTTTTGACCTCTAAATGCGACAGACGGACGCGTCTCATGTCTACAAATCGACTACTGTTATTACCAGCCCTGCAGCTCCCCTACAGCCCGAGTTAAGTGCAGAAACCCGACAGCACCTCTCAGGATGACTCGAACAATAGGAATAGTTTCGCAGACTTAATTCGGGCAGCAGACAGAGTTCAGAGCCCTTTATTCGAGATGCGAACGCGCCTGATGTC
The DNA here is from genome assembly GCA_963575745.1 of Prorocentrum cordatum. Classification (NCBI taxonomy): domain Eukaryota; class Dinophyceae; order Prorocentrales; family Prorocentraceae; genus Prorocentrum; species Prorocentrum cordatum. The sequence continues at coordinate 71,735 of CAUYUJ010003986.1, forward strand.
TTCAAATCGATTCCAGTTACCAGCCATGCAGCCCCCCCTACAGCCCGTTGAGTCCAGATAACCGACATTATCTTGCAAGCGACTCGAACGATACGAATAGTTTCATTAGATCGGGCAACAGACCGAATTCAGCTCTGCAGTCGACAGACAAACGCAAATGATCATTCTGAAGTGCTGCCTCTGAATATGAGCTCTGTAGCTGGCTACAGCTCGAGTTAAGTGCGGAAAACCGAGCGTTTCTGTCAGAATGACTCGAATAATACGAATAGGGTTGTGGCCCTAGCTCGGCTAGCAGTCTGAGTTCAGACGTCTGGGTTCAACAGGCGAACGCGCCTGATCATTCTGCATGCATTAGCTGTGCTTACCAGCTCTGTAGCTGCCCTAGAGCGTGAGTTATGTTCAGCAAACCGTCAGCGCATATCAAGATGACTTAAAACGGCCCATCCCGCCACAGTGCTTTTCGATAGTAATATTCACCCGATCGGCGAGCGGGAATAAGATCGAATAGCACAGGAAAAAATACTAGAGCTCAAACGAATGTTCAAACTGGCGCCGGCGGTGAACCGTCAACCTGGTCACCGCCGGGAACCTCGTAGAGCTCCTTCCACACGAAAGAGTGCTCAGAGTCGAAAGGGAGAGTTTCTCGAAGCAAAAGAGAATAATTGATTTTTTTGTGTCGACATGAAGATGGTTGCTCCAAGTGTTTTGATAGTGAAAGTGCGCCTACAAAGCTCATACTAAGACAGAGAGACCCTCAAAGCCGTTCCCAGGTGCGAAAAATCTGCTTTCTGAAAATAAATGGTCAAATATATTTCAAAAAATCGCAAAACCACCAAAAAGTTACACTTTGTCCGCCTCGGCCGGGTCGACCAACTAGCTCCACCCCGCGCCGGAATTCCTTAAGCTCATAATGCCGAAGAGCTCAACGAGGTATTTTGAGAACAAAATTTTCAACCGAGCAAAAGTTGTCAAAAGTTCAGTCGAGATTTTTCGAGCCAACTAGCTGTGGGGCGCGCCGGAATTACTGCTTCCAGCAATAACTTGCTAAGGGAAGCTCTACGAGTTACGGGGACCTCTGCCAAGGCGCCAAGGCCGCCTGAAACGATGCGCGGGACGCTGGAAACCTCGCAGGAGACGCTCGCAGGGGGAAACGCTAGGAAGCCACGCTCCCAGACACGCTGCAAACTCCGGCAACCTGCTGCGACAATCGTGGACCGGCGAAGGTGGGCGTGTGCTCCTCACCACCCACCGCCGGCTTCTTATCTGAAACCCTTAGCTCTCCAAGGAGCTATCTGGAAATATTTTCCAATTTCCCAAAACCAGCCAGAAGTTATCATGTAAGCGTCCAAAACCTGGATAGCGAAGCCACGCATGGAGCGCGAAGCGCTGCAAAACGCCACACGGGGACCTCTGCCAGGTCGCCTGAAACTGTGCGCGGGACGCTGGAAACCTCGCAGGAGACGCTTGCTGGGGCGCTGTTTACGATGCGTGGGGCCCTGCAAAGCGCGCAAGGAAGATCTGCCTAGGTGCCTGGAAGAACTGCCGAAGCTCTTCCGAAGCTCGGCCGAAGCGCTTCGCGCACTGGAGCCACGCGTATTGGGAAACGCTAGGAAGCCACGTCCGGACACGCTGCAAGTTCTGGCAAGCTGCTGCGACGATCGTGGACCGGCGGAGGTGGGCGTGTCCTCCTCACCACCCCACAGCCGGCTTCTTATCTGAAACCCTCTGCTCCAAGGAGCTATCCGGGAACTGGCGCCGGCGGTGAACCGTCAACCTGGTCACCGCCGGGAACCTCGTAGAGCTCCTAGCACGCGTAGGAGTGCTCATTATGAACAGAGAGGGCTTTTGGAAGCATTTCTCGAAAAGAGAAAACATGATTTTTTTCATGTCGATACGAAGATGGTTCCTCCAAGTGTTTTGATAGTAAAAGATAAAAAAAAAAAAAAAAAAAAGAAAAAAAAAAAAGGAAAAAAAATAAAAAAAAAGAAAAAAAAAAAAATAAAAAAAAAAAAAAAAGAAAATAAAAAAAAAACAAAAAAAAAAAAAAAAAAAAACAAAGGATGTTTCCTCCAAGTGTATTGGCGAGGTGGATAGTAAAAGAGGCGCCTGTAGAGCTCATATTAATACAGAGAGAGCCTCATATTCGTTACAGGTCGAAAAAAAATCTATTTTTCTATCTGCTTTCTCAAAATGAATTGTCAAATATCTTCCAAATATTTGCAAAA